>CM052806.1:43354691-43463659 GCA_028533885.1 Nasua narica | reverse complement strand
TTTACCAAAACAATTAATATATAATACATGAAATCATTTTTATTATAAAATTTTCAAATAATACAAAGCTTAATATGCCATAAAGAACACACTCAACTAACCTGCTTTTATGTCTTACAGTTTTCATTGGAAAAATCATCTCTATAGTTCTAGGCTTGGTCTTTCATAAGATGTAAAGGTGAAAATATAATATATTCATCTGTGCAACTTAGAAGAAAGAGTGCTTTGACTTTTTAAAATAGTAGGATATTAAAAAACCCAGTAATTCCCACACATGCGAGGGACATACCTCTGCTTTGTTGTTGCATCCCATAGATTTGAAAACGTTTCTGACAAGAATGTGGTTGTCAAGGTTATAGGCTATTTATTTTCATTTCCGTGCTAATTGATAAAAGGACATGAGTTGATTCATATTTATCAGGTAATATAGATCCCTTTTGACCTTACTTTTCTTCAGTCCATTGCCTAGAGCTTGATAGTAAGCACTTTAGAAATGTCCACTTAGATAAGACAAGGTAGAGAGAGTATCTGTTTCTCATTAATCTAGAGCAGTAATGCAACTTTAAAAAGATCAGAGACATCCTGTTTCGCTCAAGATCATGGTTCTGCTCTTTAGTGACCCAGCACTAAGAATTTGGAGTGGCCGAGTGTTCAGATAAAATACAACACTTCATGCTGTGGGGTGTGACCATGTTCCTAAGTTCTGGCCAAAGGGATATATACTCAAGTCGTTAGGTGGGAATTCTGTGGGACTTTTAAAGGGAGAGAAAGGCTAAGCTGTGCTCATTTTGGTCCTTTCACTTCCTGCTCCCTGCCTGGCATATGAAAATAATAATGGAGCTCCAGCCATTCTTTGGACAATGGAACATCTAATGAAGAAGAATAGCAACAGGTGGTAGAGCAGCAGATCAAAGGAGCCTAGGTCTCTACCAGCACTATGTTGCTATCCTCTAGTACTGGGGTGCTTACACTTGCCTCACTGAAGAAACAGACTACTACTTATTTTAGCCACTGTTATTTCTGGCATTTTGTTTCGAGCAGTAGAAGGCAATTCCTTACTAATGCAGTATACAAAATTCCCAAGAGTCCCTCTGGAATTTCTCTTTCCTTTATAATCCACCCCAATAGCCAATTAATCACCAAGTCCCATCACTTTAATTTCTTAAATTGATTGCAAATTTTCTGCTCTCTTCTTCTGCACTTTCATTGCTTAAGTTCAAACACTCATCAGCTGTCACCTTAGCATTGCAGCAGACGCTAACTCATCTGCTTTCAGTCTCCCTTCCCTAAGGTCTATCATCCACACTGCTGCCAGGGTGTGCTTTCTGAAAGGATTATCTGATCATGGTCCTCTCTTCTCCCTGTCAAGGTCACATACCTTCAGTGACTAATTTCCAGCCAGGTAATGTTTTTAGTGTGCCAAAAAAAAAGAATGAATCTTGAGATAGGCCTTATCTCCAGCCCTTATGCATTAGAAATTTCAAAACACTGGTAGGTCCCTGAATACCTCTAGGGACCTTGTCAATGCTTTGGCATGCCTATGCTCAGACTGATGGCTATAAAACTTTAATTTGTCAGTTATCAATTAAAAATATTTAAGTTTTTCTTTTAAGATTTCTTGGCTTTCTGACTTGCTAAATACAGTCTCCACTCTGTAAAATTCATTGCACGTAATATTGTTTGTATATATCACCTTGTATTATTATTGTTTATTTTCTTTTCTAAGACCATGGACAGTCTGTTTCCTTTACATAACTATGGACCTCCTAAGGGCAGATAGAATGTATTGTTCATTTTCGTGCCTCCAGATCCTGTGTCAGCATCTGGGGAAAAATTATATGGGTCACTCAGGAAATATTTGAGGAATTTGGATTGAGTGTGTCTCCTCTTTGGGATACTATTAATTAATAAACCTCCAAGGGATGATGGCATCGTGGGTCACCCTAATTGAAGCCAAAATCATTCATAATTATTATGTACATTAAATGGACTTTGGAATTACCTTGTACTAAGCTACTGTTATAGTTGGGCTGGTCAGGGAGGGCACAGGTCTTGGAAAGTTAGAAGAAAACCAAGTAAGTGCAAATGATGTCAAGACCACTTTGGTACTATGAGGATAGCCAACAACATTGAGTCACCTTTGTTTCCTTAAACAATAATTTGATTATGAATTAATATTTTACTGAAATTCTCTTCCTGTCAAGTTTCATTACAGAGAATTTATCATTAGGTCCTGTATTCAGAGGCTTATCTATTCTCCATATCATTTGGTTGTGTTGTTTTATTATTCAAGCTCAGACAATAGATAATATTATTTCTGTTTTTTTAAAATTCAACAATTTAGCTACTCTACTTAATATGCGCAAATGTCTTAGATGTTTGAAAAACTTAAAACTATCCTACTTTTTTGAACTAGTTATAGTACCTTTCTCAGACATACTATTTATTATTATTTTAAGAGAAATAAAGTATTTTGAGTACATTAGATAAAAACTTTGGCATTCAATCTTCAGAATTTAGTGTTTAATTAAGAATCATTTTCTCCTAACACTTTACTCATTAGAATTGGATATTTGATTTCCCTTATTCTAATCTATGATAATCACTATCAGATTGACCCAATTTTTAGAATACTCTATTATTTCCACAATACTATTGGTGCATTGTATCTATAAATCAGAAAACCAAAAATTTCAATTTGAAAGCTTATGCAACAAATAATCTTGCTAATTGATCTACTCATTACACTGTTCTTGTAGAAATACTACCATGAATGAACCCTGATGTAGACAGTCAACAAAAATATTATTCCTTTTACCTTCAAAGACTTCAGGCTGTCCATGTACTTTTTATTGTAAGTAAAAAGATTTTTGAAAAATTTTTAGAAATACACATTTTTAAAATCCGTGATAAAGGTCTTTTTCTTATCTGCTTCAATGTTGCCTTTAAAAGCACTGAAATTACTGATGGAGAAGAAAATTCCATTTTACTCCCCAAAGGAAATGAAATTTAAGCACACAGGTGAGAGAATTAATATGTATTTGAACCTGATTTTTAACCATATGCCATGGAAGTTTCCCTAGTTGGATTTTAAGGGTCATAGGGCAAGTTTGTGTTGAAGATAGGATTCATTTCTAGGTGAACTGGCTCTGGAGTCTCCACATTAAAGCTTTCTTTGCAGTGGTGTCTCCAGTGGACATTATATTGATACGTTCAGTTCAATTCAAAATGATCCACAAAATTTATTGAGAATCTACTATGATCTAGGCCCTAGATGCCCAATTCTGTGGAGCTCATATTCAAATAGGGGGAAACAATGGGCAATTAGCGTAATAAATAAATGGATGATACAGTGTTCTAGAAGATTGTGTTACCAGAATTAAACAAAACAAAAAGAAAAGCAGATGTAAGGGAGACTGGAATATGTGGGTTGTTTCTGGATTGTTTTGTATTCAGTAACCTGTATCATCCATGGGAAATGACTTTTAGCTACTTGAGGACAGTGCTTGTACACAGTTTATATGGATGATAGAAAATGAAGTCTTACAGTCTTCATTCATTTCCAAAGGTACTTAAGTCAAAAACTTTTCTACTCTCCCTTATACTGTAATATGATTAGGTTTTTAAAAATCACATCTGCATTCCATCCTGAGATCCTTTGATATCCTAAATATTATTTGAAGCAAAATTTTTGCAGCAACGTACGCGTTTTTTTGCTATGAAGTTCTGAGTTTTGACAAATGCACAATGTCCTGTAGCCACCCCTACAGTAGCATACACAATACATTTTCCAGCAGCTTACTGATAGACTTCTACTGGGATCCTGAGTGCAGTCATCAGGAACCACACCCCTTTAATGCACAGCCTCCTTCGGTCTTGAGCCTGCCAGCCGTCAGACTGGAACTCACACTATTTGTTCTCTCAGTTCTCAGGCCCTCCAGCCTGCCTACTACAGATCTTGGGATTCCTCAGACTCTATAATCATGTGTACCAATCAATACCATATAATATATGATTATATGTATATGATCATATAATAAGTCATATATAACTTAATATAAGGAAATATAATTCTTCTGTCTTCTAATTATATATGTGTGTATATATACATATACACACATGTCTATCTCCTTTCATAAGATATTTGTTATATCTTTAATTGGTTTTTTTTTATCAGATATATGGTTTACAAACATTTTTTAAAGAATTTTTTTTTTTAATTTAATTGAGAGAGAGAGAGTGGGGGAGGAAGCGTCAAAGGGAGAGGGAAAGAGAATCTTAAGCAGACTCCACTCTCAGTGCAGAGCCCAATGCTGAGCTTGATCTCATGACCCTGCGATCACGACCTGACCTGAAACCAAGAGTCAGATACTCAACCAAATGCACCATCCATGATTTACAATTTTTTTACTCTTTTTTTTTTTTATTAACATATAACGTATTATTTGTTTCAGGGATACCGGTCTGTGACTCATCAGTCTTACACAATTCACAGCACTCACCATAGCACATACCCTCCCTAGTGTCCATCACCCAGCCACACCATCCCTACAATGTTGTTAACCCACAAAATGCCTAGGGGAAAATGATTCCAGGCAAAGCAAAGTCAGGTAATTTAGTAGGGGAAGGAGGTTATGGTCCATTGGCCCTGAAGGAGAAGAAAAGGGCCTTTTCTGTTGATTCAGGATCATGTTCCATTCAGGTATTGCTAATGATACATAGAGAATTCATTTGGATGTTGTATTGGTGAAAATCATGGTAATGGGTTGTGAGAGGGGTGCCTGGATGGCTTGAATCATGGCTTGAATCAAGAGTTAAGCCTCAACTCTTGATTCTGACTTAGGTCATAATCTCAAGGTTGTTAGATCTATGCTGTGGGCTCCACACTGGCCATGGAGCCTGCTGGAGATATTCTCTCTCTCTCTTCCCCTGCCCCTCCCTTTCCCTACTCACACTCATGCGCTCTCTCTCAAGAAAACAAAACAAAACAAAACAAAAAACAGCTGTGAGAAAGACATACAGCCTTAGAGTCTCCCTTTAAGCCTTAAATACATTCTTTCCCTACTCTTTCCCTACTCTCAGGAAATAATGCAATAAGAATAATTTAGGGAGCTTCAGAACCAGTATGAAGAAATATATCTCCAACAAGACACAAGCTTTCTTTAACATCTCCATTCCCTGCCTGCACAAAGAATAAGAGCCATAACTCACTCTCAGACACACAGTCAAATCAATTATAT
Source organism: Nasua narica (assembly GCA_028533885.1). Classification (NCBI taxonomy): domain Eukaryota; kingdom Metazoa; phylum Chordata; class Mammalia; order Carnivora; family Procyonidae; genus Nasua; species Nasua narica. The sequence continues at coordinate 43,458,419 of CM052806.1, read as the reverse complement.
ATACAATAGTCTCAGGGCGTAGGATTTTGCAGTGCCCCTGGAGAAATGGGGCCTAGACCCCTTACTGTCCTAAATGAAGGCAGTCATTCTTCCCCCTCAGTATTCTTAAAGGTTTTACATTTAGATTTTGGGAAACAAAGTAGAATGGAAAGTGTCTTTGCTCAGTATCTACCCAGACTTCCCATCCTCTAGAACTAATGAGGTGATAATTTCCATACTTTCACTGACCCATCTGAAAAAACAAGAACATGATTACTATGGTATAAACTATAACACAGTTAGAAACTAGATAGCTCATATTCATTCCCTATCCTCCACCTTTTCCTTATGAAATGCAAACCAACTCTATGACACTAGTCATTGCATTATTTAGAGGCAAGTTTTCAGACTTAGAGCTGAAACTTCATGGATAGCAATGACACCTTCATTCGTGGCTTATGTTTCTGTTTTTTATGGGGCGAGTAGGAGAGAGGTGTTCTTTTTTGTAACAACAATGAAAAAAGCACTTCATGCATTCCTGGGATGCTTTCTGTCATTATATATAATTTAATTATTAAACCCACCAAAACAAATAAAAAAAATAACTTATGAGAAAGTACCGCCTTAACTAGAAACTGCTGTAAGAGGCTCAGTATTACGAAGTGTGTCTGGAGAAAATTGAAAATCAGTCAATGCAAACAGCTAGAATACCAAAGACTAAACTGACAACATAAAATTCTTGTTATAATATGCCCTCAAATGCAGCTAAGTTAGCCAGATCTTCATGAGACACAAGTGATTCCAGCATCGGCACGCTCATGGTGTGAGAGTTTTCCCCAAGTGTCCAAGTCTAAGCATACAAGTTCAAATGAGGAAATTTGGAGTCCTCAGCAAAACTTCTCTCTGAGATCTGCTGCTATCCCATTAAGATTTCATTTTTCCTTGCCCATCCTGTGAATACCATTCACCAACTCTTCTTAAATGAAATGGTAGCAAAGTTTCCTTAGCACAGCAGAACTATTGTGCTGAACAGAAAGGAAGAAATGCAAATATGTGGAATGCAGAAACTAATTTTCAGACTGGCCGAGAAGGTCTCAAACTCCTAGGAGAGTACCAACCATCTCCACACCTGGCTGTCATTAAATTTCATGCCATTGTTTATGCCAAGATGCAATCTGAGCTGAACTTGGACATTTCAAGATTTAGCAGCCACCTGGGACAACATTCCTGTAAAGGTAATTTTTGGAAATTGTGTTCACTGACTTTTTGCCACTGTCTTCTCACTTAAGGGGACAAAACACTTGCCTGTGGCCACTACTTAACTGAGAACACCTTTAATTTAGTAGGAGGCGGTAGATTCTACCATTGCTTTCAATATATGAAGTCTTTAATAAAATGAAAAGAAAATTAAATAATCATCTTATGAATTCGATCATAGTAGACATGAGAAACTCTAGCTAAACAGCACCTCCAAAGGGCTCAGTCGGAACATGGAACTTAATGGGTGTTTAAGTTTACTAACAACACTTGCCTGGAAAAAAAAAAAAAAAAAATATATATATATATATATATATATATATATATATATATGTAAATAAGGGTTTACTTTCCATTTTCCCTCCCACATCCTCTGTATGATAATGTTTTCAACTGGGAAAAAATGATTCCCTTCAGAAAAGCATCAGAATCTTGAAGGGAAGCACATATAGCCTACTCAAATTATTTATTCCAATTAAATTATTATAATTTTGAAAAAAATAACTCTTGTTCTTTTGAATACAAACAGATAGTAATTTTTAACAAAACATCCCTTATTACCTTCGCAGGGGGATACTTCAAAATCTCCTGGGGGAGAAACAGGGTATTTTTATATTATCATAATATACAGACAAGGGTTTAAAAAGGCTTAAAATAATTTACTGCAAGATATGACTGTTTTTAAATGGCACCTTTTAAAAATAGACATATCACATTTTATGCATTTTCAAAAACCTTCAAAGTTTTCAAAGATCTATGACCTAAATGTTACCATTACAGTGTTGCTCAAAACATTTGGAAATTTTCTCTGGGAAAAGTCCAATGTAACTGACAAGCTACCCAAGAAAATCCATTACTTTTCTTTATAGTCATATGTACCTTTGGTCCATATTTGTATAACTGCATAACCACCAGATTTGGCCCCACAGAATTCTATACGCTTATCAAATCATTGGGGTTTTTTTTTTTAAAGATTTGATTGATTGATTTACTTACTTACCTAGAGAGTGCAAGCAGGAGGAGGAGCAGAGGGAGCGAGACTGAATCTCAAACAGGCTCCAAGCTGGGCATGGAGCTGAACTTCACAATGTTGAGATCTTGACCTGAGCTGAAATCAAGAGTCAGATGCTGGGGCCTGGGTAGCTCAATGGGTTAAAGCCTTTGCCTTCAGCTCAGGTCACAATCTCAGGGTCCTGGGATGAAGCCCAGCATTGGGCTCTCTGCTCAGCAGGGAACCTGCTTCCTCCCCTCTGTCTGCCTGACTCTCTCTGCCCACTTGTAATCTCTTTCTCTCTGTCAAATAAATAAATAAAATCTTAAAAAAAAAAAAGAAGAGTCAGATGCTTAACTGACTAAGCCAACCAGGGACCCCCCCAAATCATCTTTTAATGTGGCAGTTTATTGAGAACCTGAAAAGCCTCCAAAAATACAACCCCTGGGCCCTAACCTGAGTAAGTCCTGTTTATCTAGCCATATTAGATGATTCTGAGACAGTTTATGGGGAACCATATATTTTGATAAATATTCCATTAATGAATGGGAATTTCCTTCCATTAAGGAGAGCTAAATGGGCATACCAAAGGTTCTGAAGGCTTTTGCAAAAAAAACTCCAAATGGTTTTGGGTAATCAAAGCAACATTCCAATAAATGCATGGTCTCTCTTGTTAACAACACTTCAAAGGCAAAATTTGCTTGAATCTATGAATTGTTACAAGTTTATCTTTCTAAGAAATCCACAGTGTTGTCACTTATGTTATATTCTGGGGTATGCTATTTCTGGCTAGCTTCTGGTTGCCTTTTTCCTCTCTGCCAGAAATCTTCCACACTTGGCTTGTCATCCCTATACGGACTGCTGTTGTCTGTGATTTTTGCTCTCTCCTCTCTGTCCAGCCTTCTTCCTCAGCTCCACAGGAATGATGGATAGTTCTCTACTCCTGGTGTGGAGTTTCCAAACTAGCATGAGTTAGATTACCATGAGCAATGTCACCATCCTTTGACTAACAAGCAGGGGAGTAGCTAAATAATAATCATGTCATACTCCTGAGTACATGTCATACTCCTGAGTATAGCACGTTGCCTGAAAGTGGAAGAAAAGAAAGCAGTTCTAAGGATTTTGTCAGTTAAGCATTTGCATTAGATGTAGGAAAAAAAAAATCTAAACACTAAAAACTTGATGTGTAATAGCTTTCTGTGGAAGTTTCTAGGATGATTAACATGAAATTTTGCTGGAAGTCAGGAAGATAATTAGGGTTGTGAGAGTTATGTTTTCTTCTACTTATTTCCCTTTATCTATCGGGACTCATCTCTCCAGCTGGACTTCTTTAGCTTATCCCTGAAGACTAAATAAACATCTGTAGGTTCCTTAAATATGACAGTAAAGAATGAGAGAGAGAGAAGGTAAAGGATAGTGGTTTCTAAAATTCAAAATTTTATCAGACATCCCTGTTGATCTTTAGGAACACCCTAAAATGTAAACACTCCTTCATTCAAACTGGAACGTTTATACTTTTTAATGTACATTTTTGGAACATGGATATGTACAAATGGATAAATTCATTTATCATTTTAAATTATATCACTGAACTCAACAGTCAGTTCAATAATCTGAAATTGATTTTTAATTCTTCCCTCTAAAGAATATTAAGTCAATAACCTCTAAAAATGTTTGTGTGTTTTTGTTTGCACAGAAAATAAGCATGTTTGTTTATTTCTAGAGGTATTTTAAAATATCAGCTTTGTATGTTGCCAAGTTGTATCAGCTTATTCCATTCGTTAGTTTAAAAATAAAACTTTTATATTTCATACAATTTCACAGATAACAACACATACTGAATTATTTCTAGCCTTCTTTCCGCTAATTAACACACGCCTGATAACAATTTTCCTAATTATATTTATAGTTTAAAGAGCCTCCTCCAGAGTATTGACTCCTAATTAGGGCAATTTGGAAACTAAACACTACTCCTCAGGTTTAGATTCAAGTAAATCAGCATACTGTTTATTCTGAAGCATTTTAAAATAAATCACTATACAGACAATGCAAGACATCCTAAGAACATCATCTAGGTAAATTTAAACTGTAGAACAACAGCTATTTGATATTTTAAAATTTAAGTGTCATCATTGGCATCTTCAGATTATCAGATAATTAACTGAATATTACTGCTTGGATTTGGAAGCATGCATGATTGTCAGTTTTAGTTAAATTATAAAGAGTGTCTTTTTATATTTATATTTATATTTAAATTATAAAATATTTTTATAAAGAAGTAGAATGTACCACTGTTACAAACACCTTTTCTTACTGGTATAGAGTTTAGTTAGTAAATAAATAAATGAATGAATAAATAAATAATAAATGCAGCTTAATAAATAGAGTCTAATAAATAAACCACATATAATATATCCCTTGAATAATGTATTTTATTTAGCCTTTCAATAATTAACTGATGCCCACTCCATCCTTCTGAAGTACTTTTTTATCTTTTCTTGAATCCCATCATATCTTCTCGGTTTTCTTTTCCTTATCTACTGCTCAGTCTTCACTGTAGACACTGCTTGCTCTGCCAATTCATTGCATGTTGGCAATTCTTTGGGTTCTTTCTGTCTAGGGCCCTCTTCTCTCATTGGGCATTTCACCCATTTCTTAGTCTTCAGTTACAACATGGCTCCCAAATCAAAATCCCCACCCCCCAAATGTAGGTCTCTCTACCCAGCTTCCCATTAATCCACTTACGGGAATGTTCCATAGCAACTCAAAATCCACATGTCCCAACCAGTCAATCCTGTACTCAAATTTATAGTGATCAAGGCACTGACACAGGCATTGTATTTAATTCTTTCTTCTCCTTCCACCCACACTTCAACAATTTCCAAAATACATTGATTCTAACTCTTAAACATAAACATCCATTCCCTCCTCCTGTTCTCAATGATACTCTCTTAGTCCAGCGTTTCCATAGTATCCTTCTAAACAAACCACTGCATCCAATATAATCTTTCAAAATTATGCTACAATCCCAGCAAACTCTCTGAGTGGAAATATCCTGTCACTCTTGCTCTTACACCACTTTAACCAACTTTGGATAAAGTACCGAGGCCTAAGAGCCTTTATGATCTCACTCCTGTTTACTTCTCTAGCCTTGGATATCTTTACTTCCTACTTGTATTTAATTAAATGTTTTTCTTGTACTTTTTTCTTGTATTTAAATTTTTTCCAGATTTATTGAGATATATTTGACTTATAAGTTTCTGTTAGTTTAAGGTGTACAACATGATGTTTTGACATATGTGTAAATTGCAAAATGATTACACATTAAAGTTTGTTAACATATGCATCATCTCACATAATTACATTTTTTTGTGATGAGAATATCTAAGATTGACTCTTTTAGCAACTTTCAACTATATAATACAGTTAACTAGAGTCACCATGCTATAGATTAGATCCCCAGAACTTATTCATTCTGCAGCTGGAAGTTTGTACCCTTTGATCAACATCTCCCAACCCCCAACCCCCATCCCCAGCTCCCAGTAACCACTATTCACTCTAAAAGTTTAATTTGTGTTTATTTGTTTGTTTAGATTACACATGTAAGTGAGACCCTGCGGTATCTTTATTTCACTTAGCATAATGCCTTCAAGGTCCATCGATGGCTTGATTGCTCAATTTTGTTTAGTGCCGAATAGTTTCTCATCGTTACATATACTAAAGTTTACATATCCGTTCACCTACTGAAGGACATTTTGGCTGCTTTCATGTTTCCGCAGTTATGAATAAAGCTACTATAGGCATCTGTATACAAGCATTTATGTGAACAAAGTTTTCCTCTCCTTTGGGTAAATACCAAGAAGCACAAATTGCTGGATCACATGGCAAGAGTATGTATAGTCTTGTAAGCAACTTCCAAAATGCCTTCTAAATGAACCGGAGTTCCTGATGCTCTACATTCTTTCCAGCATTTGGTATTGTTAGTGCTCTGGATTTTGGACATTCTGATAGGTGTGTAGTGGAATAGTTAATTTAAATTTCACTTTACATTTTATAAAAGCTGCCGCTTTTCATGTGATAATAGCTTATAAGTCATACACTCAACTTATAAAAAGTAGCAAATATGGTCTTATGGCAAATAAGACTTGAGACTATTAAGTAAATGAAAATATGTGATTTTATTCAATATAAAGTATGTGCTAGTATGAGTATTCTATTTTTATAATCTTCATAGATTTTCAGATCAATATATCAAAAATAAAAGTGTAATTTACTTGTATCAGAGGGGTAATGAACCACTAATCTACTTAAAATACATAAGATTGGTCTTTAAACATATTTATAACATATTCAAACATCTGATTTTTATCAAGGAATACTGAAAATATGCATGAGGAAGAGAAGGCAGTACAGGAAGTTTTAATGCTTGAAAGAAAAAAAATTTAAAGGAACTTAGAATTTACAAACTTGTAAGTTACTTCTTATAATACCAAGAAAAGTCTTAACTCCTAACATTATAAAATAAAAAACTCAGAGAACATAGGCAATAGCTAAAGTATTAAAGGCTATTTAAAGTATTTAAGGGTTTGAAAATTCTTCAATATCCGTTTAACTCAGGTGATAGTTGAAAAGTATGCCTCTTTAAGATTCTATGGTATAGAAATGGCATACACTCTTCAAAAAGACAGAGTCCACACTTATTGTCTATCCTAAGGGAAATAGGTGACCTCAAAGTCCTAGAAATAAACTTTCAATGGTAATGGATACATTACATTATTACCATACATATAATCTATGAAGATTATAAAAATAGAATACTCATACTAGCACATATTTTATATTGAATAAAATCACATATTTTCATTTATATATGATGAAACCTAGATAAAATATTTCTCCAAGTTTTTGTTTATTTCCTATATTGTATGCAGGCACTATGTCAGGCATTGTGGGAGTACAAAAGTGAATCAGCTACAGTTCTTCTTTTCTAGGTGCTAAAACGTCTCACAGAGAAGCTAAAAATAGCTAAATATAATCTAATGAAGAAAGTGACAAATGTCATCAGAGGGATTAAAGACAAAGTATTAGAATAATTTAGAGCAGGGAGGATTGCTTCTTCTTGCAGGAAGTCTCTCTAGGGCTCAGTATGGGTAGATACAGACAAAGTATGAGGAAGTCATGTCAGGGAAAAGCAACAACGTATGCAAAGTGAAAAGAATCAAGTGGGAGAGTGTGGGATGTAGATAGTGAAGAGTAAATAGTTTTAGATGTTTTTTAAATCTATTTTTCTAAATAGATTTAGAGCAGAGAATGACTGAAATGCAATAGTAGACAATGTTTGGAAATACAAATTGGCTTCAATCTTTAGAGGACTTTGAATAGCAAAGTAAATGTAGTTCTATTCTGAAATATTAGCTAAAATTTAAATCACGTAATGAATTTGACTGAGCACTGCCTTTAAGAGTGTGTGAGAATACAATATCTCAGGTCAGGATAAAGGATGGTTCTGGGTTAAAGATGTAATAGTCCTCTTCAAAAGGACTCCAAAGGTTAATGCTTTTCAAGCCAGCACTGGAAAGGACCTGGGATATTTGCACATATCCCTTTGCTTTCGTTTCCTGTTTCTCAGTTTACTAAAACAAGAATGTATCACCTTCAATTATTTGACATTTCTTCTCCTGTAAGGGGAATTTGTTTATATGGCCAAGCCAAAATTTGTCTTTCAAAAAAATAATTTCATCTATTAATAATATGATAATAAAAGTGTGATTCATAGGGTGTCTGTAATATCCCAGACACTATGACAAGTCTATTAAAATATATCATTTAAATCTCATAACAAGTCTACAAGTATAATATTATTGAACTAATTTTACACATAATGAAATGGAGGATCTGAGAGAAAAATCACTCTTTCATCTGTAGGGAAAGATAAGATTTGAACACAGATACTTTGACTCCAAAATAAGCATAGTTTATCCACTATGATAATAACTGAAAATGCAGTGAATTCTACCTCTTGTTTCTTGAATAAAAGCCCTATAGATTTTATTAGTCTAGATTACATCAATCAATTCTGTCATTTGAATTTCCATAATAGAGATCTCAGACAAAATTTCTCCTTTCCTTTTTTTCTCTGCATATAACATGACTCTTTTTTATATTTGCCATGATTGTTGCAGACAGTACCTTACATGATATTCGTCATTCCCACAGGAAATATTCAAACTACTTAATAACTACTATGACAGAGCAGCAACCAATAAGAAGAGACCACCAATAAAATAGGCTTAGTCATAAACAAAGAAAATGGCAGCTCTGATACAGGCCAACTGAAATATACCTCTTGTCAATACTTCACTGGAATTGATAAACAGTATTGTCATCCAAACACAATCCTGGTTGACAGCATCTCTTATCTTTTATGTACTTAATTGTCATAACAAATTTTGACTCGAAGGATTCTTTTAAGGAGTAGTGGGCAGATTTTGAAGAGATCTGTGCTTCATGCTCCCTGCTTAAATCTACATGACCCTTTCAGAGTCTGTTTTCTCCTATGGAAACAGTGGTCATAATGCCCATTATTCAGACATTTATCAGGACTAAATTGATGTGTGTCTGGGGCCTTGTAGCTACTGATACAGAGAAAACATGACCCTGGATACTATTCTTCACTCCTCATGGCCCCTGCATTGGTTCTCTTCCTACTGTTTCTCCACCCTCTGCTTCAGGAATGGATTGACCTAAAGAAATGGTACAAAGTAAAAAGAAAAATCTCTGTTCCATAATGCACAGATGAGCAATATAATTTTCTTTGTAAATTCTTTTTTATTAACACATTCTAAATCCTGTTTTCTGCTCTCCTTCTCTAAACTTTGCATTTGTGGCTGGTTTTCATTTTGCTTATATATCTTGAAACCTCAAGAAAAGTCAGGTCAAAATGTCTTTAGATAATGGTCAGGACCTTTGGCCTTAAAAATTAAATCTGCAGTGGAATTCCATTGAAAAATCTTTTGTTTTCATAATACCTAGCTCTTATAGGATCATTTTAAGTATCTGTTCTTAACCATCTTCTTTGTTTGCTTCATACTCTTAATTCGCACCCATAACTACAAGGAATATATCCCAAATCTACATCTGTACCATGCTATCTTCTGAGAGAGATCCATATCCGTGTTTCTCTTTACTGTTTATTTCATCCTGAATGTCGCAACAGAATTGTTTCTCCTCCCATTAAACATTTCTAAAACTGTATATCACCCCTCCCCGAATTCCTATTTTTAGTCTTTAGTATTTTAATATATATTTTTAGTATATATATTATATTAGTATATATATATGTATATTAGTATATATATTTAGTATATATTTAGTATTTAGTATTTTAAATACCCATCTAGTTACCGAAATCAGAAACCTGGGAACCACATAAGATTCTACTCTCACCACATATATCCCCAGATAAACCTACCCTTTTTATCCTTTATTGAATCATTTACATATTTATTCATTCAGTTATTCAATGAGTATACACTGAGTAGCAAATATGTTGCAAATATATTGAGGAAAAGAAGAGACAAAGACAGGCTTGGTCCCTGTTTTCATGGAGAAAAGGGAAAAATCAAGGTAAAGGTCTGGGTTTTGAGGTTATGTATTTAAATGATATTTTTGTGAGGACCAGACTGGACAGATAAATAAAAATTGGGCAGCATTCTATTCTATCTTATGTTGTAATTAGTTATATAGATGTCTATCTTTTTTATTCTCAGGATTATAAGTGAAAGAACCATGTGTCATTCATCTCAGCAGAGTGCCTTCCACTTGGTCCATGATTAGTAAATGTTCACTGAATTAAAAGGGTGTGAGGGGGTGAATGCTGAGGTTAAAGTGACTTGATATGATAAATAATCTCCCTTGAGAAACATATATATAAACTTTCCACTTCAGGTGTTTAAAAGTAAATTGTACATTATTAATAATCCATTTTGATACATTTTCAAGCATCCATAAATGGAGTGAAACAAAGATTTAATGACTCATGTCTCATTGAGGAAGAGTCAAGAACAGTGAGCTGAAATAAACCTTGAAACACCACCTGGTTTGGGAAAGAGTGAAATACTCCATTTCAATATCCAAACCCTTCCCTAAATGGTTTGATTTTTTTGTTTTGTTTTTGTTGTTGTTGTTGTTGTTGTTGTTGTTTGTTGTTGTTAGGTTTCTATTTATTTGAGAGAGTAAGAGTGCAGGGGTGTGGGGAGGGGCAGAAGGAGAGAGAGTCCAAGCAGACTCTGCACTGAGCATGAAGCCTGATGCAGGGCTGGATCCCATGACCCTGAGATCATGACCTGAGCTAAAACCTAGAGTTGGACACTTAACCAACTGTGCCACCCAGGTGTCCCCTAAATGGGTTATTTTTAAATGGACTCTCTCCCCTGTGATGTGTCCTGAATCTATTCCTGAAAGACAGCATAGTCAGCAAGTAGCTGAGAGCAACTTGTAGCCTCTGTAGATTCCACAGTAAGAGCCTCCTAGAAACATGGCTTTCCAGACAATGGAAAGAATCTACATTGTTAATTGTCACAACAGGGTAAGGTTGTTATTGCCCAAGCATAAGTCTGGAGCCTAAATCCAGGAAGGAATATTTAATGAGTTAAAAGAATCACTTTTCCATTCTTTGCACCTGTCAGTATATATCATAATTATGTTTCTAAATATGAAATATCAGTATGGACAAAGCGTTGAAATAATGCCAAGGGAACAAATAATGTGTGTGTTCCATTTCAGATCACTGCTGATTTGTAAACTGTTCTGTAACCTGCTTATTCAGGTTATTGTTTTCTGGACTGTTATAAAAATAGCACATTCAGTGTTATCCCTCCTAAGGACACTGGAGGAGTTCAGTGAGAGTGAAGGGAATAGAATGAGTGATGAAATGTTTACCATGCAAAGTTCAACTCAACAAATAATGTGATGTTTCTTCTCTTGACTAATTCACATTTTATGAGAGCTATTTTTAAACGTGTGTCTCCTCCTCTATTGACTTTGCCTATGCTCCAGGGAGTCTGCCACACACAGAAAACATTTGTATTGATATTTCTAAAATGAACTTGTTCATTCACTTGATAGATTATTTCTAATTCATCCATATCTGCTCTTTTAATATGTAGCAACACTTTGATTAGATATAGTTAGCTGCTCTTTCTCCTACTACACATAGGAGCTTTATGATTGCTTATGAAGGAGAGATATTTCCCATCCACTCTTCCTCTAAAGGAAGAATAGACTAAGCAAAGTTTGTTTTTAAAAATATGCATAGTGAAATAAGTAAGCCAGAGAAACACAAATACTGTATGATCTCACTTTTATGTAGAATCTTAAAACAAAACAAAACCTCACACATGCAGAGAACAGATTGGTGGTTGCAAGAGGTGGAGGCTGGGGGTTAGGGGTGGGCAAAATGGGTGAAGGTGATCAAAAGATACAAATTTCCAGTTATAACTTAAATAAGTCCTGGGGATATAATGTACAGCATGATTATTATAGTTAACAATACTGTATTGTGTATTTGTAAGTTGCCAAGAGTAGACTTAGATGTTCTCACTACAAGAAAAAAAAAAACAAAACTATGTGTGGTGATAGATGTTAATTAAAGTTATTGTAGTAGTCATTTCACAATATATGCAAATATCAAATCACTATGTTGTACAATGTTACATGTCAATTATATTGCAACTAAAAAAAATCCTCTGACCTTACCTGCTCTATAAGAATATAATTTATACATAATGAATGTAAATGTGGATGTTTACTATGAAATCCAGGTCTAAACGATATTCTTTTGTTGTTGTTGTTTCAAGTTTTCTTTAAATTCCAGTTGGTTAACATACAGTGTAATATTAGTTTCAGATGTAGAATTCAGTGATTCATCACTTACATACAACACAGTGCTCATCACAAGTATCCTCCTTAATGCCCATGATCCATTTAACCCATCCCTCTGCCTACCTCCCATCCAGCAACCCTCAGTTTGTTCTCTATAGTTTTATGGTTTGCCTCTCTTTTCTTTTCCCCCTTATGTTCGTCTGTTTTGTTTAAATGCCACATATGAGTGAAATCATACTGTATTTGTCTTTGACTGACTTATTTCTCTTAGTGTAATACTGCCTACCTCTATCCACATCATTGAAAATGGCAAGATTTCGTTCTCTTTCATGTCTGAGTAATAGTCCTGTGTGTGTGTGTGTGTGTGTGTGTGTGTGTACCATATCTTCTTTGTCCATTAATCAGTTGATGAACATTTGGGCTCTTTCCATAATTTGACTGTTGTTGATAATGCTGCTATAAACATTAGGATACATTGCCCCTTCAAATAAGTATTTTTGTTTCCTTTGGGTAAATACCTACTAGTACAATTGCTGGATGGTAGGGTAGTTCTATTTTTATCTTTTTGAGAGAATGCCATACTGTTTTCCAGAGTGGCTGCACCAGTTGGCATTTTTACCAACAATACAAAGGGTTTTGCCTTTCTCCACATCCTTGCCAACACCTGTTGTTTCCTGTGTTGTTAATTTTAGCCAATCGGACAGCTGTGAAATGACATCTCACTGTAGTTTTGATTTATATTTCTCTGATGATGTGTGATGTTGAGCATCTTATCATGTGTCTGTTAGCCATCTGGATGTCTTTTTTGGAAAATGTCTATTCATGTCTTTTGCCCATTTTTTAAAATTGGATTAGTTGTTGTTTGGGTGTTGAGTTATAGACGGTCCATATATACTTTGGATACTTACCCTTTATCAGATATGTCATTCGCAAGTTCTGTACTCTGAAAACTATAAAACACTTCTGAAAGAAATTGAAGATGACACAAAGAAATGGAGAGATAGGAGTGCTTGGGTGGCTCAGTGGGTTAAGCCTCTGCCTTCGGCTCAGGTCATGATCTCAGGGTCCTGGGATCAAGCCCCATATTGGGCTCTCTGCTCATCGGGGAGCCTGCTTCCCCCTCTCCCTCTGCCTACTTGTGATATCTTTTTCTCTGTCAAATAAATAAATAAAATCTTTAAAAAAAAAAAGAAATGGAGAAGCATTCCATGCTCATGGATTGGAAGAACAAATACTCTTAAAATGTCTGTACTACCCAAAGCAATCTACACATTTAATGCAATCCCTATCAAAATACCACCAGCACTTTTCACAGAGCTAGAAAAAACAATCCTAAATGTGTATGGAACCACAAAGATTCTGAATAACCAAAGCAGTCATGAAAAAGAAAAGCAAAGCTGTAGTTACCACAATTCCGGCTTGAAGTTATATTATCAAGCTGCAGTAATCACAATATGGTACTGGCACAAAAGCAGATACATAGATCAATTGAGCATAATAGAAGACTCAGAAATGAATCTACTACTATATGGTCAACTAATCTTCACCAAAGCAGGAGAGAATATCCAATGGAAAAAAGTCTCTTCAACAAATGGTGTTGGGAAAATTGGACAGCAACATGCAAAAGAATGAAACTGAATTTAAACAGCACACAAAAGTAAATTCAAAATTGATGAAAGACCTAAATGTGAGACAGGAAACCATCAAAATCCTAAAGGAGAACATAGGCAGCAACCTCTTTGACATCAGCAATAGCAACTTCTTACTAGATTTGTCTCCTGAGGCAAGGGAAACAAAAGCAAAAGTAAACTATTGGGAATAATCAAGATGAAAGTCTTCTGCACAGCAAAGGAAACAATCAACAGAACCAAAGGCCAGTCTTCAGAATGGGAGAAGATATTTGCAAATGATATATCTAAAGGATATTCTTAAAAATTCAAGAGCCCAAATTTTGTATAGTCTTTCATAGTTGGATGAGTTAGAGCCTCTTTATATAAATTGGGTCTATTTCCTTCATCTGGGCTCCAGGCTCTTTGAATTAGCTAATACTCATTTCTCAAGTTCATTTCTATTGGAAAATTTCTAAAGGCAAATTGTCAGGAAAGCCTGGGTTATGAATCAAAAATTAATCATGAACAGATAGAAATCTAAGACTATATTTTATAATGATAATTGAATCAATTAAGAATAGAAATCTGCCAAACTAGTTGTTTTTTGTCAGCCACCATAGTAACTGCTTTCACCCACTTATTTCTGCTCTACATGGGCACAACCCAAATCCCTTTACATCAAAACCATATGCGATTAGATTTTGAGTAGATGTCAAATGTCCTTACTGTAGCGGACTCTTGCTTGGCTAGCCTTAGTAATCCCTACCCCATTTCTAGTAACTTCAGTTTTCCTTTAGAGAACCAATCTTCTCCCACTCTCAGTCTTTGTGATTGTAATTGGACTGACCTCATCTCCTAGCTTCATTGACCAGTTAAAGTAACAGTGACTAGTTCAGAATGATGTGGGATACAGCTTGGGCTCAAAAGTCTCACCCTAAATTTTCACTGCTTAGAAAAGGCATCTCTCCTGAGGTTGCTAAACTTCTTGAAAATAAGTGAATTTTCCGAGGTCATTGCTTGGAGGGAGCTAACCTGAGAATAGATCCAATACAGAAAAACACAGAAGTCAAATACAGAGGAACAGATATTTTCCTGAAGTCATTGCTAAGTTCATAGATCTACTTGTGACCAGAGCTGCAGAAACCTATACAACTTTGATTTAAAAAATAACAGATTTAAATAAATGAAGAGATAGTGCATGAATACGGGCAGAAAGACTCAATCGATCTGAAGATTCATGTGATTCAGAATCTTAGGTCCACACAAAAACTTGCATGTGCGTATTTATAACTCAGTTGTTTATAAGTGGCAAAAGATAGATGCAACCTCCAATAGATGAATGGATAAACAAACAGGGACATTCATGTAATGGAATGTTATTCAGTGATAAAAGAAATGAGCTGTCAAGCCATAAAAAGACATGGTTGAATTTTAATTGCATATTGCTAAATATAACAAGACTGAGAAATTTTATGATTATATTATTAAATGATTACAATTATATGACATCATGGAAAAGGCAAACTATAGAGGCAGTAAATATATCAGTGGTAGACCAAATAGATCAGGTTTGGGGGAGGGGAGGATTGAATAAATGAAACATGAGAGTTTGCTGGGAACCGTAAAGCTATTCTGTATGATACTCTGATGGTAGATATGTAACATTGTGAATTGGTTGAAACCCACAGAACTTTATAGGAAAGAGAGCTAACAATGTATGTGAACTTTATAAAAATCATTTAGGTTATTGAGTAATCCAAGAAGGAATGCAGATTGTGACAAGAAAATCTAACTGGATTACAAATATAGCAAACAACTTTACTGAAGGGAGTAGGGAGAAAGTGCTGACCTGAGTAATTTCAGAGTAAGTGGATTCTCTAATAATGGCAAAAGGAACTGCAAATAAGCACTGTACTTTTGTTGATAAAGTTAATTCCCACAGGAGTACTGGTTAACATTTCTGACACTGCTGTACATATATACTAGAACTGAACAATTAAGTAAGTAGATGGTGGATGGTGAGAGTCATGTTTCTTGTAGGAATTTATGAATAAGGATAGGGAGAAGCCTAGAATGATTTATGTGTGAATAGATTAGAGTTAAATATTAGTATGAACTCATGTTTAGATTAATATGGATATTGAAGTCTACATATAGAAATAATTATAAATGTCCATATACACTTGTTGGTATAAACACCTTTTTATTTTCTGTCAGCTAAGAGGGCCTACAAGCAATGACAACCCAGTAGCAACTAGACACCAAATATCCAGAACTTGGTTTCTAATACTATATTCTAATACCATACCATGCTCCATACATCCTTGGATAAATGGCTGATTCCAGAGCTGGAACCAGTGAAAGAGCTCTTAATGGCCAAAGAGAGAACAATTTGAGGAAATTTAAGTCATATTGTATTATTACCCAGAGTATAAAATAAATATTGATAAGGTTATACTGACAGAAATAAATGACTGAATGAATGGATAAATAGGGAAAAAAGACCAATCTCTTATGCAGAATAATTGAAAGAATTTATGTAGATAAGCCACCTTCAAAGAATAGTATATTCTTCAAGGAGTATACCACATTATTATTGCTATATATGTGTATATTATATATGTATATATGTACATATATGGTACTTACATATTGCATTGTTTATATGCATTTATATTTCATCACATGTGATATGTTTTATTTATATATGTGTGTGTGTGTGTGTGTGTGTATATATACACTATATATATATATATATATATATATAGTGCTTAACATAGTACCTGGCTCATTCTCATTATACAAAGACTAATAATGATGATGGTAGGAATCTAACTGAAGAAATAATCAGTAATAGTAATTATTTAATAATAATAAAAGGCACTGGGAGAACCAGTTTGGAAACCTATTGGACAGTATCTGCTAAAGTTGAATATTTGTACAACCTATGTCTCAACAATCTCATTCATAGAAGGGATGTGTGTGGACATGTATGTGTGTATGTGTGTATATGTGTGTGTATATTTGAGATATGCACATATTTCACCAAATGGCATATCCTAGAATATTTATAATAGTACTGTCTGTAATATCTAAATGCCTATCAGCAGTAGAGTGGGTAAATAAATTGTGGTATGTTTACAATTTGTGGAATAGCAAACAGCAATTAAAATAATAATATAGAACTACATGCAAAAATATGGATGAACTGCACAAGCATAATGTTGTTAAAGAGGACAAATATGAAGAGTATAATATATAAAATCACTGATATAAAATACAAAAGCAGGAAAAAATATATGCTGTTAGAGGTCAGGATTCTGGTTAATCTTGGAGTGTGGTGGGGTGGATAGTTACTAAAAGTGGACATGAGGAGCATCTATGTTGCACTTCCTACCAGTTTACCCAGCTTCTTTTCCCTACTCAAAAATAAATCAAGGGGTGCCTGGGTGGCTCAGTAGGTGAAAGCCTCTGCCTTCGGCTCAGGGCATGATCTCAGGGTCCTGGGATTGAGCCCTGCACCAGGCTCTCTGCTCAGCGGGGAGCCTGCTTCTCCCTCCCTCTCTGCCTGCCTCTCTGCCTACTTGTGATCTCTCTCTCTCTGTCAAATAAATAAATAAAATCTTTTTTAAAAATTAAAATTAAAAAAATAAAAATAAATCAAGACTGCAATGCAACTGGTGCTGTTCACAGTAGAAAAACAAACAAACAAACAAACAAAAAACATCACATAAAGTTCATTGAGTTTATGGAAGCTGTCTGTAATTAGCTGTAAGAGCCTGAGCTACTTAACTTTTGAACCTGAGTTGACCTAATTACAGTATATCAGAGGGTTATCATGAGGAGTAAGTAAAATCAAAGTATGTAAAATCATCACAAAAGAACTTACAAGTATTGACCATACTTACTTATTTAATGGGTTTCAGACCACTGAATTATCAGGATCACTGATGGAGAAATGAGTGATATATTCCTCATTTTCATTTACTTGGTGTATTCTTTATCTAGAGTATGATTACCTCAAGCTCAGTCATCCAGGAGGTCCTGTATCTATGAGCTTGTGTCACATGGCATGAGTGCCAAGTGGATATAAAGTGAAATAAGATAATGCAAAATTTGCTTCCTCACAGTGCCAAAGGATGCCAATAGCTATTTTGGGCAGTGTGTCATGGTGAAAGGATTATTATCACTTTCCATATGACTGTGTTAAGATCGTACCTGGAAAATGATTTTTTAATGCTTGGTTGCTCAAGAACCTCCAGCAGTAGACCAAGTGGTAGGGAGCCGAGAAAGTGGTACAAAGAATCCGTGAAGCTCTATGCCTGTAAAAAAAAAAAGAAAACAAAAGATGATAGGTTTAAAATGCACATTGTTTTGCTTTGTCAGTGAGAATGAACATAATAGAAGAGTATAAGTTCTAATATAAGAAAGGGTAAACGACTATAGTCAAATGTAAGAAGGTATATCTATGAGTAGTAGACATCATTGTTTAAAATAACAATTTAGGTTAAACACCAGAAAGAAAAGTTTCCTGAGGACATTGTGAAAAGGAAAGGAAGGGTGAATTGGAGGAAATCAGAGAGGGAGATGAACCATGAGAGACCGTGGACTCTGAGCAACAAACTGAGGGTTTTGGAGGGGAGGGGGGTGGGGCGTTGAGTGAGCCTGGTGTTGGGTATCGAGGAGGGCACGTATTGCATGGGCACTGGGTGTGGTACATGAACAATGAATCTTAGAACTCTGAAAAAATTAAGTTAAATTAATTGGGAAAAACAAAAGTCTCCTGAGAGAAACAACTATTCAACTATGGAATAATCATTTCAGAGAGGCAGTGTGAGCTCCATTTCTCAAGACAGTGCAAACAAAAGCAGTCTGAGCAGTCAGAGGGTGAGTTATAGGGAGTAATGCTTTGTTGATAAGATTTGGTTTTGTTTAGCATCCAAAATATGAAAATTGGTCTCCATATATACTGAGTCTTAAAATACACTAAGAGTTAACTAACTTTAGATGTATAATTTTTTCTTTGTTTTTAGCTTGTCTTGTTACCAATTGTTTATCTCTGGGTGGGTGGATAAGAAAGATAAAAGATCTATTTTATGAAATATATTAATGTGTCTGTAATTTCATTAAAACTAATGATATTTTAAATTTTTGAGCAAAAAAAAAAGAATAGGTTTTTCTGTTCTATTTTCAGCTCATAAAACAGTGCTTTGTAGGCAGACAGTCAATATATTTTTGAATAAATGTTGAAAAGATTGAACTCAGAGGAAAATGTCCATACCCAAATTAGGCTCAGTATTTATATGTAAAATGGACAAATTATTATGTTATGCCAAATCCAATTATTGGCACCATATTGAATCCAGATTCTATTAGGGTATTTAAGTGGTATGGAATAAGTTCAATCCTTGTATATTTAGAAATCAGTCATCTTATACTTTCTTATCCCTTAAAGCTCTTTGAAGTTCAAAGAGTGGTACAGTTATTAGATTTCCTATGTAGAAATGAAATTGCAATAAGACTTTCTGAATCTACCAAACTCTACTTAC
Organism: Nasua narica; assembly: GCA_028533885.1. Lineage (NCBI taxonomy): Eukaryota > Metazoa > Chordata > Mammalia > Carnivora > Procyonidae > Nasua > Nasua narica. Next base: position 43,439,151 of record CM052806.1, on the reverse strand, counting down.
CAAATCTTTGGTATCATTGACCGTATAGAACATTAAACAAAACCATACTTGATGAAATGGACAGGTTACTGTTTTGCTAGGATACCACTTTCCCTCACAGAGGAAACCTGTTTTGCCAGGTTCTTCTCAATCTTCTGTAAGTGTTAAACATGTAATACAAATATGATGATAAGAATCTTAGACTAAGCCGTACCCCTTGGGATGATTAAATTCTCATGAAAGCAGCATTTGAAAAAAAGAAAAGAAAGAAAAAGAAAGAAAGCAATATTTGTTCCCTCTTTTGCTGTCCTCTTTTTTTTTTAATTTAATTTATTTATTTGACAGAGAGAGAGATCACAAGTAGGCAGAGAGGCAGGCAGAAGGAGAGGAGAAAGCAGGTTCCCCACTGAGCAGAGAGCCCGATGCAGGGCTCGATCCCAGGACCCTGAGATCATGACCTGAGCCAAAGGCAGAGGCTTAACCCACTGAGCCACCCAGGCAACCCTGTCTTGATTTATAATTGTTTATTACATAAAATTGTCATAAACATTCTCTTGAAAACATATATAATATGAAAGATCATATTGTTTTTTAATTCAAATTTAAATTACTATTTCCAGAGTTTCTTATAAAAGTCCATATGATGGAGGGCCAGGGAGATATTTTTTCCACCCACAAATTGTTGTATAAGAGTTCAAGAGATCATACACAATCCAAAAAGTTGGAGAATAATTTTGTCCTGGATCCATCCTGTCCATCTTGAGAGGGTTATTGTCCAAATCAGCCGTTCTCAACCAGGGGTTCCATATGAGTTAAGCCCTACAGCCCTAAGGTATTCATTACATATAATGAATTATCTTTTCTCCTTTGTTCTTAAAATGGCACTACCTTTAAACCATCCTTGATAAAATTGGCAAAATATTCATTTCCTGTTGATTTTTTTGTAGAACCTTGGTTGGGCAAGGGTGGCCTAATCCATATGTAATCCATTTTAGGCCTATTCCTTGATAATTTAGAGTGTCCATTCATCTCCTCGAGGCTAGTAGGACTTTTTGACATTTCCAAGGATCCTTCCTGTACCAACAATCACATATAACAGCTCCATCAGATGTTCTTCCACCTCCCAAAGTCCCACATGAGCATAGGGACCAGATTTTATCAGTCACAGGGAAATTACTTCCTCTTATCATCCCTGAATCCTGGGAAATCCAGTCTTACCTAACCTTTCTTTCAACCCTACCAAGAGACCTCCAATTCTTTCCTTCTACTAAAACAAAGCTTTTGGCCTTCTCTTGGAGCAAAGCAACTCTCAGGATGAATTTTCTCTTTTGAAAGAAAAGATATTACCCCTATTCTTTCTGAAAGAGCCTAAGAAGCAGTAGGGCAAGAGAAGTTCTCAGTTTATTTAGACATAAGCATCTGAACTATCTCCATGTTCTTAACTGTTCCTTTTGAGATACAGTATTAAGTGAGTTTCCTGACCTTCCTCAGATCAAGGCACATAGAGAAGATGATGGAAGATGTATGGCCTACTGGGGAAAATTGATGGGAATTTGGGGACATTCCTATGGGGTTTGATAAAGAAATCATTACATTTTCTTTAGATGGTATAATTATGACTAAAAATCATATAAAGTGTTAGAGAAAATATTACACTTTGAATTTGTATAGAACCCCCAAATATAATCTCACAAAATTATGAATATCAAGTTTTTCCCCATTAACATCATTCCTAATCAAAACTTTGTCAAAATGATCTTTTCAAATTCTTGACAAGAAACTATATTTGGGTCAGTAGTTGATAATAATTTTAAGTCATTACTATAAATCATCGTAAATAATATTTGAAATGTAAAAATTGTAACTATTTCTTTTCTGTAATTTACACATATACTTGTGAAATTTGTTATAGTAATGTGAATGTTCCTCATATTCATTTTGAAGATATTTTTATATCAAGTCCTTCCTAATGACCATCTATAATTGCAAGTCTGCTTGCAACTGGCTTACATGGAACTAAAAGGACATAAGAGTTTAAAAAAATTTTTTTTCAATAGGGGCACCTGGGTGTCTCAGTTGGTTAAGTGTCCAACTCTTGATTTCAGCTCAGGTCATGATCTCAGGGTCATGATTTTAGAGTCTGGGATCAAGCCCTTCATCAAGCCCCATGTGGAGTCCCTCATGGAGCCCCACTTTGGGTGCTGTGCTCAGTAGGGTGTCTGCTGAAGGTTCTCTCTCTCCCTCTGGCCCTCCCCTCAGCTTCCCCTCTCTGCCTCTCAAATAAATAAATAAATCTTTAAAAAAATTTTTTTAAGAGCACGTTGGTGGCTCAGTCAGTTAGGCATCTGTCTTTGGCTCGAGTCATGATTCCGGGTTCTGGGATGGAGCCTCCTTCCAGCTCCCTGCTCAGTGGGGTGTCCGCTCTTCTCTCTCCCTCTGCCTTTCCCCATGCTCATGCTCTCTATTGCTCTTTCTCTCTCAAACAAATAAATTTTAAAGTCTTAAATATATATATATATTTTTTTTTCCAATAAAATAAAGACTCTGGGTGTGGTGCATGAACAATCAATCTTGTAACACTGAAAAATTAAAATAAACAAATTTGGGGAGAAAAAAAATTAAATAAAGACTCTACTACCTAAGGCTGCCCCCTCTACAAGCTTCCATCTGGCCACCTATCCCTCTTCCCCTCACTCTGTCACCTTGTGCTGCTTCAGTGATCCTTAGGCACCAGTAATCCCTAGGGTCATCTCTTTAGCCACTTAATCCACGGAACATGTTTGCACCTGGCTACTGAAATAGGTGCCCAAAAGAGAGTATCTCCTTGGCAATGTTCAGTATCACATGTCATACCAGCAAGTACTGGAGGATATTGGATACTCTTCTGCCTGTAGTGACTGCAGATTCATCCAGCTGTGAGACATATCCATTAGTGGGTATGTCACCAATGAAATTAAGGAGAAAGGGCACTTTAGAATAAGATTACACTTGAGTGCTCTATTTTTTTTTGAGATTTTATTTTTTTTAAGTAACCTCTACACCAATATGGGGCTTGAACTCACAACCCCAAGATCAAGAGTTAGATGCTGCATCAACTGAGCCAGCCAGGTGCCCCCTTGAATGCTCTGCTTATTTTTTTAATTCAGATTTTCTCCCTTGCACAATATTGTCAAAATGTCCTTCTCATCACCTACAGCACTACCTCTCTAGTTCCAGCCTTCATTTATAATGTAATAGATTCATACTTCTTCCATTCCCACCCCATCCCTCAGTGGATTGTATCTGGAGTTAGCAGATTCAGAAATAGATTTTATTAAAATATAAATCATCTTTATGTCACTTACCTTCTCAAAACCTTCTAATCTATCAACTTAGAATTAAATACAAAATATTACCATGTTCTAGCTGCCTTAAGTAATCTAGTCCCTGGCTACCTCTTTAACCTCATTTCCAACTACTTTGTGCCTAAGTCACTAGGCTTCAGCAATTACAGAAACATTCAGTGCCCCCTTTGCCTGATATGCTTTTTCTCCAGCTCTTCATTGGGTTCACACGCTCACTTCATCCAGATCTCTCTGATCATGTGTCACCTATTGGACACTGTCAAAAATACCCATCTATCACTTCATTCCCATACCTTAACAATTTAGTTCACTACCTGAAATTATATCAGATAATCACTTATTGACTTGTTCATTGTATGAATCTCCCACAGTGTAAACTCTTTAGGGCAGATATTCTGTCTTATTTATGGTCTATCCTCAGTAGCTAGAGTAGTGTCTGGTACACAGTAGGCATTCCATGATATTAACTATTATTCATCATCAATATTATCTCATGAATCAGTATTGCCTTATCCTGCTCAGAAAATGTTTCCAGGGTCTGAGCCCATACACAGTCAAGATATGGTGTGTGGATATAGGTAAACTAATTATAATAATTGAGAAGAAAAATTAATTTAATCTAACTTGTTTTTTATATATGAAAGTGTTCTTCTTAACTTCTGGAACCCTTCAAAACAAAGGTTTACCTACTTCTTCAAATCTTCTACTGTAATGGGCAATGCAACTGTCCAGTCAATTGGTAAACCTGAAATTTTTAACTGCCTTTGGCTATGTACAGAGTTCTGAACAAAGAACACTCCTAAGTTATCAATGAAGTGTAAAAGCTGCTTTTATTCTTCAAGATCTTACTAACTGAAGAAGCAGGAAATCAAATAAAATACTAATTTTATTTGGTTCTCAGTGACCTCAAAAAGCGAACAGAACTTCCAATATTTCTTATTTATTCCCAGCAACTGGCAAACAAGCTGAGAGAATAGAGTGCCAGCTGAACAAAAAGTGTTTGCTTTGAAATCTTAGAAACCTTATGCTTATTCAGTCCTTATGGCATATGATCTACTACAGTTATGGCCTATCACTGGAAGAATAAACTCTTCTCATTGTAATTTCCCTATTCCCTTATCATTCCTTAAAGGCAGAATAATAATATATATTTTAATTTGAAGATTTCTGATTTAAAAAATTATTTTTAAACTTCTGATTTCTTACCCTAGCTTTTGAGCTGGGAATATCTAACATAACTTTAACTTTGAAACATTATCAGTAACTTAGAATTTTAAATTAAATTTACATATAATGATGTTCTGTAGAGTTATTGAGATTCATAAATATTTTCCCACCCACATTAAACAACCCCAGACTGCTGTGCTTTTTAGTTCCTGTTTCTCATTGTATAACTTTTTCTGATTAAAAATTAATACAAGTTTTTGGGGCACCTGGGTGGCTCAGTGGATTAAAGCCTCTGCCTTCAGCTCAGGTCATGATCTCGGGGTCCAGGGATCGAGCCCCACATTGGGCTCTCTGCTCAGTGGGGACCCTGCTTCCCCTCTCTCTCTGCCTGCCTCTCTGCCTGCTTGTAATCTCTCTCTCTTTCTCTCTCTCTCTGTTGGATAAATAAAATCTTTAAAAAAAATTAATATGAGGGTTTTTTTCATGAATTGAAAAGTACAGAAAGTATAAAAGAGAGAATTAAAAAACATCTATAATCACCACCTAGAGCACTAATAAAATGTGTAATTCTTTACAGTGTTCTTTATATTCATACTTTAAAAGAAAATTAGGATTGTTTTATTTACTTATATGATTTTTAAAGTACAATTTCAAGTCATTTATTGCTAGATAATATATGATTTTAAAATATAATTTTAATGACTATAAATCATTCTATTTTATAACTTAACAGTTCTTTACTTTTAGCCTTTAATCGGAAAATTAGGCTGGTTTTAACTTTTTTCTTCAAATGGTAGTGTTATGAACATCTTTATATGTAATCCTTTTGACTATCAATAGATATTTTACTAGAGTAAAAATGCGTAAGTTAAATTACTGAGTCCTTATATATATTACTAAGTATCTTTTAAAATAGATAAAATATATAAATACATTACTAAATATCTTTTAAAAATATTGTACCATTTAGATCTCTACAGTATTTATAAAAATAACCATTTAACTTCACCCCAACAACATTAATTATTATTTTAAAATAAATAACTAGCTATTTGTTACATTTGTTTGGGTATGAACATCACTTGTTCATACATTGTGACATTTTCGGTCAAGTTGTTTTCTTCTTGGCTGGAAATAGCTATTTATATGTGAAAAATAAAACTGTCATAATTGTTTCTAATTTTTTTCCAGGTTATTATTCACCTTTTTAATTTTATTTTTAAATGAGTCAGTGAAGGAAGCAAATAGAGGAATTACCATGCTGATTTGATTTCTTGTAATAAAATATAAGTAGTTGAAGAAGTTGTGGATAAAGTCCTGGAAAAATAACTTCTCTCTGTTTTCATCATTCTTTTTTTATTTTTATTTTTCATACGTTTGCTCAGATATTTGTTAAGTATTCAATGAGTTTATAAGTTAGTGTCAACTCAAGATAGGGAAAACAAATATTGACATAGTAAGATATATACCCAAATTTCTACAATTTGTAAGAAGAGCCCTTAGCCAGATACTTCAGCTATAAGATAGTTGAACTGGACAGGAATCTCTTAAAACCAAAATTCTGATTTTAACTACAAATTCCCCATTTAAGGGAAAATAAAAGGGTAAAAATCATTAAATCTTGTACCTGTCCAAGAACTATTCAGGTAAGCATATATTTGAGGGAAATATGAAAAGCTGAAAGTTGGGACGTATACATGATGATAAACGCTCAAGTAACAGGAATCTGGAAATACAGAGCAAAGCAAAAGCGTAAATGAGCAGAAGCTTGTTAAAAATGCCAAAGACAATAAAAATGACATTTTTAGAAATGTTCAGAACAAGAAGAATGAGGCCAGAATAGGCCCACTGCTTGGGGGCATATGACATATAATTCTAGAAGGACAAACTAGTGCATGCCATGACAGAAAGGGCATTCAAAAAGATCCCAGCAGGAAAAAATTATGGGCCAAAGCCAACAAGATGAAATTAGATAGTGATAAATGAATGAAACTGCCCTTAGGTTAAAAAAAAATTTTCAACTGACCGAGTACAAGATTGGGGAAACAGGACAGTCCACAGGAAAAATAATCTGAAGTTTTCATTTGGTTGAAAATTTGGCCTGATTCAGTGGTTCAGAGGGCACATTTACAAAGATATAGAACTACAGAGAAAATTATCCTGCAGTACTTGGTTCTTATTGGATGGAATACATGTGTTGTACTTTAAACAGTTATACGTATTTTTACCTCAGAGAAACAGGGACAAGTTAAGACTCCCTATTATCAGTGGCCTGGATCATTCTTTTATGATGTTGAAGGGACTTGGAAATTTCTCCTGTAAACACTGGATGTGACACAGTCATAAAAATTGCAAGGTATTTGCATGATTAAAACAATAAAAATAGTGTTTACTTGTTTTTTGTTATTCCAGAAGATAGAATTGAAGGCAGTAGGTGGAATTCACAAAAATGTAAATGTTGGTTTAATATGCAGACTTTTTAAAATGTAGTCTGTTCCTGGTGACTAAATGAGTTGAGGAAGAGGTCAGGAATGTGGTAGCAGGGATCTAAATATAGGATGAAATCAAACAAGAGGGTTTCTCCTGGCTCTATCACTTCTACCATTCTGTGCTAATCTACCTTTTGTGTTTATTAATGCAACCTAAGAGCTTGTTCTTATCAATTTCTTTGCCCCTGAGGTAATTATATAAATGGTCACTAGTTGAGATATACATAACAAAAGTATTATATTATAGCACTCATTTTTTTTTAAGTGTAAGAGTATCAGAAATTAGAAATGGGTGTAGGTTGAGAAGAATAGGTATTAACTCTTCCTTAAATGTTTGGTTGAACTCCCCTGTGAAGCCATGGGGCTCTGCACTTTTGTTTGCTGTGTTTTTGTGTACTGATTCAATTTCATTACTGATTATCAGTTTCCCAGTTTTCTCTTCTTCCTGTTTCAGTTTTGGTAGTTTATGTGTTTCTAGGAAGTCATCCATTTCTTCCAGGTTTTCTGATTTGCTGACATAATAGTTTTTCATAATATTCTCTTGTAATTTCTATGTATTCTAATGTATTTCTGTGGTGCAAGTTATGATTTCTCCTCTCTCATTTGTGATTTTATTTATTTGGGTCTTTTCTCCTTTCTTTTTGATAAGTCTGGCTAGAGGTTTATCAATTTTATTATTTTTTTCCAAAAAAACCAGCTCCTGGTTTCATTGATCTGTTCTATTGTTTTTAGCTTCTGTATCATTTAATTCCGCTCTAGTCTTTATTATTTCCTTCCTTCTGCTGGCTTTAAGGTTCTCTTTGTTCTTCTTCTAGCTTCTTTAGGTGTAAGGTTAGGTAGTTTATTTATAAAGAACTTAAAACTCAACACCCCAAAACCATATAACCCAATTAAAAAATGGGCAGAGGACATGAGCACACATTTCTCTAAAGACATCCAGATGGCCACTAGGCACATGAAAAGATGCTCAACATCACTCATCATCAGAGAAATACAAATCAAATCTACATGAGATGTCACCTCACACCTGTCAGAATGGCTAACATTAACAACACAGAAAACAATAGGTATTGACAAGGATGTGGAGAAAGGCGAAACCTCTTGAATTGTTGGTAGGAATGCCAACTGAAGCAGCCACTCTGGAAAACAGTATGGCATTCCCTCAAAAAGTTAAAAATAGAACTACCCTATAATCCAGCCAATTGTACTAGTCGGTATTTACCCAAAGAATACAAAAATACTAATTCAGAGTTATACGTGCATCCCAATGTTTATTGCAGCATTATCAACAATAGCCAAAGTATGGAAACAGCCCAAATGTCCATCAATAAATGAATAGATAAAGAAGAAGTGGCATATATACATATAGATGTATATGAATATTACTGAGCCAATAAAAAGAATGAAATTTTGCCATTTACAATGACAAGAATGGAACTAGAGAGTATTATGCTAAGTGAAAAAAGTCAGTCAGAGAAAGAGAAATATCGTATTTCATTCTATGTAGAATTTAAGAAAAAGAGCAAATGAGCAAAGGGAAAAAAGAGAGACAAACCAAGAAACAGATTCTTAACTCTAGAGAACAAACTACTGATTACCAGAGGGAGAGTGGGTGGGAGGGTGGGTGAAATAGAGGATGAGAATTAAAGAGGGCACTTGTTATAATGAGCACCAAGTGTTGTATAGAAGTGTTGAATCACTATATTGTACACCTGAAATTAATATTACTCTCTATGGTAACTGGAATTTAAATAAAACTTAACAAAATAAAAAGAAAGGACATGGTGTGAAACCTGCATCTTTCTGGTACAAGACTTTGGGCCTTCTCCTTTGTTTTAAGCTATTAATTTTCTTGGCTGCGCTGGAATTGGAAACTGTATCTTGCATGGCATCTCTGGTCTCGATCGTAGAAACAATGTAAAAACATTGCTTCTGGTTATCAATATATCTACCATTATGATGCTCAGTATTCCTTTGTATAGACCCAAGTTTCCTTCTGTCATATTTTAATTCTGCTTGAAGAATATTTCTTTTAATATTTCTTATGGTGAAGATCTTATGTCTTTATTAAATAAATTTACTAAGTAAATTCTCTCAGTATTTGGTCTGAATTAATCTATTTTACTTTCATTTTTAAGGCATTTTTCTGTGTATGCAATTCTAAGTTAATAGAGATTTTTTGTTTTTAAATTTCAGTACTTTAAAATAAATGTCATTCATTTGTCCTCTGGACTGAATAATTTTAGATGAAAAGTCTGGAATTCCTGCCTCTTTTCCTCTGTACATATGTGTCCTTTTTCCTCTGGCTGCTTCTAATTTGTAATCTTTATCACTGGTTTCCAGCAATTTGATTATAATATGCCTTGTTGTGTTTATCCTACTTGTAGTTTGTTGAGCTTCTTGGATATGTGGGTTTGTAGTTTTCACTACATTTGGAAAATAATAAGACATTATTACTTCAAGTATTTTTACTTGCCTCTTCTTCTAGAATTTATATTGCACGTATGCCTCACTTCTTGAATTGCCCTACAGGTCAATGAGTCTCTCTCTCTCTCTCTCTCTCTCTCTCTCTCTCTGTTTCTCTCTCAGTCTTTCACTTTCAGTTTTTCAGTGATTTAATTTATAGTGTGGGTTTTGAGGTTCTTGGTGTTTTGAGGTTTTTTATGCTATTATTCTCATTTCTATTGTTGTATTTTAATGTTCACTGATCTTTTCTTCTTTAGTGTCATTCTGCTATTACTTTCAAATGTACTGTTTTTGATTTCAGATATACAATTTTTCATCTGTAGAAATTGTACTTTGTTATAGCTTCAGTTTATATAGTATTACATTAATGTTTTCTTCTTCATCTTTGAATATATTTCTAGTATTTATAATAGAGATTTTAAAGTATTAACTAATTTCGTCATCTCTGATATCTCAGTTATGGATCACATTTTCCAGCTTTTTTTGTATTTCAGATAACTGGATGGTGTATACTCTAGCTTTTATACCATTGAGTGATGGTTTGTCATTTTCTGTAAGATGTGTTAAACTTTGTTAATTTACTTACAGAACAGACTGATACTTTAGAGGCCTGTTTTGAAGTATTTTCAGGACAAATATAGAGTTACCTTTACTCCAGGCGTAGGTTAGCCCTATTACCTATGTGTGCCCCTCCTGAGTTCTCCTGAAAGCTGAGTGTTCAGCAAAGAGTCTTATTGGCTGCTATGAATCTTAACATTCTGTGACATCGTTTAAGCTTCAGATTTTAGTTCTCTAATCATTCAACTTGAGGGCTTATGGAGTTGTATCCCACTATTGTGTGGCTATGAATTTAACAGCAGACTCAAGTGATCCCTACAGAGATCTATTTCTCCATGAAACACCTTCTCTTCCAATACTTTGTCTTAGAAATAGCCTCCAGAAACTCTGCTATATGCCCCAGAAATTCAGTAAGACCACCGTGTTCTGCTTGGTACTCCTTTTCTTGTAGAAAGACCAGAACAGAAAACCTTGCTTATTTCTCCTCTCCTGGAGATTACAATGCTACACTGCTTGTCATACAGTACCTGAACACTCTATTTGAATACATTGTATATAGTAGGGAAGTAAGTCCAATCCCATTTACTCCATAATGGCCAAGAGTAGAAATAACCACACTTTATTAAGAGTAGAAATTGCTATAAAATACATCATTTGTGGGGGTTTTTTTTCATGATAAAAGTTGTTAATAATCAAAGAATATTTCAGACATAAATGGGAACTTGTGATAAATGCAATACTAAGTACTACCTATACTTTCTCTAATTTTCATAAGCACTGACAATACTATTAGATAATGACTTCTAAGATCTACTATCACTAGAAGACAAAAAAAGACAAATTCAATTTTAATTATCTCGGCTTCTTAATATTTGAATAAGAAAAAAATCTTCAAAATATTGTTTTCTTTTTCCCCTTTTTGGCAGAGTCTCTGTCAAATCCTAAGTCTTTAGATTCAATCATTTCTAGCCACACTGACAAGAGTATTAAGATATAGACTTGTAACAGTTAAAAACTGCTAAATTGTTTGTAATGATTTTGTGATTTTTCTTTTCCTTAATCTTTAGACTTCATTAGTCATTCAGTCTAGTATGAGGGTCACCATACAAATTTAGTTTATAAAGACTTGAACACTTTAAATCAGATCCCAAAACTAATCAGTTTAAAATTTTGACCTTTTCAGTTACTAAATCTTTATCAGTGATTAAGTTGCTTATTTCATCCACTTAATTCATCATATTAAGACAGGTGGTAGTTGTTTACCAACTCTTATAAATTCCACTATCCATATACTAAAATTTCTATAAGTCTTATTTGGGAAGATGAAGGCACAAGTTTCTCAGAACTCTTGAATACTTATTGGCAGAACCTAGGTCCTTAAAGAGGGCAATTATGAAGGATTTTTTTTCTGATTAGCTAATAAGTTTAATAAGACTTATTTTAAGTTACCTACACATTCATATTCACTGTATCATAAACAAGCCAGCAGGTGGCAAACTTGAGATTTTTTTATACTATGGCTCTTATTGAAGATGTACAAGTATTGAGCCTTGTATCACTGGATCTCATGAATAGCTCTTTCGGTGTAACATGACATGAGAAAAATTAAACCCTCTTATTGTAGAGCCTTTGGTCTTTGCATAACAATGTACCCTATTTATACGTATATTTATTTAGTTTTAATTTGATTTGCTGTTTTATCCTAGAATTCTTTCTCTAACAAATAGTTTTGAAAGATATAAAATGCCAGTTTGAATCTATTTTTGTTATGGTTTCCATGATTATAAGTAAATTTTAGTGGTCCTTTTGTTTGCTTTGGAAGGAAATTTATATCATTTAAAAGGGCATGCAAAATCTACTTTTTTCCCAGAACAGATAATATTCTCTTGAATGTCTAACAGCATTGATCCCCATTTTTAAACACAAAACATAATTTCCTATAGATAATTATTATTTTTATTTTATTCCTATAAATGTTTCTTTTTAAGTATGACTCACTTGTAATCATTGGTAAGTGAAGATGGCTATAGTTTCTTCTATATACTTTTGATTTTCATAAGGTTTGGGCTTTGCATTCATGACCCAGGGTCACTCGAGGTTAGTTATATTCAGGCATATGATTAGGCTTTGGGGTATTTAAGTAAACATATTTCTAGTCATCACATTCAGAGATAATTCAAACATAATATATGACCTACTCATTTCTTTCTCTCTTTGAAATCCACCTATTGTTAACACTATGTATATGTCTTCCATAAAATTAATTTCCCTTCCTATAAGTCACACTCCTTCCAAATGTCTGCATTAACCAATCTATTTGAACCATTACTGTAGTTTGTTATTCTTTTTCAAATGGAGAAGAATTAAAAAGGAAAAGATGTGACTGAAGACAACCAAAGTCAGGCAACATAGATACTTCATTATTTCTACATATAAATTGGATCATTTAGATGACTTCTATAAGATTTAAAAAAAATAAACTGTGCTTCATTAAAACCAAAAAATATTTGGAGGATTCTAACAATTGGCTGTTTGGCAGACTGAGTTTTCAAGATATGGAAAATGAATTTGCTAATTAACATAAATGTTTAATGTTCCCCAAATTTCACAAAAACTGAGGACTCTCTAAGGTCTCATAAGTTATAATTCTTCCTGCTTTTATATTTTTAAGAGAAGAGAGGACTTAAATTTTTTTAAATGTAGAGTATAAATATAAAGAAAATAAATTATAGTGTAGAATTGAATGTAAACTATTAAACAAGCCCTGAACCAAATTTAAGAAAACTGAAATTGGCGCTTATGCTATAGATGGTATATCACTCAGCTTTAGTGATCTCAGCATTGGGGCTTTAAAAAAAGAAACTTCTAATCAGGATGCCTGCACTTTACTAGTCTGCATGTATTCAGAGGTCAAGATGTCTTGGTTTTGTATAATGTTTCTTAATTCAATCATCCTTTCTTCTATTTTCCTTCAATTTATCTCCAGCTGTGAAACCTAGTTTTTGAGAAAGATGGCTCATACCCCAAAACACCTTCTCATATCCCTGCTTCCTGAGTCTCCCTGATGAACTACCTTGTGATTTTTCATGAGGTAATATCAGAGACATGAAAATGGGGTCCAGACACAGCAATTCCTAGACTTTCTAGAGTCCCATATGATTCAGACTACAACACAAGACACCCAAGCTAGGGTTGGCTTCTGCCTTAGTGATTCTGAATGACTGTCAGTCGTTCAATGAGCCAGATTTTTGTTTTTAATAATGCCCTTTCCAATGAAATACTTAAATATATACATCTCTTGAATTTGAGAACACAGGGTTCCGGTTGTGCTCAGTCTGGCAATGCATCCCAAACGTGTAGCGTTACTGCTGGGTAAGGGTAAGGGTATGGCGGCTGGAGAGAAACAGCTACCAACATCCCCGCAGAAGACTGTCCGGCCAGTTGCGTCTCCACACCATCCCACCACCGACACGCAAGGGACAGGTCGTGAAAATGGAGAGTTGGCGCTCCTTAGGAACAGGCTTGAGTCTACCTCTTTAGAAAGAGGCCTTCCTGGGTGAGAGTCCTTAGGAGTCCTAGTGAATTTAGGAGTCTGGCCTTTCTCCGCCCTCTGCTCTTTCTGCCTTTCTTTGCCCAGTGCACCCCCACCCTACCCCGTGTGCACGCAGAAGAAAGTTTTACACAGAATGAGCCCCACGTTGACGTAGGCATCCCTCCCCTTCCATCTGGATAATAGCCCAGAAGGGAGTGAGTAGGGGAGATGCAGAGGTAGGGATCCTTTGGATCACTGTGGTCAGGGTCCCGAGGCGGGGCCGGTCAGGAGCCAGCCAAGAGTAGACCCACAAATATATCAGGCTTTTCCTTCCTCCATCAACCTCTCAAATCCCAATGAGGTCACTGAAATGAAAGAGAATCAGACCAAAAGAGGGGGAGGAAGAGGACGACGACGACAAGGGAGAAGAAACCCAGACGGGAAAAGGCCATCAGACAAGGTCGCTTTTTCTGGCGACACAGCAACAGCGAGGAGCGTGGTACAGAATATATCCGCCCGCTCAGCGCGGGGACCGAAGGACTCGCAGAAGCACTTTGTGTTACCAAGAAAACAAAGGAGAGGCGAGAGGGAGAGAGAGAGAGAAGCTCTGAGCAGTTCCGCTTTGGATCTCCGGGAAGCAAGGTTCATCTCCACCACAAGGAAAGAAAGGGGAGCCTGAAGGTTCTGGGAGGTTAGAAGGGAGCCGGTTTCCTGCGGAGACTTGGGACGCGGCAGAACTCTGGACAGCGCCTCGCGAGCCGGGCTCCTTGCTCCAGCTCCAGGTTTCTGGCTGCTTCTTGAAAGCCCTTCTACCCGTGCACTCTCTCCTCCTGGACTCCGACCACCGAACCCAGGAAAATCCTACGATTCCTGTCTGAACCTGCCAGGGGGTGGAGCGACTCTTTTGCCTCTGGCCCAGTCCGGGAAGAGGGTCTACGGTTCTGGAAATCTAATTCTTGTGGATAAGGCTTCGCTGGTGAAGAAAGAAAAGTTTTGGGGTCTGGTAGGGGGCGGAAGGGGTAAGGAGAATAGTGGAAAGAAGAAGGTGGATGGTTGGTTTCCCTTTCTGATCTGGAAGGAATGATGACCGAGGAAGGATGTGCACCAGCGGCCAGATTATTGGGAGCCTCTTGGTGCTCTCTGTGCTGGAGATAGGGCTGGGGGTATCCAGCGTGGCCGTGGGGGCAGTCAGTTTCAGCCTGGCCCTCCGAGAGCACAAGCCGCAGCTCGGAGACTCGTCCCCGGTATGGAGCGGGGTGTGTGTACGTTGAGCCATTTCACTCTCTCTTTACCTCTTTACGGTGATGGTCAGTGTGCGTGCGTTAGTCACTCCCTCCCTGGGGAAGAAAATCATAAATCTCCTCTGGCTTGCATGTAGGTTCTTGTTGGCAGACTCTGCCTCTTTATGTTGTCCTTTTATTTACTAATCGGTCTTTTCTCCTCTTACCTTGGCTTAAGACCAAATTAAATGGCTTTGTTTAAAGTTGGGGGTGGGGGAGGGGAGTTTCCACTGGCTGAAGCTGCAGAAGGCTGCCTAGTGGTGCTGATTAGGGAGTCACACCTGTCAAGGGCAGACTCACTTAGCCTGTTTCTTTTACAAGGAAAATAAAAATGAAAGTGTTACATCATTTTCTTGTATCAGGAACAAGCAAGGGTAGATTTATGCATTTATTTCTGGGCAACGGTGTCCAAGGTACACTAAAGGCAACACTGATAGAACAAAAATGTGTGAGTGTAAAAGGAGTATTTTATCCCAGAAAACATTGCTCTTAATCTTTCTTTGCTAGCTTTCTGATACTTCACATCTAAAAACTCTTTGGTAAGTTCTAGGCAGTAAGTTAAACAATGAATGGTATGATATGTAACAACATTCTAATTGGAGAATAACTCACCTGAAAGAGTACCTAATGCTCATAGAAAAGGTCATAATTTCCTCTAGGTCAGATGTCAGACCCAATGACCTTCTTGTTTGCTTTGAGTGAATCTCCAGGAGAGACTCAGAGACCCACTTCTGCCACCAATGATCAATAAAATAACTGCACTATTCCTAGTGTGGGCCTAATTGTGAAAATAATTTTTCTTCTCCTTTAAGTTATATAGCTGCTATATCCTTCTTGGTTTCTAGCTTGATTCCAGTTTCCAAGATAATTTAACAGGATGCTATTCTGTCACTGATGATCAATAGGTGTAATTAACAATCATGGTTTGGTTATCTGTGCTTTGAGTCACTGAGGGAAAAAATGACTATGAGTTTAAGAAAATTCCTTTTGAAGTGTTTCATTTTTGAGGGAAGTTCTAGCATTTTAAAAACTGGTACAATTGAACTTTGGAAAAATAGTTTTTATAGTTTAATTTTTCAAAATGAGGCAAGTGTTTTTAATTGCAGAAGTTGAAAGGAAAAGTAAAAGTGGTACTCAATTTTAACACTGAATTTTTCCCTAAGAATCATTTTTCTAAATTCAGTAAGTTACTATCAACCTGCAAATAATTACCTTTTTCTCTATTACATAATTTTTACCAATATACATTTCAAATTTAAATATGAAAGACTAAAAGACAAACCTTAAATTTGGTCATTTTATATCTTATATGTTATTATTATTTAAACAGTAATAGACTTCAAAACTTCTATCAGACAACTGTCAAAATGAAATATAATACCAACATTTAAAACAAAGGGGAGAAAAAGTGACCTTATGATGGCTTATAAGGGAGGAGACTCAAATACTCTTCAAATCACTTCCTCTCTTAAATGTGAGAAATTAGGTACATAAATATAGGTTGTCTCTAAATAGTATTAAAGTACCCATTTTTTCTTCAAGGATTAAAAAAAGTGGTTATATTTGCTTGGCATATGTAAGAAAAATATATTTTTTTCTTCCCAGACAATTTACCATTATCTAAATGAGTCAACATATGTATTTGTGCCAAAAAATTAAATTTGTGAATCAGCTCAATAAAAAGCAAGTAAAAGAAATATATATATATATATACACACACACATACTTGCTTTTGTATATATATATATATATATATATAGTCATTATCATGAAGAATTAGTTCCATTTTCAACTGGTTCTTTAGAGTAACCAAAATTCACCTAAGATCCTTGAACAATGTTTTGAATTCTGTAGAAATTTTTTTTTAAATGCATGTAATTGAATGAATGAATTTGAAACTAGGATGCTCAAATGGGTCACTTTTTTGATCACTCTTGAACTCAAGTTAAAAAATCAAATCTGTGAAGAAATACTCAGTTTTGATCATTACTTATTACATTATAGACTTGCTAAATTGAATTTTTTAATTATTTTTCAGAGGTCATTTTTTATATAGTCTGAGTTATCTCATATCTGTCAATGATGAATTCACTTAACCAATATCAATAGAGGGCTTACCATGTGCATTTTACTATTTAACACAAAGACTATTAAGATGAATCAGAATACCTAGTAGAGGAAATGAGAGGAATACATCACTAACTATATGAGTGATGAGAAATTGAAGTTTGCCTTCAGAGAGATACAAGAGCAGATAAAGTGGAGAGAAGTTGGGCAGGTCAATGAAATATCCATGGGAGAACAATTGTTTTCTCTTGATCTTGACAGCTTACTGGGACTTGTAATTTGTGTATCACAGTGTTAAGTAGTGCATCACAGAGTGAAACCTGAAGTCTACCTGGGTGCAGATCCCAGATCTGTCATTTACTATCTGGATGACTACCAAAGTTTCTCATAACTGTAAAATAGGGTTGTTAAAAGTCACAAATGAAATAATGCTCTTAGTAAATGCATGGCGTATAGTAAACATTGAATAAATGTCAGCCACCAATGCTGGGTGCACAGGCTGACAGTGAAGGACATGAGAAATGAGAGCCTTTCAGAGGTAGCATGGATGAAGGCACAAACAGGCAGAATAGGCTCTTCTATTTTTCTGGTGCTTATGTCTGAGGGGAAGGTAAGGATGGAAAGCATGCTTGGGACCAGACCATGAAAGACTATATGCCAGTTGAAGGCTATAGATTTATTTTCCTCATATTTTTAATAATAATAATAACAATAATAATAATACCAATTCTCACTTCCCAAAAAATTTCAAGGAAATGCAAAGGAAAACTAGATAAAAAATTATTAATCTCTTTGGTATTTTAGGAATTTAAAAATCTGTATTATTTATGAACACTAGGTGGGATTTTATAATAATTAACCTGTCACGATAACCACAGTCTATAATCAGAGTGTGTTTTGATTGGTGCCATGAAGTTTTTTTCAATACATTATTGCCATTATTACAATATCTTTGAATTAAATTTTAGAAGTCAAAAGTGTACTATGAAGGTATTACTTTTTATGTATGGATTCTGACATAAGCTTTTTATCTAGGGCAAGTGCACTAAGTGCACTAGAATTCAAGCAACTATTTTGACCTTTGAACCCAAATACACACATTTTTTAAATGCAGCTTTAAAATAAAATAAAGAGTTAAAAATCCATGGGATGGATGCTTATATTTCCAGTCACTATTTCATAGTCAGGCAAGGGTGCTTCCTGTGATTAGTTTAAAGGTGTGGACAATTAGCAGGAAATAAATTATTTCACTATAATATTATAGAGAAAGAAAGCTGTAAGTGCCTTATAGGGTTTTAGCTTCTTATTCATTTGTTATAGCTGATAGAGTCACATGTTGAAAACCTAGAAGATGTTACTGCTAGATAACAATGAGGGAACCATTGGGTAAACTGCTTTGGAAAAGATCGTCATGTGAAATATAATTAATGTGTAAGATTTATTGACAGAGTTAAATAGACAGGGCTGTTTCCAAGTTGCTATGTGATAGTCACTTTTCCCCATCTCCAGTGCATCATCTCTAATAGAAATGGGCTGTGTTTAGTAGTACACAGATACACGGTTCCAAGAGGATTCATTTTTTGTTGTTCTAGATTGACATTTAGAAATATAGAAATTCAGATGGTTGTGTACAGAACAACACATTTATTGATATAAATACAAGTTGTATTTGATAAGTTGTATTTGATATTTGATATACCATCCCAAATTCCATCCATCTATATCTGATAATTATTCTATAAATTAAATGTGTTAAAAGGAAATTTTCTCTCTTTTTTAAGATTTTATGTATTTATTTGTCAGAGACAGAGAGCACACAAGCAGGGGGAGCAACAGGCAGAGGGAGAAGCAGGCTCCCTGATGAGTAAGTTGCCCAAAGCGGTACTCAATCCCAGGACTCTGAGATCATGACCTGAGCTGAAGGCAGACACTTAACCAACTGAGCCACCCAGGTGCCCTTCAGAGGAACTTTTCTAAGCCTTGTTTACCCCACATGTAAACACAGTCTTCTTAAGTATTATCAAAAAAAAATCATATCTAAATCATACAAAGTTTGAATGGTTTTTATTGCTTATTTTTCTAGATAACATTTAATTTGTATATTATAACTTTCTCTGCTTAATAAATCTGATACTTTAGGTACTTTAGGTGAGTGGAATTTATAGCCTAATCAAGGCTACCTGTAATGTGGACTCCTGATTCACCATGGCAATGACCCAACGAAATCCATCTACTGTACATTCTGATCCATACTATAGCAATATAAGAGAGGTGTTATCTATATATAAATGAGAGCTGCCTCAAAGTATTATTTTTAATAATTAAATCTAGTCCAATTCATTTAAGGAATAACAAACACAACAAAGTCAAAAAAACCTCTCAAGCATTTGAAGTTACTTCAAATGAATAAAATTTGAAGCTAATATGTCTCTAATCAGATGATGTGTCACTTTTTTCCAGATTCAAAATATATAACATAAAAGATTTGTATTTACTAGCATGAGATGAAATCATTGCCCAATCCTCATAAAATATGACAAATAAACATTTTTAAACAATTTTAAAATAAGTTTGAATCATGTAAGTTATTCATGCATAAATTCTCATTTCAAAGAGTAAATAAGATTCAAAACTAAAAAGAATCAAAACTAAAGTTCTCAACCACCTCATCAAAATTAGTTACCATTATAAATTTAGCGTGTCATCTCACAGACATTTCTCCCCATAGAAATAGTATCATTTGAACATATAGATCAATTTTAAATTTTTGCATATATTAAAGCCCATTTGTGGACTCTGTAGAGCCCAGATAAAGAATCTCTTCCTTATCTGATTCATACTGTTATTCTTAAGTGCCTCTTTCATCTACTGGGGTTAGGACTCTTAGATACTTAGCAATTAAATCAGTTAGACAAGCCAAACTACTAGGAAATGTAGTTATTATTCAAGGAACCACATTGTGTGCCAAAGAAATACTGATAAAATGTCTATTTCTGGTATTGATTGGTAATGCAATAATAGAAGAAAAATGGTCACTTTTGCCATTATCTGATAAGAGATTTTGTTTTAGTCTGTATTTCATCCACTATATATAAGTGACATGTGTTTGAATTTCTGTCTAGAGCCCACGACGAATTTCTGTCTAGAGCCCATGACAAATTCTGTCTCAGGATTTTGGCCCGTGTTCAAGGGTATAACTGATCTTGAAGACTTTGGCATAGAACTATTAAGGAATAATTGATAATAATTGCTTGGTCACCCAGTTGTTGATAATTTGCTTGATAGAAACATGATCTGAATTGTCAAATCCTTTTATTTGGATAATTTTGCTTAAAACACTCACATTGGCTTTAAATATTGACATGATTATTAACCAGATCATCCAATATATGTTTCAAATAGGGCCAAGAAATTTAACTTTTTGTTTATTCACTTAGCCCTCAGATAATATTTAATCCTGTTGTTAGATGGGAAGCATAGCCCAGCCATCCAAACAGAAATGCTTGTCTTCAAAATTCCATAAAAACTAGAATAGAGTTTGGTGAATATGTGTGTATACACCCACTGAAGGGGGGAAAACCCCAATAATTTTATGTCCAAATGATGTTGGGTCATTTACTTGTGAATTAAACAAAATTTCATTTTACTACTGTACTATGTATATCTATATATAATCTTACTCATTTAAATGGCATTTCTATGTATAAATAACTAAGCTCAGAGTCTTAAAATATATTTGACTTTACTGTTTTGGTAAGTTAGTAAAATTACCAGGTGGTCACTCTGCAGATAGATGTTTATTTCAACATGCCAAGTGGACAATTCCAGAATAAATGGGTGATAGTATATAAAGACTCTCATTCAGCATATTTCTAGGAGAGAGAGTGAGAGAGGAAATTGCATGACTACTTTCCTCTGTGATATAGGAAACTGTGCAGTTCTCATGAATGCAGATCTAATATATATATACTTTATTCAAACTGAATGACAGATTAGATTCATATATCTCACTCCATATGACTGTAGTATTGGATCACTTATGTTTCTTCATGAAGTCAATGAGAGAAATACAAGTACCAGTTCCATGCGTTATTCTCAGTACCAAGCCTGGCACAGAGTGTTCAGTGAGCATTCATTGCTTCTTCTCTCTACTGCCCTTATGCTGTTCTATGACTGCCTGGGACCTAGTACTGCACTGGTTCTCAACTCAATCAACTCTAATTTAACTCATCTTTTTTATTTTTATAGTATGTATCATTAGCTTTTGATTTAATTCATGTATATATGTTAGCAACTACAAAAATGTACCAAAATATCAACATTGAGGAGGTCATATAAAATATTCAGCTTAAAACTGAACGGGGAAACAGCTGCTTCTATGAGACATATAAAAATATTCAATAATGAGACAAATTAGACAATTATCTAAGTTAGGCAAGTCAAAAAGTGGGGATATAGTATCCACTATTTATACCACAAAACTATATGGGCTCTTGTCATTAGCCAAAATAAAATACAAACTAATACTTCTAATAAAGATATTTAGTATCTTGGAGACTTCCATAGTTTCGCTTGAACTACCCAAGTACTTTTGAAGCAAAGTTTACTACATATTGTGTTTTTAATAGACACATCAATGAAATATCTAGATATCAACAATGATTCTTATAACATTAATTAGTGTTAATGGTTTTTAGCACCAGTATCAAGACTCCTGAGAAGAAATTCTAAGTTCCATTAGTTCATGATCTATTATTAAATACTGGACAAAATTATGTAGTCAAGACAAAAAAGAAAATATTAATGGTTAAGAAGACCACCTTGGGAGACAGAGTGCCTTGAGCTATTTCTCCTGTAGAAATAATACAAGATGTGATTTATTATTAGTTCACTGTGTTCCAGATGCTTTTATATACATTATTGTTTCCAGTCTTAATAACTCTATGAAGAATGTAGTATTTTATAAAATTTATGAAGGGAAAAGGATTTACCTAGAACCCACCATTATTTAATCAGCTAAGTTAGTATTTAAAGTTGAGTCTTATTTTAAATCTGTACTTTTTCTATTGCATTGTGTGAAACATGGGAAATTGTCATGAAAAAGTCATTCACTGAGGTCTGACTTCATTATTTGTTTCCACCCCTGAATATATGAATCGGACAAAATGACATAAAAACCAATCCCCATCACTGCTGTTTCCAAAGAGACTGCATAGTCAACTGATCAACAAGCACAACCTCCATATTCCCAAAGTGTGTGAAATATTAGACCAAACTGTTCCTACCTTTAGAACTTAGGGTTTAACCTTAAAAAGTAAAATAAAATTATGCATCTCAAAAGATCATTAAATATTATGAGAGCAAGTCAGGAAGACATAAAACATCATATTTAAACATAGCTCAAAATGAGAGTTATCAGTGAGTGCCCAGGGCTGACTCCCATGTGGAGGGAGATCATTATCCAGGCCTTGGAGATTGGGCAGCTTTCCAGTGGGCAGAGGAGAGAAGATGTACTGAGCAGAGCTATTAACATGTGTAAAGTCATGGAAGGGACAAGAAAATGGAGAATTTGTGGGGTATTGAGGAGACTGGACTTGTGAAAGCAAAGATATGTTCACATAATAACTGGTGGGTGAACACAAAACAAACAAACAAAAAATAACTGGCGAGTAAAGATATAATTCATCTAAATGCAATGGGACCGGTTTTCAAAATGTCCTAAAAGAGTAAGACTCTTCTGCCCTTGATTCCTAACTAAGCTCGGTGAACTCTGCTGGGTAGAACTTGGTGATCATGAGGCCAAGGCGATTAGGCTAAGTATTGCTGCTCAATTTCAAGGCAAAACACCAACCCTTGATTCCAAAATGTGTGTCCTCTTTCAAAGGAAAAACTTGGAAATCCGGGGACTTGAGGGAAGTGTAAGTCTATCATCACAATCCTAACACCATTGCAAGTGACCTTCCTGTTGATGGTGCATTTGTAAGATCATAATTTCCTTGTGTTGAATTATTCTTACAGCTGCCTGACATATAAAAATAAGAGTTCATTTATTTAATTGCAGATATCCGCATGACATTAAGAAATCAAAATAGATTTTGCAGGTATTAAGATTTGGGTTCAAATTCTAACTCTAGCATTTGATAGCTATTTAAGTTTGAGTGAGTTACATTACCTCCCTAAGCAATCAGCTAACTTATTTGTAAAATAGCCATACTACTATCTATCTCATGGAGTTCAAAAATTTAAAAAGTAATATTTATATAAAAGGCTTGATACATATTAAGTGTCTAATAACCATGACTAGCCCACAGCAATGATTACATGCTAGTGCTTTATTTCTGGAAAAATCAACTTTCTGTGTGTGGTTTCTATTTGTGTATTAATAGACATTTTATTTTTATACATTTCTGAGGGAGAGCTTCTTGTAAGGCTATTGATGAAATTGATCTTGGACTCAAGTCTAAGTAACAGTTAAGTCATATACCCTTTCTTACAAAATATGTACTTTTCATAACCAATTTTGGACATTAATAGTTCGTTGTGACTTAGTGTGCATGTCCCAGGGTTCTAGGAATATTTTATAGGTCAATATTGGGATAAAGAGATACAATTTTTTTTGTTGTTCTACCAAGTGGAGATGTATGTTTGATGTTATCATTATATTTTTGGCTGGGCTGTTGGGATACCTAGTTCTTTCTACTTGTTTCCCACCAACTATTTTTGTATATCATTTACTCTGAGGGATTAAAATAATAATGGTAATAATGATATTAATAATAGTAACAATGGCAGCTTATATTTACAATATACTACATCGCCTAAGAATTCCAACTGCTTTGTTGTACTATTTTATCTCAGCAGATAAGTTTCTTCACTTAAGGGATGAGAACCTAAAGGATTTAGGATTTAGTGATCAAAACCACCTACAGAAAGAATATGCTCATGTGTGTATGTGTGTGCATGTACACATGCATGCGCTCATATGTGTGTGCAGGGGAGATGAAGAGATAAGAAATTCATACAAGGAAGTTGATAATTATCACTGATATGCAATTTACGCTGCATGTAGGCTGCTAATTTCCTGATTTGGGTACAAGTTCACGATGTTGTAATCCT
Organism: Nasua narica; assembly: GCA_028533885.1. Classification (NCBI taxonomy): domain Eukaryota; kingdom Metazoa; phylum Chordata; class Mammalia; order Carnivora; family Procyonidae; genus Nasua; species Nasua narica. The sequence continues at coordinate 43,415,153 of CM052806.1, read as the reverse complement.
CTATGAGCTGCAACTTATTTCCATTACTGGCTGGTTTTCAGAAACTGCCAGGCATGTTGGATGGACATTCTTCTATGGTGTTGACAATTCTTGGGAAGAGCATAACTTCTACCCTCTAGTACCCTGGAGCCCTGGCTGTTTTCAATTCTGTGAGAACAGGTCACAAATCATAAACTCAAAGCTGGCACATACCCAAGGGAATATTTTTTTTGTTTCATCCTCACCAAATCCATCTTCCACATCATAAACTTTGTTGTGTTTTCCACATGTATCAAGTTGTGGGTGTTATATTTGAGTGTTGTCCAAATATATTACAACATCTACATTAATTTTACTCAAAAGAGATAAGAATTCTTAAACATATAAACAGAAATAATGCAAATTGGCATAACCCACATTAATGTAAATTACTTTAAGCCATATACAAATACTTACTAAATTATTATCATGAAATAGATCATATGGAAGTCCTGTATTTTATTTATATATATTATATATATAATATATATATAAAGTTAAAGTTGTCTTAATAAACAGAACATTATTGACAATATTTCCATAGTTGGGTGTTCAATATTGATTCATCTTCTTTTGTTTCCCTCCAGAAATAATCATTATCTTAAATTTTTTATTAATTTTAATTTTAAAACTCATTTATTTATTGTAATTGGCTAAAATAACAAAAATTTGGGCTCAGGAAACAAACTCCTCTGATTTTCTTACTGAAATCTATGAGATAATTTTATTTTGTCTCATTTTAAAGATTAGCATGAGTAATAACTATACATAAAAATTATTTGGACAATTGACACTTAAATATACTGCATATTCAAAGTCCCTCTTACCCAAAATTCACAGGTTTAGTTAAAAATTCCCATGCTATATTTGGAGCAGAAACAGCTCTAACATTAAAAAGCCCGATTTACTCAGCATACTCAAAATAGTTAACAGATTATTTTTAAAAAGGAAAAACCATCACAAAGCAGAATTGGAATAGAACACAATGCATAATGCATAAAACACAAGAAAGACTGCATTCCACAAACACAGAAAGGGAGATGTGAAGGAATGGCATTCTGAGAATCAAGGCTGATTTTTTTTTCCTGTATACTGAAAGATTTGGGTGCTGGGGTTGTGGGAAGTTTCTTAGGTTTTTGAACTTGGATTCGTGTAGAAGAATTTGCCATGCCAATCGGCTACATGCTATGTTTGATGATTTCTTCTGGAATTCATTATTGGGATTGTTGGTTTCATTCAGTTGCTTTACAGTCTCTGAAAAAGGTTTCACTACCTGCTGTGCCTTCCCATTTACCACTGTGGGGTTTTCTTTCCATATCTCCCTTGAGTGCTTTGGGTTTGATTTCTTTATTCACTGTGGTTGCCTCTTATCTCCTGCTATCTATTAAGTCAAGATGGCCTGATGCTTATCACAACTGCATATCTGCTGTACATCTTATCCTCTTGGTATTTTTTTTATTGTGAAGGTAATCATATTTGTGAGAGGTCATGGCTTTATTGATTAAAATGTACATTTACCCTTTTCCAGTTGAATTTTTGAAATATCGAAAATTTCAACATTTTCTGCAATGGAGGAAATATGATATATGGATCTATGTGCCTTGTTTTTTTCAGTGCTCTGTTTTGGGGTGAAAATAAGAAATTAGTTCTAGCTTGAGGGAAAAAATAACACTGCATAATTAGCGGGGTTTTCCATGGACTAAGAAAAGAAAGAAATATCAATAGGAAAGTGGAAAAGTGACTTCTTTCAAAGATGAACACTATGCTAAAAATGCAAAAGAATTGGGAGAGGGGAAAGCCAAGGCCATTGAGATCTGTAAATCTAATAAAGGCAGAGAAATCTCAGGGATCTTGGTTGTGGGATAGCATAGCTCAGGGCTGGGGATCCCTAGGAGTCAGGCTTATGGAGGTGTTGAGATCGATGGTAAGGACACTTAATGGGCCTGGACAACATGGTCAGCGCGGGCTTGGGATGAGTCAAGAAGAGGAATGACAAGGTAGTGTGAAGAAAGTGCTAAAGTAAATCAGAAGAGTCAGGTCCCGTTCCAGTTGTCATGAGCCAGATGCCCATTCTCCGTGGTTCTCTTAGTTTAGTCCACAAATATTGATTCTACAGCTACAGCATTTTACAGTCCGAGTTAGGTTTTGAGGATCCAGCTAGAAATCAAATTATCATGATCCCTGATCTTCTGAAACTGAATGAAAAATATATATAGAGAGAAAATGAACAAATAATGCACAGTTTAACAATTACAGGTTGTGACATGTTAAACAGGAGAAATGTATGCTTATGAAGAATATAACTAATTAATTATGGGAGAATCAGCAAAAACATCACTGAAGAAGCAATATTTTCTGAAAGATATTGAGGCATTACCCAGGTGAAGCTGAGGAAGAATACTTCTCAAACTGGAGGGACTAGCGTGGGTAAAGACCCTCAGATAAGAAAGGTTTGATGTGTTTGAAAATCTGAAAGAAGGCCTGGGTGACCGGCTAACGGCATATGAACGGGGAGAGACAGAAGGCCCTCAGTGAAGTGGAGAGGCAAATGGGGGAAAAATCACTTAAGGCTTTATATACAAGCTTCAGTGTTTTGATTCCCCCTTAATTATAACAGGAGCCTATTCAAAGTAATACGTTCTAAGCTGAAAAGTGACAAGATTATATTGGCATTTAAAGAAGCTCACTTGGGGCTGCATAAGTCTGAGAGGGCTGCCTGGGTGGCTCAGTTAAGCATCTACCTTCAACTCAGGTCATGATCCCAGGTCCCTGGGATCGAATCCCACATTGGGATGCTTCTGTCTCTGCCTGCCACTCCCCCTGCTTGTGCTTGCGCTGTCCTCTCTCTGTGACAAATAAATAAAATCTTAAAAAAGAAAAAAAAAAAAGAACGAGTCTCAGATTTGAGAACTGAGCAACTGATAGGATCCCATGTATTCTTTCGAAAATTAGATCATTAGAAATGGAAAAACTCCTTGTGTGAGTGCGTGTGTGTTAGTGCATCTGCGTGTCCGTGTAGGATACAGTTGTGTACAATGGGGAGAGATCAAGAATCTATTTGTGGTCTGTTAAGTTAGACTTACTGCGAGATTGGAGACATGCTATAAACTATTAGATGGCTCTACAGCCCAGAACACGAGACTGTACTAGAAAGCTAAACATGGGAGTAGTCTGTAAATACATTAAACATATTTAAAGATATTTTTAAAGCCATGTTACTGGTTGAAACCACCCAAAACAAAGCCTTTAATTACTATAAAATTCAGAAGTTGGATATTGATGAGGAGATAGAAAAGAAAGACTGAGAAGTTGTGATCAGAGAAATGGGTGGAAAACCAGGAGCCTATGGTGTCAGAGAAGTGCAAAGGAGAGAAGTCCGAAGGAGAGAGCTTACCTGTAAGATGAGGACTGTAACATGGATGTCATTGCAGAACTTAGCAAAAGCACTTGAAGTAATGGGCTTGTACTCCAGTGTGAAGTCTGCTAAAGAAAGAATGGGAAGTAAGAATATGGAAACAGTAAGTGTAGTGGTGGCGAAGGGTCTGTGTAAACAGCGAGAGCAATCGATGTAAAAGGATTTAGAGTCAAGGAAGGTTTTTGTCTTGAAGGGAGATTTTGGAACACTTTTCCTTCCTGAGGTGAATAATGGAGGAGTAAGTCTGAGTAGATGAAGGGTGACTGAATCTAGAGATGAAGTGCAGGTTTTGTGTTGATAAATTTTATTTTTGTATATTAAAAGAAGAAAGCAAGATGGGTATGACTGAACATACAGTTTGTCACACTTAATGGCAAATGATGAGAGGAGTCTCTGATGGCTTTCGTGTTTCTTATCTAATCTGAGGTCTAGCATGGCTGAGGGTGAAGAAGAGAACACCATTAAAATGTTTCCTCAGTCAGTTGAGAATTATAATTAAGTCACACAGTATAAACTGGATGGAAACATAGAAATAATTCATCCTTTTACAGATAAGCAAACTAAAGCTCAGAGAGTTAGTCCTGCTGGCTAACTATAGAACCAGGACAATAGGGCAAGTCATCTAATTCTTAATCTAACACGGTTCTCACAGATGCCTCAAAATATTAAGTAATCCTTAATGCCTCACACTGAACAGGAATGATCTCAAATTATTGGCACTGCTAAACTATCATGAGGATATAAAGATTTTAACAAATTTTAAGGGACTGTTCTCAGTTGGGAGTTTCAAGGAAACAGCTTCCTTCAGAAATTGTGGCACATTCTCCATGGTGCTTTTCCAAAGCAACAGGGAAATTGAAGCTAATTTTTAGAGGTTAGCTAATATTTCTAAACCCACAAGAGCTAGTCATCAATTAGGTAAACCAAGCAAACTGTGCTCAAGAAGCCTTTAAAAAAGAGATTCCAAAGCTCATTTATCAAACTATACACATTTGAAGAGCTTGGACAGGAAATGTCAAGGTCCTGTTGCTCTGAATATTTTGTGTCTGAGGATTTTCTTTTTAATTCGAACATATAGAAATGAAAGATATTGAGGCATTACCCAGGTGAAGCTTAACTATTGGATTTAGTACATAATTTGCCTGAACCAAGTAGGAACAAATATGTATATATATAGTATGCCTTCATCCAATACTGTTTTAAAAATTCTCAAAATATTTTATAAAAATAGATGACTTTAAAAAGGCCATATTAAAAAGGTGCAGTTTTCCATAAATGTATCCTTGACTATAGTTATAGCAGAATGTATTTACTAGTGATAGGGTAAGCTGTTTTCAATTGTGACATTAAGAAATTAAACTATCATCATGAAAGATAATCAGTATTCACCACCTTTATACCTCAATCACTTAAAAAGTAAATGATTTTCTCAAAGGGACAGTGTTTTTGAGAAAGAAGTATAACTTTAACTTATGATTTTGCTAATGTCTTTTCAGCTGTTAGCTAAGGGGTATCACCGAACATCTTAGGAACCCAGACTTTCAAAATAGTCTTAGAGGGATATATGAGGAAATTGGGAAATACCAAGGTAAAAGTATTAGATGAGTTAAAAGAGAGAAGTTTGGCAGACGTCACCCAATGGGTTATCGGGAAAGCCGGGCCCTAGAAAGTAAGTTGCCTCTGGAGTTCCCACATAACTGAAATTGACTAACTTAGGAAGGCATCCTGTCTTCTGGGTGATTTAGATATTTGGGAGGGAGGGTGTATGAGTCACTTAGTTGGTTAAACCTCAGTCACATATATCTGTTGAGCATTTTGAATGTAGCTGATCTAAGTTGAGATGTGCTATAAGTATAAAATACACACTTGGATTTCAAGGACTGAATATGGAAAAAAGAACTGTAAAATATTTCAATTTCTTAATGTTGATTCCATGGAGAAATGGTAATAATTTGAATATACTGAGTTGAAGAAAAGATATTATTAAATTTTTCACCTTTTTCTACGAGAAAATGCAAAGTTGGATTTGTGACTCAATTCTTTGGCTTATGTTAGATTTCTAATTTCTCTCATCTAGTTACATTTTTCTTATGTAAAGAAGTAATTAGCTGGTCAGGAAAATCTTCATGCTTTGTTTACCTAAGATGGATGAGGAAAGCCTTTAAGACAATTTGAGTTATTAGCAAACTAGAAGGCGAAATTGACTTAGCTGAGGAGCAGTGCCAGCAGAAACGGCTAAGTGTTCCAGTGGCATTTCCCAAAATGGACACCCAAGTTACCTGCCCCCCATGACATAAGCCTTTCAATCTTTCTTGTTTAAATGGTGAAATCCAAGTCTGTGGGTGACTTTTCATTAAGAGGATTTCAGGTATCATTTGCCAAATACCAAAAGTGTTTTGAGAGAAGAGAGGCTTTTTCCCGCTTCTCCTATTAACTGGAAATTCAATTATTCACTTATCTGTTCATCAAGTGTTCATTGAACTTTTGGTACCTGTGAGGTCCTGTGTTAGTGCTAAAGTTTTAAAGATTGCTAATATATATCTCCTGACTAGCAGTTCAGAACCTTTGGGAATGACAGATACATAGTGAATAATTACAATAGAACAAGATAAGTGCATCAGTGTTACAATGGACTTGAATATAATATATTTTGTTTGGTTCTGACTAGGAGTACATGGAGAGGTTGAAAAGGCTTCATGGATAAACTTATTGTATTTACAGGATTTTGATGTTTAAGAAAAAAATTTCCCATTAAAGGGAGAATATAAACATTTATCGGCACCCACCACGTACTATAGCAAGACAGAGCACTTTCACATGGATTATTTCTTTTAACCTGTAATCAGGTGATATTAGTATTAGTCCTCTCATTTCTGTAAAGGGAATGGAGAATATCATTGCATTACAAATGACATATTCAGTGTCAGGGAGCTGTGATAGTGTCATGGTAGATACTCGAGAAATACCTCATAAATACTGGAGAAATATCTGCTAAAAATGAGTGGGGGAGAAAACAAGGCCACTTAGATTAGTGATCAGAGAGCGTCAGAGCGAGGAGGAACTCAGGAATCCCATCCAATCCAACTCCCTCACTTTAAAGATTAAGCCCAGGAGAATTTAGTTGACTTGCCTAATGTAGTTAAATGACGAAGGAAGACTGAATGGGAGGGTTCTGTTCTAAAGTACAGATTTTTCTCAAGAGGGCATGATCATAGCCTCTTAGCCCAGGGACTACAAAGAACAATTCCATCAAAAGCTGCACTTTGGTAACAACACCTATCAAGCCCTTTTATCATTTACTATAAGTCTTCAGCTTGTTTATATAAGATTCCTTTGTGTATTCTCCTGTTTAGAGTTGCAATTACAGTATTTTTGATAATGTTTTCACACCATTTCCCCTTTTTAAAAATTCTAATTTTCCCTCCCCTTTCCTTGCTTTCCTAAATAGTTGTTCCCTTAACAGGACCTTTAACAGGATCTTTTTGAGGCAGTTGTGGTAATACAAAGCCTCAGGATATACAGGACCCTAGAACTCCCCAATTAATCAGTTTGACAAACAATTACTGGTCTTACTTTAAATGAAGCACTTTGTTGAGAACTTGGAGATAGATAATTATCTGTACTCTGGATCCAAGGGCTTCATAGCTGGTAGCACAGATGTATGAAAAAAAAAACAACAACCAGTATTGAACACTTGAATTTTTCTAAGTGCTTTGCCCCAATTATTTTATCTAATTATTTACAGCAGTTCTGTGAAGTATGTTCTCTTATGCACTCAATTAAAGAGAAAATGATGGCAAATAATTTAACTAACTTCCTCAAAGTCACACAGATTGAAAATGATGAAACCATGATTCAAACTCAACCCATTTGACTGTAGAGAAGCCATTATTATCACTAAACTATATTGTCTCCTACTAAATCCAAATAAATATAGTTAAATACAGAATGCGTTGTATGAACATCCTGTGGATACACAAAGGAAAGTAAAGAGGGAGACAGAAGACTTCATGGAGGTTGTGCCTTTGGTGGCAAGTCTGAAAAAATAAAGTAGTGAGGACTTATTGGGAAGGGAGGAAAGATAGGCATTCCAGGTTGGTGGAGACATGATGCATGGTGAACTTGAGAATGGTAAAGAGCAAGCTGGTTTCAGAACATACAATGTGCAGAAAGAAGAGAGTACAGAGTGTAGGCTTGACCTAACTGAGGAATTTGAAGAGTATACTATAGAATATGAACTGTATACTTTTTAAGAAATGGATGGTTCTAAGAATGTTTTAAAGGTTCTGAGGATAGGAGTAACATGAGTCAACATGTATTTTAGGAATAATCACCTAGGCAGAGTGTGAAGAATTAGAGCCAGGGGGATTCTGTACACCTTTCCTGTTAAAACTGAGAATCAGAGGAAAGCTTACTTTAGTGAGAATGGAAATAAAAAGGGCATACATGAGAAATTTTACGGAGGCAGATTCAACAAGACTTGGTGGGAAGCAGGCTATGAAAAATGAGAGTGGAAGAGATTGGAAATTAAGGCTGACTTTCTGCCCTAGTTAAAGAGAACGAGAGTATACTGTGCCTAGAAAAACAAAAACAGAGGCAGGTTTGTAGGGCAAGAAAACAAATTAAGTTTAGACAAGTCGAGCCTCTTTGATTCATTTATTCATGAAATATTCATCCATCAATTTATAATAGACCTATGTTATATTCTAGAGATACTATAAAGAACAAAAAGATAATGTTCCTGCCTTCAAGACACAGTCTGTGGTAGGGATACAGACATTAGACAAATAAATATACAAGCAAGTATTTAATTATAACACTACAATGGGAAAAAGTCAGGATGCTATAAAAGCTTAAAATGGGCAAAAAAAAAAAAAAAGAGAGAGAGAGAGAGAGAGCTTAAAATGGGAACTCAATCCAGATAGTTAAGAGGGAGTCTTCTATGAAGAAGTACTATTTAGGTAATATTTAAATTAGGAATAATAGTTAGCCAGTCAGAGATGAATAGTACTATTTCAGGCTATGGAAACATCAGATGTCAAGTCTTTGAGGGAGAAGGAACTTGATCAGTTCCAAGAAGTTAAGAGAGAAATCAGTGAAGACTGAGGCTGTAGAAGAAAGCAGATTACAAAACACTTTATAGACCATGTAAAGATTTTTGAGTTTTTTCTTGATGGGATAAAATTGAAATATTTGAAATGTGGAAGTAACAAGTTCAGAGAAGAGTGAGTTTGATGAAGGCAAGGATGGAAAAAACAAATTTTGGAAGCTTTTGCTATAATACGGATGAGAGATGATAGTGGTTTGGTACAGAGTGGAAGCAATGAGAGTGAACCGAAGCAGATATTTTTCAGTTTTATTCTGAAGACGAAAAGAATACTGTGTGGTTCACTGACATACATGGGAGTTTGAATGAGGGGTCAGTAAGGAGTCCCAGATGTCAAGAGTGAGAACTCAGTGGATGGCTATGCTATTTCCAGAAGTGAGAAGTTTTGGAGGAGGAAAATATCTTCAGGGGGATGATGACAGAATATTTTCTGGCAAATATTTTCTCAGTATCTTCAGGGAATGATTAGGACATTCTGAGTGCCAAGTGTTTTTGTGAGGCACCTCGGTGCCTGATGTGACCCAAGAACTAGCAGCTCTTGGGAGGCAAAGATAGTATGCCTCCCTGAATGATGAAATAAAATTTCTAGAATTTATTCTCATTCCCTCTGGTTGGCCTTACTTGTATCTTGTGATCGTCTCTGAAGCAATCCCTGTGACAAGGAGGACAGAACATCCAATTCATTAAAGTTGGTTCACAGGGCTGTGGGAGGTAGGAAACACATGACTGAGAGTGAGGGACAGTGACTTCCTCAGCAGAAAAAAGAGGTAGGATTGCCAGAAAAATGGGTAAATAAATTCTGAAGGCCAAAATAATGGCTTTCTACCACCAAATACAATAACCAATGCTGTAGAAGTGAATAAAGATAAAATGTGTAGTTTGAAATTTGGGGGGAGCATCTTTGTGAAAAATACAGTTGAAACTCTATTTCTGAGTTCAGATAGAGGCCGGTACGCGATGAATAGATGCGAGTTTTGGGCAGAGAAGTAATTGTGAAAGCTGTGAAGAGCATAGATTGAGAACTGACCCTTCAGCAATACCGGCAAAGAGTAAGGGTAGTAGAAAATGAACCCGATAGTAGGGACTGAGGAGTGAAGGACAGAAAAGGAGGGCAATCAGGGGTGTGGTATGGAATCCTGTGCAGAGACTATTTCAAAAATAAAAGAATAGTCAGTAAAGTATCATTGGTAATCTTGGAATGAGCAATTTTACTGAAGGTTAGGAATAAAAACTGTATGTATTACTTTATTTAACAAACAATTAATGAGAACCTACTGCTTGATAAGCACCACGACCAAAAGCCTTTCTCTTCCATTCCAACAATTTCCTAAGTGTGTATTGTACACCAGGGACCATTCTAAGTATTCTGTTTGGGAGTAGGGTCTTGGTAGTAGTTATAAATATGAAAAACATCTCTCAAGGAGCTTAATGTCTAGTGATACAGATAATAAACATGAAAATAACTGAGTCAAAATGTAACAAAGTCCAAAAAGATGCACACAAAGTGTTATGAGAAATCAGGAAAAAAGGTGGAATCACATCTGGTCAGAAAACTTGAGATAGGCCCTGGAGAATAGGTAAGAATAAGAACAAAATTTTGCATGTTGAAAAATGGATATAAGCAAAGATGATACACTGAATATGTACAAGGATTATTAAATCCACTGAATATGTACAATAATTATTAATTAAGTCCCCACGCTATCAGCAGGGGACCAGTTTGCAAAGTGGATTGGAACTATCCATCTAGGCTCTGAAGACAAGCCAAGACATTTGTTGAGTCATTAAAAAAAAATTGTATGGAGTGAAGTACTAAAAATCATGCTTAGAATGGACTTCAGATGACGTTCGAGAAAGAAGAGGCAGAGAGGTTCTCTAGAAAGCTCTTAGATAATCCAGGGGAGGGTTGGGGAGGACCTGAATGAAATAAGAGGTTCACTGTGGGTGTGGAATTCATGGCAGTTACTGGATTGGTAGAAATGATATGGAAAGGGGGGGGGGGAATCAAAAGTGCCTCTGAATTTTGTGAAAATAGTGGTAAGAGTGATAGAAACAAGAGAGAGATGAGGGGAAACAGATTTGAAACTCCTAGTTTGTGAATGTAGTATCCCTGCTGGATCTCTTTTGTTGACTCCCATGCATCTGGCTGTGAGCACACTGAACTGTAGAATGATTGTAGGCTGAGCTAAAAATAGATGAAGCTTTCATGGTGACCAACATCCTGTGTTATTCTCTGGTCTCTTGGAACATGGACCCACTTGAGACATGGCATTTTGCTTTGAAATATCACGTTCAGCAGCAAGCATTATTGGGAACACTTAGAAAACTTCCTCTGTATCAAATAGAAATTAATACATTTGATAATTACTTTCTAAAAGACACTCCGCTTACAAGCCTTAAAGTCTTGTTAATTGCTGCTCATTGTATCACAGCTGGAAATTGGAAAAAATAATAGTGCATACATTAGTGAGTACACACTGATTTGATATGGAACAACCCACCTCCATGAGAGAGGGAAGATAAGCAAACGTATACACAGTTTTTGGCCTATGGCAAGATTCTGTGAATGAGGAAAAAAACAAAACAAAACAAAAAAATGAATATCTAAAATATTTTTTATAATTCCTATCAGGAATTCAGATGCTGGTCTGTACTTATCAGAAACTGAAAAAAATATGTAATTTTAATAATTTTATCAATAACTTCACTTATTTGTGGCATATTGGGTAGTAGAAATTATACCAAGTGTATCATAAACATTATCTCATGAATGCTTTTAATAGCACTGCAAGATAAATTTTAAGATACTTGTAGCAGTATGCCTATTTTACAGATGGAGAAGTTGAGATTCAGAGAGTTTAAGTAGATGCTACAAGTCCCACTAATTTGTATGGCATAGCCAGATTTAAAGCCCATGTTTTCCTTACTCCAAAGTCTATACTAACCATTATGCTATACCCATCCTTTTCTTTTAAGCTCTGCCCATAAAGAACAGTGCTGATTCTAAGTCCCAGACCCTAGTAGAAAGCACCCACCAACCACCCTTTCCCCAGATTGAGAAATGTCCTAGAGCCTACATATGACTCCTCTAATGCTCCAGAGTACCCAGCAAGTTTGATATGAAAAGCCATCACAAATACCTTTTCCTCCTTGTAATCTCGTTCTGCTAGCTGACGTATAACCATCACACTATCTATCTTGTCAGGGCAAAGGGGTTATTTTCTCTCCCAATGTATGTGTTTCCTCTTCATGCTATTTAGCAGAAAAATCATGCCAACCCACGTCTTCCTACTTCTGTACTAAAACCCAAAATAACTGTAATATCCCTTTTATCTAATCAGATGTTCTCCTGTTTCCCCCTGAAATCCAACTAAGTTTTAAAATCACATTACATTTTAACCATTCCCCTCAGCTTGTTCTAACTGCTATAGTTATTCCTCACAGACACCTTTGGGAACAAACACTATTCACGGAAATTGTAATCTTTAAAACAAATATTTAAAAAGACATAATACATGATACATGACTGTTCCTCCTTCACAGATTCTGAAGCCGTATTTTGGTTACAAATTGTGCAAGCCTCACTTTATTTCTGTGGGAATGATGTCATTTCTATTGGGTTCTGTAAATTATAGAACTACTCACAAAGGAAAGGAAATGGGTAGTGGATAGTGTTTGTTTATAGACTTCTAAACATTGTAGACCCAATATATTTTAATCTGTGTTGTACTTTCCGAGAGTACAAAATGGCCTGCTATTCATAAAGAATACCAGAGGGCCAGTGCTTTAAAGTGTCTCCCACTCAACAGCCAATCTCCACAGGTAAATGCTGCTCTGTGTTAATTCTCATGAGATAAATATACCCATAGGGAGGGCAAATGTTATGGGCCAGACGTAATAATGATTAGGAACATCAATGAGCTGGAAATTTGTTAGAAAGAAATCTCCTGGCTGAAAGAAGAAGGTCTGCTAATTTATTGATTTGCTTGCCAGGCAACTCCATGGCTGGCATTTTTTTCTTTTCTTTTCTTTTTTTTAAGATTTTATTTGTTTATTTGACAGAAAGGGAGAGCACAAGCAGGGGGAGCAGCAGAGGGAGAGGAAGAAGCAGGCCCAATGTGGGGCTTGATCCCAGGACCCTGGGATCATGATCTGAGCCAAAGGCAGACATTTAACCCACTGAGCAGAGCTTATGGGACTAAGCCACCAGGGTACCTGGCATTTTTTTCTTAAAGAGACACAGGGAGAGTGGGGCGCCGGGGTGGTTCGAATCAGTTAAGCGTCTGACTCTTGATTGCAGCTCAGGTCTTCATCTCAGGATCCTGAGTTTAAGCTCCACACTGGACTCCGTGCTGGGTGTGGAGCCTACTTAAAAAAAAAAATAAAAATAAAAATAAATTAAATAAAATAAAAAGAGACAGAGAGACAACAGGAGGTTTGAGAGAGAATGATTATGAAGATGGCTGAGAAACCAGGATATGCTTGCCCTAGAAAAAACACAGAGTTAAATGATGTATATGTCGTAAGTTGGGGGATAATGGATGGCTATCACGGGCATAAAGGCTTCAGGTTTAATGAAAGAAAGAACTTTCTGACGATCAGAACAACTTAAAGGTGAAAAATCCTGCCTCTCTCAGTGGAAGAAGAGATCGATCCTAAACTGAAAAGACTCTTGTCAAGTCAGAAATGCAAATAATATACTGATGCTGGGCACCTTAGAATCACTGGCATTCTAGTTCCCACCTCGAAGATGGAGCTTAGCCTCAGTAAGCAGCATTGTTTGTGAATGTTGTTTGTTTGGAAGAAAGAGGATTAAGGAAAGAGAGGAATCTGGAGGAGTTGTTAATGAATACAAGGTGAACTCACAAAACCCCTTGACCTTCCCTTTCACTGAAACCAGAACTCTCCAGGACAGTTAGCATTGCTCTGGATTTATTACAGAGGGTTCTCACAGACACATTCAACAGAAAAAAATGGTGTTTTTCCCACATGGATACTAATTTTTTGTGTGTAAAACCCACCCAAGTTATAGGATGGATTTTAAATAGATGCCTTTTGGGGATTCTGTGACTTAATGCAAATAAATCCTTCACATGGTGGGAACTTAAAAGCCATCAAGGAAAATATTTTGATGAGCTCCTTCCAAAGCATACTTTATGAGGAGGTCCTCCCTCACTTTTAAGAAAGTTGCCCCTGCTGGCTATTTTCCCATCTCGTTATGTTCATTAACTCCTCTAAATGCTAAAGCCAAAGATCGATACGGTGTGATGTGATCAGAGTGAAGTTCTGGAAAGATTAAATGAAACATCCTATTATTTTATAAAAGTTTCGGTTAGAGAATTGGGAAAATACGAAAGAGCCAAAATGACATTAAAATCACCAGTGATCCCACAGCACTCAGAGAAAGTGACTATTTACAGATATTATTGCCCTGGCTTTGCATGTATGAAAATAATAATTTTTGCAATATAAGGACAAAATGTACATAGCTTTGTAGTCTGCTGTTTTGTTAAAATGGTGTTGTAAGCATTTCATCATGGCCTAACATATCCTAAAAAAGGAAAAAAACCATGATTTTAAGACCTAAATTTTAGTACCTTAGTCCAGTCTTCTGCTTTCAGATAGTTCCATATGATTATTTAAGACTAATATTATCCACACCTCCCCAAAAAGATGTGCCTTAGCTCATTTTGGTAGACTACTTTAACTGTTCTGACTTTAAAGCTAAACAAAATATATTCATTATCACCATAAACTCATTTCTTCTTATTATCTCTATATTGGGGAGTTGAACATCCTTAGAATTTTGATATTCCCTTTTAAGCCTGAAAATTAGAAGTCATTTGGGACTGCTTTCTTCCTCAGCATAATAAATAATACCATTGTCAGAAAGGCAGGATGAGATGGGGAGAGCGCACACACTTGGGAGTCAGGTGATCTGGATTTGAATTCTGCTTCTGCCATTTATTAGCTGTATACCCCAGGGGTCTCTCTTATAAGATCGCTTAGACTTCTCAGGACCTTAACTTATTCTTCCGTGAAATGGACTGTACATGTGGATTGAGAAAACATGCTTGAAGTTTCTTGAGTATTATAAACCCACACTAAGTTAATACTCCTCGATTATAAATTCCCTTCTATTTATGGTTTGATAAGCCGTCCTGTTTTCCAAGCTCTGTCATTACCCGACCTTGGTCAGCCACACAGAGAACACCTCTGAAGCTATAAGGTTGAATGGAGGAAAACTGGAAACTTTTTTATTGGCTTTACCTACGGCCGTTATTCTAAAGGGAAATCCACAGAACTGAATGATTTCCAAGACAATAATTAATAATAATAATATATTTATTTATTGAAATAAATGTATTACATGAAAAGGTTAATTAAATGAAAGGAGAAATCTTTTTTAAGAACTGCTCCCAAATAGGAATAAGACCACGACTTTAGTTAAATTAAAAAAACAGCACTGTGAATTAATTGGTAGCTACTGCCCCCAAGCGGTAGGAAAATACTTCCTTCAAGACTAGAATCCAGGAGCCTTCAGGGGGAAAAGCTCCCTTACCACAATTTAGTAATTTATCTGTGGACCTGAACTTACTTCATCCCTTCCCATGGCATCATTACCCCAACAAAGAGTTGGAGTAAAGTTATTATGGAAAATCCTAAAGTAGTTCAGTCGCCAGAGTTAGACCATTGTTTGAACGCCACTTCCACCAAATGCCAGCCATATGGTGGGAAAAAGTTGTCTGAGGATCAGTTTTCTCAACTGAATATGTGAATTAAATCCGATGACATGTGTAAAATGTTTAGCCCAGAGCCTGGTATCTAGCAAGTGCTCAATAAATGTTATCTCTTATCTTTTTGGTAATGGCCATTCTAATGAGCATAAGGTAATATCTCATTATGGTTTTAATTTGCATTTCCCTAATGACTAGTAATGTCGAGCATCTTTTCATGTACATGTTGTCCTTGTAGAAATGTCATTTCAGGTCCTTTGCCTGTTTTCTAATTGGGTGGTTTTTTGACTTTTTTATATTTGAATTGTATGTGTTTTTAATATATTTTGGATACAAATTCTGGATATTAATCCCTTATCATATATATGATTGCAAATATTTTTTTCCCATTCTGTAGGTTGTCTTTTCACTTTGTTGACAGTTTCTTTTGCTGTGCAGAAGCTTTTTAGTTTGATCTAGTCCCATGTGTTGTTTTTTGTTGTTGTTGTTGGTGGTGGTGGTGGTGGTTTAGGTGTCGTACTCAAAAAATCATGATCAAGATCCATGTTAAGCAGCTTTATTCCTGTGCTTTCTTCTAGAAGTTTCTCATGGTTTCAGGTTTTACACCATAGTCTCCAATCCATTTTGAGTTAATTTTTGTGAGTGGTGTAAGATAGTGGTCCAGTTTCATTCTTCTACATGTGAATATCCAATTATCTCAGCACCATTTATTTCTCTGTTGAGCACCTTGGTTCCCTTATCAAATATTAGTTGAGCGTATATGCTTCAATTTGTTACTGGCTCTTGAGTCTATTCCATTGTTCTGGTTTTTTTCTGTTTTAATGCCAATATCATCCTGTTCTGATGACTATCGCTTTATAGTACACCCAGAATTCAGGAAGTGTGACACCTCCTGCTTTGTCCTTTTTTCCTCAGGATTTGTTTGGCTATTTGGAGTCTTTTTAGGTATCAGTTATAATGTCTCTTTTTTTTTTCATTTATAATTTGTTTATTGGGTCCTTTCTCTTTTTTCCTTGGTCTAGCTAAGGGTTTATTTATTTTGTTTATCTTTTCAAAGAACTAATTCTTAGTTTGGTTCATCTTTTCCATTGCTTTCCCGTTCTCCCCTGCATTTGTTTCTGCTCTAATCTCTATTATATCCTTTCTTCTGCTGACTTTGGGCTCTGCATCTGGTACTAGCTTTGATCTGGGGGCGTTCAGCTCTGCCTTCCAGCGCTCTGCTTGAGTGCCTCTGGGCCATACAACTTCAGGGCTTGGTGCCAGCCCTTCTGGTTAGATTGGCCCAGAAAACACTCCCCACAGCAGGGAGGGCTGTGAGTCAGCTCTCTGCCTGGGCATAGGCAAATCGGGCTCTGGGGTCTGCAGAGCTCCCCTCCGGGTATCTGAATCAGGCATGTCTGCACCCTGCTGAGTTCCCTGATTAGTGTGTTCTCCCGGCCTCTTTCTACGGATGGACAAATATGCTGGTTGGAGTTACTTTGGGTGGTACCAACTCAGGAACAAACTCAGTCTACTGAGATCCATGTGCTGGTGGTTGCAAGCCTCTCCCCCACTTCTCTATCACAGTCACATTCCCGATGGTTGAGTCCCATAGCTTCCCCTATAATTCCCATGGTATGAGGTCAGAGTAGGGGCTCTCACAAAATGACCCACAATGCTGGTGGGGTTGGCTGTGCCTCCTGCGCTTTCTTTTCTCACTGAGGAATCAGAGGCTCATGCAAGACTTTGCTGCATGGTGACGCGCTGGTGTGGGGGAGGGGCAATGTGGTCAACATGTAGCTGCCCCTCTTACCCTACAAATGCAGTCTCTCTTGGTCTCTTTGGGGCCACGGGGTGCTTCAGTCCCACCCACCGTGTTCCAGGGTTCTTTCAGTGGCATCTTCTTGAATAGCTGTTAGTTCTTCTCTTGAGGGAGAGAGAAGTCAGGAACAATCTATGTCTCCATCTTGATCACGTCACCCTAAGTTCTAAATGTAGATCTTCCTGTAGTTCCTTCCTGCTGAGGTTCTAGGCAAAGTAATAAAGTCCCCCAGCTCCCCCAGTGCTATAAAGAATATAAATTCACTAATGTTTTGGCAAGTGGCTCAAACTATAAAATCTGTCTGTGGATGGCAATTAGAATTTATACACTAGGAACTGTAAAGAGTCATCTATTATTAACCTTAAATAAAAAGAAAGGTAAAAATAGCATGGCTGTTTCTGCAGTTACAGTAAATCGTTACCTGGCATTCTATATTCGGCAGTGTCAATTAACCATGCATTTATACATTGTCTTGGCTAATTTATGGTCACAACAATAAATAGCCCAAGATGCTGAGGAGCCTGAAATGTCTTCTTTTCATCAGAGATGGATTGCACAATGCCACTGTTGTCACTGAACTCCACTTCTTTGAAAATGAATCTTATTGCCACGTGGTAAATTAATCTCAGTCAGAATGTCAGTATATTTCATAGAATCCTGCTTCAATCTCTTGTCAGAATTGTACCAATCTGTCCCCTGCACCCTAAGAGGTGGCCATTCAGTCACTCTCCAAACATTCCCAAAGGGACCTCATTCACATTCCGAGGAAGCCCAGGCTACTTTGTGGACAGGTCTGTTCATTAGAAAAATGTTCCTGGTAATGAGGGGAAATCTCCCTCTATCTAACTCCAATCCGTTATTCTTGATTAGGATATTTAAATCCAGAAATTATGGGGGCGCCTGGGTGACTCAGTGGGTTAAAGCCTCTGCCTTCAGCCCAGGTCATGATCTCAGGGTCCTGGGATGGAGCGCCGCATCAGGCTCTCTGCTCCGCAGGGAGCCTGCTTCCCGCCCCCCCTCTCTGCCTACTTGTGATCTCTCTCTCTCTCTCTCTCTGTCAAATAAATAAAATCTTTAAATAAATAAATACATACATACATACATAAATCCAGAAATTATAGGCAGCACTTTAAACTGCCCCCATTTCCCAGATATACCAATGAACAGAATTTTTGATAGTCCTAATTCCAACCTATGAATATGCACATCCTGCAGGACCAAATGTACCTGTTCTTTATGATTTATCTTTCATCCATCAGGTAATCTCACAGATAGGCATTTTTATGGTCTTAGCACTTTAAAATGAATAAAAATAAAGGTCCTTGGAGTCATTTCATGAAATCTGGATAGAAATCAGAATGAAATGCAAAAAAAAAAAAATCACCATTTGTATCAAATTAACTCACAGAATCCTCAAAAGAATAATTTTAATTGGGCGGAGATGACCCTGAAAGTGGCCCCTGACAATCTGTCTCCTAAGGTTTGGTATCATCTTGGAATCCTCGGTCCTGGGTCCTTCAGATGGGACGCGGGATGGCTCAGGGCTTGCAGAGCCAATGAGCTATGCATCAGTAAGGCGACCACTGCCATGCGTGTTACAATTCCTTCCTTAATGTGGCTCTTGTACCCTCTTTGGCTTTTTATCAAGTTCTTTTGAAAATACCTGCTTATTTTAATTGCAGTGAGGGAATTAGACAGGGATTTATCTTACTTTAAGTTTTATCCACAACTGGGCTAGAGATACAGCTGGGAACCAGAGGCCAAGAATGATAGTGACTGTGAGGAAAAAGAGAACACAAATTCCAGAGGAAGTTTAAAACCAAGGTGATAGTCATTCTTGTATAGCCATCCTTCCCCCCGGAGAGATTTCTCTCACAAGCTTTTCATGAAGAACGTTTTATGACTTGTCTATTAAAAAGTGTATTTTTGACAAGGTGTTTCTAATTTACTTAGAGCTAACATGAAATGGTGTATAATGCACAATAAGCAATAATTTGGGAACCCCCATGTTCTGCTCTCGTTGAACTTCTGCCACTGACTTACTCTGATTTTTTTTGGCTTCTTAATTCCTCTACCCACAAAGTAGAAATAGCAAAGAGTGGTTTTTTTAGCCTTCCCAGAAATACTGGGAGAAAGAACCCAAATAGTAAGTGTTATGAACTTTTGAAAAAGTAAACTTTGGAAATTTGAGAATTTATCCCAACAGAATACTTGAGAAAGTGTTTCCATTTGGGGTCCTTTAACAGGAACCAAACTAAAAGGACTGGAAGATGAGGGTAAAGGTCCATCTGCTAAGATATCTCATAAACTTCATTCCAGTAAGGCAAATAATTTTTGTGCTGAAGGATCTTGATGGAGAATGCAACATTTAATATTTTCTCCAGAGCCCATTACCCAACTGTGTTTTTTAAGGCTCCAAAATTTTTCTGTTTTCTGCATTATTATTTCTT
Organism: Nasua narica; assembly: GCA_028533885.1. Taxonomy (NCBI): domain Eukaryota; kingdom Metazoa; phylum Chordata; class Mammalia; order Carnivora; family Procyonidae; genus Nasua; species Nasua narica. The sequence goes on along the minus strand of CM052806.1, from coordinate 43,395,625 downwards.
CCTGCAATCTTTGTGGGTTTTTCAGTAAAAGCACACCTTAACTCTAGGATATAGAAAATCTGTCAGGCTTAATCTTTCTGCCCCTTTAAGAGCCAGTACCTACTATCTGGCTCTACTGCGTAACTTATTTTTTTATTCACTGTAGTATCACCTTTTAATACTACAAAGATGGGTTAGTGTCTGTGCAACTTCACTGGGATAATATAGTTGCTGAATAATGAAGAAATGAATCAGTGGGAGATAGGAAAGAGGGCTCAAAATCATTTTATGATGGTCCTCTTTATCCAGAGAAAGCTGAAAGCCATCACATCAATAACATGAATCATTGAGGCTCAGAAACCACCATTCAGAGCTGTTCCGAAACAATTTGAAAACTCAGCATCTTCCTTGGGTCCTTTACTAACTTAAGTTTATAAATCTCCTGCACCATTATTGTACTTCAATTAAATGATTCCTTCCAAAATTTAGTCCTCAAAAACTTCACTCTCCAATGTCACTTCCTGAAATCTCTTAGTTTTAACAGCATAATTCATGGTTTGTTTGTTTGTTTGTTTTTATAAAGAGAGAATGAGAAAGAGAGTATGAGAAGGGGGAGGGTCAGAGGGAGAAGCAGACTCCTCGCTGAGCAGGGAGTCCAATGTGGAATTTGATCCCAGGACTCCAGGACCATAACCTTAGCCGAAGGCAGTTACTTAACCAACTGAGCCACTCAGGCACCCCTAATTCATGTTCTTAAGAGATATTATTTTAGATCTTTTAAGGCAATGAGGAATTTTTAATCAGCTCTCAATTTTTTAAATTTTCCAATGACCTTTTATGAGGATTAATTTACAAGTTTCCCTATTTACCTCTTTTGAAGGCTTTCTGGCAATCAAATTGAATGAGGTTACAGGAAAGATGTAATGCATGTTTGCCATCATTTAAAATCAGTTTGAAGTTAACTAAACAGGGAAGTGGAGAGAAAGGACACTTCCACTGTTAGTAAATTTCAGGTGTGTTAAAAATAGTGCTGTTCAATTCTGATTACAGGTGGAGTTTGGAAACATTCTAGCTTAGTCTTTCCAACCTAATGCTTTTCACAGTCTGATAATGTATACTGACAGTCTCTGGCATAAATACATTCAGGAAGAAAACAATTATTTCCTACCTGATCCAAAATATTCATTATGAGAACTGTAGCAGACCCAGAAACTTGGCTAAGTAATATAAACTATAATGCTGAACCACAGAGTGGGAGTAAAATTCTTCTCTTTGATACTTTTGCAAGACTCTAATCAACTGTTCCAGACTTTCTTAAAAGAGAGAGAGAGAGAGAAACAATGCAGAGAAAAAGTTGGGCAAGAAAACTTCCCTTTTGTTAATGTCCTTTAAAGAAACAGTTCTCTTACCCCTTGGAGGCTCTCTGTGGAGCACTGAGAGCTCCACCTTTGCTTCAGTCTAGGTGTTCTGATCACCAGAAGTGATTTGTCATTGGGGAAATGGGGCAGGGGAGGAGAAAAAAGCATAAAGACCTTAAAAGCCACTATTCTTTCATGGGAGAAGTGAACCTGGCAAAGATAAGCTACTTAAAACTTGCCATGCGAGAGCATAAAATGTGAGACGCCTGGGTGACCCTGTTGGTTGGGCGGCTGCCTTTGGCTCAGTTCATGATCCCAGGGTCCTGGGATCGAGTCCCACATCGGGCTCCTTGCTCAGCAGGGAGCCTGCTTCTCCCTCTGCCTCTGCCTGCCACTCTGCCTGCTTGTGCTCTCTCTCTCTCTCTGACAAATAAGTAAATAAAATCTAAAAAAAGAAAGAAAGAGAGAGAGAGCATAAAATGTCTACAGTAGTATCCAGAGAAGGCAACATCAATTTCCTTCCCTACCCCCCTCATCATAGTTGATGGAGATATGTATGAACAAAACACCCTTACTTCTGATAACTGTCTTTGCCCCTGGGGATGAAGAGACAAATATTCTCCGTTAAATCCTTCAGGAAAGAGAAGAACCTTCATTTATCATATAAGCCTAGGGAGTCTCTGGAGTCTGGTATTAGACATCCATCCACTGCTGCTCCCTTTAGGCCTACTACTCCCATGGTAGGTCCCACATCTGGCCAGCTCCTGGTAGCACCAGCTCACCTAAACCAAACTAGAGAAATAAATCAGTCCTGTGATGCTATATCTAAGGTTCTCCTACTATAAGCAGCATGACAGTTACCCCAGAATTTATCCAAGATGCAGATTCTTGGACCCCACCCCACAAAAATTTGATTAAATGGGGGCCCGTGACTCTGTGTTTATGACAAATATCCCCGTGTCATTCTGATAAAAATGGTTTACAGATGCTATTATTTAAAAAATTCTCGTCAAAGCTTCGTTACTGAGGTCACATAGTCCAGATTGGGTCTAATCATTAAGGCAGCCAAAAGTGTTTTCTCAAAGATTATCTGGTAGAACAAAAAAAAAGGTAGCATGGGCAGCTTTTATAACTTGCCCATTTTATAATTCTCGAGAGTGTTGGGGGAAATGTTGGTATTTGAAACTAGATAGATACATAATCAGGTGGGATTACTGTGTGAGACATCTGCCCTCAACTGGGATGAGATTCCTTCACTTTGAGATCTTACAAAGGATTTCAAAGAGGATTCATATGGTCAGGATTTTTATAATTGTGACATAAGCTCTAAAGTTTGATGAAGTTGTTTTTAGGGACCCTACTCTGCCTACCATAGTATTCTTTTTCCCCAGAGGGAACACATATAGATGGTAGTTACCTACCTTTAGTCATGGTCCATCCAGGACAGGCCATTGCTTAAAATCATAAAATGAGGAACTCTTCTCCTTCCTTTAGAATTTCTGCTTTCAGACAGAAAGGCTTGCCAGCCATAGTACCTAAGGGCTTGAAAAAACCCCAAAGTAACAAACCAAATGATCTCACATTTTAAAAAATTATATTCTGATTTTTGTAATGTCCTGAAGCTTCTTGTGATACCTCTTGACTGTTTTTTATATTATTTGATCTCGACTAAATGACAAGTATCTTGATTTCTTCCAGGAGTAAATTTCTGAATGTGACTGGGATAGTGTGTGCGTCAAGGAACAGTGTCTGTATAATATAGGGCATTTAAAGGGGAGATTGAATTATAATTACTTAGAGCAGTTTACAGAACAGACTAGGTGATAGTAGGTAATAGCATTCAGTTGAGAGTGTTGAGACACTGCCCAATTTCTAGTTTCACCAAGGGGAAATACCTCTGCTTTGTCTATTGAGAGAAAATAAATCAACGGCTAGGATATATACTCATATTTTCTGTCTCACATAATTAAGAGTAGAAACTGATACAATGTTATATGTCAATTATACATCAATAAAGATTTTAAAAATATCACAACCTTTTTTTAGTTTGGGAAGTCACTCACATTTAAAAAGGATCTTCTGGCAGTTACCCTTCAGTGTCAAGGTAATACCTTTTTCAGTGATTTTTTTTTTAAGATTTTATTTATTTGACACAGAGAGAGAGAGAGATCACAAGTAGGCAGAGAGGCAGGTAGAGAGAGGGGGGAAAGCAGGTTCCCTGCTGAGCAGAGAGCCCGATGCGGGGCTCGATCCCAGGACCCTGAGATCATGGCCTGAGCCAAAGGCAGAAGCTTAACCCACTAAGCCACTCAGGCGCCCCTCAGTGATTTTTTTTTTTAAACAGAAAGTTCTACTCATGCTATCTCAAGGACATCTGAGGTTTCAGAAGGAAATTTTCGAAACCCACAAAGCTAGAATTGTAACATTTAAAAGGTCAACACCATCCAAATTATTTTCAAATGCCAGAAAATTAACCTAATCTGACCAATCATGAGTGTTTCAGGGAAACAAAAAAGAAGTTAATGGGATTTGATTCAGTGAAAAGACTAATTGCACCTAGTTATGTGTCTGGAATTGGCTAAATCTGATTAGTTTCTGCCCTCCCCACGCATACTGTGATACATTTATCCACCCATCTACCAATTCATTCATTCAGTTTGAAATTCCATTGTGTTATCTAGAAACTTCATTTTAACAGCATAGCTGTGTCTGAGGAGCTGTGACAAAGTTGGGTATAAAAATAGATGGTTTCTCACCCTAACAGTACCAGTAATGGCAAATGAAATAACACATTCAATTTCACTTTTATGTAGCATGAGGTTCAAAACTATTTCTTTGCTCCATTTCTTTTTTTCACTCATTTGCCCATCATGAAAGAAAATTCCCTTTTTCAATACTTTTTTTTCTAGAGTATTGAGAGAAAAATCAAAATGCTTTGCAACATAAACACTTCATTTCAGCCACTATTATGAATGTGTCAAACTAAAAGAAACTCTCCAAGTAAAAATGAAATGTGATGGTAATTGAAGCTATATCTACTTTACTATGCAGTGGTTTATGATTCATTATATTTAACTGAGAATAAAACTATTCATCCTGATGAGGATAGCCAGAAAATCACTATCATAGCAGCACAGTATCAGGGAAAATATGAACTCCATTAGCACAGTAGCGTTTTGTCTGTTAAATTACAAAATAATCCTGCAAGAGACTCCGGTTATCAGGTGCTTGAAGTAGAATAACAATATCCAAGAACTGGTGGTAGCAAAGCAACTCATCAAACTTTCAATCCATGTACAAGGAGAAATACACTATTTAACCAGAAATAGATTTCTTTCCAATCAGTGTCTCAACATTTATTATTGGTTTTTTTGATCATTTTCCTATATTTTTAAAAGATTTTTTAGTTATTTGACAGAAAGAGAGAGAGATCACAAGTAGGCAGAGAGGCAGGCAGAGAGAGGGGGAAGCAGGCTCCCTGCTGAGCAGAGAGCCTGATGCAGGGCTCGATCCCAGGACCCTGAGGTCATGACCTGAGCCGAAGGCAGAGGCCTCAACCCACTGAGCCACCCAGGCGCCCCTATTTTTCTATATATTTTAAAGAAATATTAAATTGGGGGTGCCTGGGTGGCTCAGTGGGTTAAAGCGTCTGCCCTCAGCTCAGGTCATGATCTCAGGGTCCTGGGATCGAGCCCAGCATCAGGCTCTCTGCTCAGCAGGAGCCTGCTTCCCCCTCTCCCTCTGCCTGCCTCTCTGCCTACTTGTGATCTCTCTCTCTGTCAAATAAATAAATAAAATCTTAAAAAAAAAAGAAATATTAATTTTGACAAAATTGTATAAATCATTAAAGCTTATCAAAGTATTCAATTTGTGGTTCAGCTCATTACCTTGAGGGGGGAAAGTAGCATCATTTCTACTTTCTAGTATGTGTATCTTGTGTAATGGCCAGTGAATTTCAGTGAAGATTGTTTTATCTGAGGTGGTTGAATGTGATGTGGCAAAATTTGTAATAAGCTCGCTAAAACAAGATTGGCCCACCTTCTTTCATAATCCCTTCACCCAACGCTTCCTTGTTCTTCTGGCTCCTGTTCTTACCTGCTTCCATTACAACCATGGTTTCAACATTTTCCATTATATAATTTAAAATTGAGAAATGCTACAAGATTCTTTTTTTTACTCTTAGTCTTTTCCCAGAATAAACTTTCTTGGACAGAAAGAAATACTCCATAAAGTATTCATTAATGAGCATCTAGGTCAGTGCTGAGAGAGAAACAGAAACGAAAGAGAGAGACAGAGACAAGAGAAAAACAGAAGGAAAGAAGAGGTTTTCATTCATTTAATCATTTTAGGGATCTTTTAACAAATCCCTTTCCTTCTTTACCTAGTAGACTGTTTTTTCCCTTCTCTCTATTTTCCCTCTTATGAGGAAGACCGAATGCGTTCAGTTAGTCTGATTGCTTACACTCTTGAATTACTTATTCCAACTTATTTTATAGTTTCACTTTTTTCCTTTCACTTTTTTAAGCTTCCCTGACATCTATTGGTTCAGTCTTTATTATCGAATTGTATTTTTCTCTTTATTTTTATTTTCTCAGTCTCTATATTTTAATGCACAAATTTAAAGTTGTACTTTCTGTCAGTATCTAGAACTAGTTAGCTTTTCTGTTATTCTACTAAATGATAAGTCTTAGAACTCTCTTTACATTTTAGATTTTCCCCCCACCTCACCTCTCTTTACCACCACCTCACCCTCTCTCTTGCCAGAATCACCTGGGATATTCTTTCTAAACAGAAACTAATTTTTCTAATCACACTTTGGAATGTAAAAGATTTATTGTTTTGTTTTCTTCTGTGTTTTTCTCCTACATTTCTTCCTTATCTCATGGTTTTCCCTGCTTGTTTTCCTTAGCAACTTCTAGTAATTCTTGTAGAGTGTGTCATGTAAAATGTTTTGGAGCCTGTATTAGCCTCTTGCTGCTGGAACAAATTACCACAAACTTAGTGGCTTAAAACAACAGAAATTTATTCTCAGTTCTGGAAGCCAGAAATCTAAAATAGGTCTGTGGGGCTAGATTCGTTCTGGAGGCCACAGGAAAGCTCACAGAGGCGGCCTACATCCTGGGCCTCACAGTTCTTCCCCTCACAGCCAGCAGCGTGGACTCTTCACATCTCTTTCTCTGTGTCTTTTTGTGTCGTCTTGGAACCTTCCGTCTCTTTCGACCTTCTTCTCTTCCTCTTAGAGGACTCTTATGGTTATATTTAGGGCCTACCTGGACAATCCACAATAATCTCATCTTGAGATTCTTAATTTAATCACATCAACAAAGGTTTTTTTGTTTTTTCCTGTAGAAGGTAACATTCAGGGATTCTGGGAATTAGGACATACATCTCTTGGGAGAGCCATAATTCAGCCCACCACAGTGCTTTTGCCCAAGTGATCCTGTTTTTTTTGTAATCTCCTGTGTCAATGAGAATTTGATTGGATGTCAGAAGTTCAAATGTACCTTTTTTTTTCCCCCAGAATCTTGTCAGTATTTTATTTTCAATATATTCTTTTAGGCTGTTAGTGCAAAAGGCAGTCATTCTAGTGACAAACTGATTGTGATATTACACTGATTATCTTTGGTGCAGATATCTTTTTTTACATTTCCTCTAGTTCAAGTTGCAATCCATATTTGCATCAATCCTGGAAATGATAAGCTTTGCTACCCCTTTGCCAGGGGCTGAAAGCATTTGCTTCATAACAAAGAAAGCCTAAGGACGGAGTAGAGCTTTGCGCCACCTCCCCTTCCGCCCACATACACCCACTTATGTGACAACCCACATCCCCTCCTCCTGTCTCTGCAACAAAAGACATAGTTTAGGCGCCTGGGTGGTGCAGTTGGTTAAGCAACTGCCTTCGGCTCAGGTCATGATCCCGGAGTCCCGGGATCGAGTCCCACATCGGGCTCCCAGCTCCATGGGGAGTCCGCGTCTCACTCTCACCTTCTCGCTTCTCATGCTCTCTCTCACTCTCTCTCTTTCCTGATAAATAAATAAATAAAATCTTTAAAAAAAAAAAAGACATAGTTTGTGTGTCCAGAATTTCCTTCCAGGGCTTTATTCCTCTTTGAATTGCAGTTATTCCATTGCCTTGGACTTCAGCATTCTGATGGGCTCTCGGAGTTATCAGTCTCTCAGTTTTTTGGCTTTTCCTTATTGTTTAAGCGGGATTGACATCTTCGTTCTTTTTCCATCGTGTCATGTTCTTTTCCCATCTTAAGCAAAAACAGAAGGCTCCATGCATGAGGAAAGTCCACTCAAAATATAGAATGCTATTTCCATTGCAGTTCCATTTCATCCTACAATGAGGCACAACCTTAGTTAGCTATTAAATTTAATCTAAATTGGAATCAAATGAATTCCACTTGGAGGGCTAACTAGTTTCATTACATAGTTGTACTCCGTAGCATTAGATCACTTCATTTATATAACTTCATAGTAAAAGCAAAGCAAATAACTCTCCCTGGGTTTAAATAGCCCATCTTCTCAGAAATACAATTCTATTGTTTCATGTAAAAGTATATATCTAATTCAGATATACGTGTTTCCAGCCATCAATTTTACTTTTTTAAACAGATCTGGTTTTCAGATCTGGTTTTATAACATGGTGTGAGTGTTTTGCATCCTGGATAAAGTTATGTTGAGCAAAAAAGTATTCTGAAATATAATAAAGTCCCTATATAAAAAGGTACACTTAATTGTAGACTGTAATATGATTGATTGATCTTATAATCATTCTTATTACAACAAAAATTAACAATAGGAAGGGCAAAGAGAGCAATTATAGATGACCAGGTGTTCATTGAACACTTCTGGTTGGATTTGCTAGTATGATGCCCTGTACCAGCACTGAAAAATCCTTTTGAAGAATATTTCATTGCATTATTAGAAATATATTAACTCAGACACATAAAAAAGCCTTAGATTACATGGGTGATTTGTGACCTTGACGAGTGACCTTGAGCAAGTCACCAAGCCTCTGTGGACCTGTACTTCCCCACGTGCAAACTTCAAGGACTGAGTTAAGTCTCTTTTAAGATCCCTCTCAGCATTCTGACTTGGGGTTACAGACAGCCCGTGAAATTGAAAGATCGTTTACTGCTTTCTTGTGCTGCTTTTACACTTCTCTATAAACTATGATGGCTAAATTTCAGCTAACATCCCTTAAAGCCTCCTCATAAATTTCAATGATTTTATATACTGCCCATTACATGGGTAGATGTTTTCTCAGATTACAAGTTTCCTTTGGGGAATGCGGATTTTGGATACTGTGACAGAAGTAACTATCGAGAAGTGTTTATTCTCCAGGCCTGATTGGGAGTAGAAACATATTGTTTGATTCCCCTTGTATTTTACCCCCACACACCCCCCCAAGCCCTGACCTTACTTTCCTTAGTGGACCATAGAAGAAAGTAATTTTATTGCCACTTAGGTGTCCTAACCAAGTGGCTGAGAAGGAGAACTCGGCCTAAACTCCTGAGGTCCCCTCGAGAGCTTGGCTGTGAATAAATAATGGCAATGTTTACAGATTTCAGAAGAGATCCGAGGAACACAAAACTACCTTGCTTTCCAATTACTTCAGGAATGAGTTCTGGGTGAATGGACTTTCAGGGTGAGTAATGGGTTAGTCAGGCAAGCAAGGACAAGGGCATGCTCAGGGTTTGATCTGAGGCTTGGAGGCACCGAGAAGTACAGCCTTTATAGACATGAGACAGGATCAGTCAGGAAGAGTCCTAAGGACTCTTAAAGAAAAGTTCATTTGGACCCAGGACACAAGGGTAGGGGGTGACAAATGGTTACTCAGAAGCAGCTTTTTAAAACTTCTGAAAACTATAGGAGTATTCATGTTTTATAAAGTTCCGAGTTTTTATGTTCTCATGGTTTAAGGTATTAAAATTATTTTATTAGATCGGGGCACCTGGGTGGCTCAGTGGATTAAAGCCTCTGCCTTCAGCTCAGGTCATGATCTCAGGGTCCTGGGATCAAGCCCCGCATTGGGCTCTCTGCTCGGCAAGGAGCCTGCTTCCCCTTCCCTCTCTGCCTGCCTCTCTGCCTACTTGTGATCTCTGTCAAATAAATAAATAAAAATCTTTTTAAAAAATTTAAAAAAAATTATTTTATTAGATCATTTTATATGTTAACTCTTGTCTGCCATAGGCTTTCTAAATATGATCCTAATTTATTTTTTGCTTTTGAGAGGTATGTTATTATATTGTTATGTATTAATATTTATAAGTACTTTCCATTTTGGTCTGTGACTTTGCTGTTATGTCATATAAATCATTCCTATTCCTCTAAAATTACATAAATATTTAACTTTGTTGAATGTTACTATACTTGTTTTTTTATACATTTAAATATTCAAACTGTTTCATGGATATTTTGGTGTATGATGTTAGGGAAGGTATGTAAATTGCCCTTCTTCCATTGGATCTTGATCTTTTTCCCAGTAGTGTGAAAGATCATCTATGTTTTAAGCAAATCCTTACATATCCTCGTGTTCTCTGATCTATCTTGCTGCATCATTGCCTATTTTCTAATTATTTTATTCCCTTATATGGAATGATCCCTGCAAAGGGAAACTTCCTTAACTTACTATTTCTTTATCAAATTTTGTTGATGTTTCTCACAAGCATTTTATTTTTTTTAGATAATTCATAGAATATTTTTATGTGTATATTTAAAAAGTCTACCCATGTGTGAAACCCAGTTAAAACCATTTATATTATTAGTTCTGACTTGAGATAGCACAATTTAAAAGAAAAACAAAAGGAAAAACTTAGCTGCACTGAAAGCTTTATTTGCTAGTCTGAAAGCCCTTAGTGGGCTTATTATTTATTAATGACTATATTATTTTATTTATATGGTTTGCTTCCAGCCAAATGTATGTATAAATGTGCATTCAAATGGCTCTAAATGTTTCTCGACAAGTTAAATGATTTACCATTTTCCAATAACCAAAGTATCTAATAGTGTGCTATTGGTAGACTATTTGATGCTTCCTTTGTTGCAAAGCAATTATGTCACCAATGTGCTTATTTACAAGAAATGACACGCCATCAACAGCTTCATCTCGTTGAGTTCTTCCAACATATCCACCAGGACCATATTTCTGGTAGAATGAGGAGGTCACCATTTTATCTGACATAGTTTGGGAGGTACAAAGAATGTCACTAAAGAACATCTCCTGGGTGCCTGGGTGGCTCAGTTGGTTGAGCGGCTGCCTTCGGCTCAGGTCATGATCCCGGAGTCCCGGGATCGAGTCCCATATCGGACTCCCGGCTCTGCCGGAAGTCTGCTTCTCCCTCTGACCTTCTCCCCTCTCATTCTCACTCTCTCTCTAATAAAATAAATTAAAAAAAATCTTAAAAAAAAAAAAAAAGAGAACATCTCCCTTTCCGATGCCTTATCTTTTGGTTTGTGTGAGATTCACTACCTGTAGTAAAGCCCATTGATTTCTAATTGCTTAGAAATCAATTATTGAATGAATGTATCACATCACTTTTCTCCCTAAGAAAGTAGAAAGGATAAGAAGACAGTGAGAGAAAATAGGAGGAACAAAACTCTAAATTTATATATTTCATAATCTTGCCTGGTATAAAACTGACTCCGGTTTTGCTTAAGAACCACAATTACCTATATCAACCTTACAAAGAACAAATTTTCAATGAAGTTAGCATTTTTATTTCTACTATTCTAAAATGAGGTATTTTCCTTTCCAGCTTTTGATGGGAATGTAAAATGTTCACGCTTCCCTGGAGGAAGTGTCATGAGGGAGCTATAAGCTAAAAAAAAAAAAAATAGAGGTTTTCTTATCTTTGAATATGGAATAATTTTTATTCTTTTGCCTTTCAGTTCCTTCTTTGTGGCATATGTGGAATATTGTGCGCCAAAAAAAAATCTGGACTTGTCGTAAGTTTCTGCCTTGTTTGTATTTTGCACTGAAGTATTTGAAATGTAGGAATCAGAAAATGGAAATCATGACAAGCGAACTTTTGCGTAGTGAATGTTAGGATGAAAAGGGGACTGACAAATAAATACTGGCTTTTTCATTTTTGGTAAAAAAAAAAAACCATCAAGATTATTAGAGACTATGACAAAAGAAAAAGAAAGAAAAGCTTTGAGATACTCTTTACTTTTTTTTCAATTAATTTTATTTTTTCAGTGTGAGATACTCTTTAAATGCATGAGTATGTAACCCGTAATGACTGCTGTGGCTGACAATCTCCACTTTCCCAGTTTACACACGCCCAGACACGCACATGAATCCTGCAGTAAGCTAAAAAAGACATGGCTTGAGTTCATGGGAAATTTAACTGTTTAATGTGGAACTGGGCCTTCAGATTACTGGCTTTGACTGTGAAGTCAATTTTGCAATGCAGCAAAACAGCTGTGTTGTTATAGTTACAGTTAATTCCCAATGATTTTTTTATTTATTTTATTTTATTACTGTGAATGCAAATATAAGTGTTTTCAGATGTTTTACAGTACTGTCATGGGTTTCCGGGGTATGGAACATGCTCCCAGTTAACTCTGACAATGGCTGGAGGAGGACTTCTGTATGCTGAAGGGGGGATTCCCTACTTCCCGCCATCAAGTTTTTTGGAGAGTTCAAAAGGGAGAAAAAGCATTATTTATTTTTTTGTGTGCAAGAGGAAAGATCATAGACCATTATAAGTTGGCAAAATTAATGCTACACTTGGACCCTAGAAAGTGGTCTTTGATCCTAAAAAGAGTTTTCCAGGGGAGGCCAGTTATCTGAGGAGGGCAGGGATGGGAGTATTAGTTATTTTTGTTTAACTACTTTTTCAAATCACATATTTTGTGTGTGTGTATACCTCTTGTGACTAGAAAATGAAGCGCCCATTGCTTTAGACATGTGAGATGTAATTTTTAAAAATTACATAAAGTGAAAGTGTTAGATACGAAATTTTAGAGGCTTGTAGTTTGCATCTATGAATCTTCCATCACTTTTTAGACATGACCTTCATTGTCTCTCTACTTTTATTTTACTGATGTCTTTATGGCTATATAATAACAATTTCTTGGAATTTAGAAGAAAGAAAGAGAAAAAGAGAGACAGAGAAGAAAGAAGGAAAGAAGGGAGGAAGATAGAGAGGGAGAAAGAGAAGGAAGGGAAGGAAGGGAAGGAAGGGAAGGAAGGGAAGGAAGGGAAAGAAGGAAGGAAGGAAGGAAGGAAGGAAGGAAGGAAGGAAGGAAGGAAGGAAGGAAGGAAGGAAAGGGCAAAGACAGAAAGAATGAGGAAGGGAGAGGAGAATAGGGAGAGACAGAGGAGAAAGGGAACAGGGGAAGGGAAGGGAGGGGAGATGTCTTCATCTATTTGGGCTGTTATAACAAAGTACTGTAGCCTGAGTGGCTTATAAACAACAGAAATTTATTTCTCACAGTGCTGGAGGCTGGACCCAGATTAGGGACCCAGATTGGGTAGTTGGCTTCTGGTTAGATTCTCTTCCAAGATGCGAATGTTTGACTATGTCCTCATTTGGCAAAAGGGGAGAGAGAACTCTCTAGACTCTTTTATGAAGACATTTACCCTATTTAGGAGGACTCCACCTTCCTGACCTAATTATCTTCCAAAATTATCTTCCTGACCAAATTATCTTCCCACCTTCAAATATTATAGTATTAGGGATTAGGCTTCAACATTTGAATTTAGAGGGACACAAATATTCAGTTCATAGGAGAAGGGAAGAGAAGGAATTTTTAAAAAGGTACTGGTGTCTTTTTTCTGTTTTTCTAATTCTCTTAAGAGTTATAAAAAAAATTCGTAAGAGCTGAACTTTTTATTAACAACCATTTACTTTACCCTCTCTGATATTCCCACAGATGACATTTAGCTCTCAAGGGTTGTCTACCATTCAATCAAATTGCATGATAATTTCTCCACTCCAAATATCTCTGGAGTCTAAATTCTCTAGTCTGATGAGATTATAAATGTGGGTATAGAATTTGACATTTTAATTCCTGGGCGAGAGTGTTCCATTTGCACATGTTAATGAAATGTCATGACTTTCAAGACTGAATGAGACTGATATCAGGAGAGATTACATGTTTTCTTATAATAGTCAATTTATCGTTTACTTTCTTAATTAATAGTATTCATTGTTGAAGGCTAGAATGTAACATCTTCCTGTATTTTCTGAGAATGAGTCAACACCAAAATATTTCCCAAGAAACTGCCTGCTATCCGAATATACTATAAAGATAGTATATTGATTCTTTGTGAAACCAGGAGCAACAGATTCCCGCTTGGGATGATTCAATTATTTGGTCATTGATACTCAGTACTGTATTTATCAACTGTAAAAAGACACTCATCTGTTATTGGATTTGCAGTCTTGGAGATAAATACTATGAGACAGACACAATAAGGGTGCTGAATTAAGTTAGAGTTACAAGTTACAAAGTACTTATAATTCTTTCTGCCCATCATGCTATTTCACTATGCTATTTCAGATATCTGGGGCCTTACCCTTTTCTGGGAACTGCATGCCCTTAGTTTAGATGACATGTTATCAGGGAAGCTTTGTCTGAAACTCTTGGTTGGGCTATGTTCTCCTCCTCCTTATTCCAAGGGCAACCAATTCATCCCTTTCTCTTAATATTTGTCTTACCATGGTGAAATGTTGGATCTTCTCTCACACAAGACTGCAGCATACTCAAGGGCAATGACTATGAGCTATTCTTTTTTATAATGCCAACAGCTGCCTCACTCAGGGCCTAACAGATGCTAGGTGTCAATAAATGCTTGCTACACACAACTCACATCAACAGCAAATAATTCCTGATACTGTAAAATTAAATGCTAAATTAAGTTACAGAGCTGTTTGCCCAATGGAATTTTGCCAGAGGAGGGGAGCAACAAATCTAGGAAGGCTTTCTGAAGAAGTTAGGACTGCCTTTGGGCCTTCCATCTAGGAGTCCAAGAAAGAAGCAGTATCATTTCCAGGAAATGGAAAATGCCACTGAGGTGGGAATGAAGAAGCTGTAGGATTGGCAAGAGAGAGGACTGGAGTGGAGACCGTGTCTCTATGTTCTGGAGAAAATTGGAAATAAGTATAGATAATTATATTAGTATCGCACTATAAAGGATAAGGAAAGTCCATGGGGGGATTTAAACTAAATGCAAATACAAAATAAAATCATTGAAGCTTTTGGAATATTCAGTTAAATTTATGATATTTAGGTAGAATAAAACTCCTGAGGTCTCTTAACTGAGACCCAGATCAAACCAATAATAGGATCAAAAGCAAAGCCACATCCTGTGTTTCTCCTGAACAACCAGACAGTACTTTTTGAATGTCTATTGTGTATTCTTCACTGTGGTCCCACAAAGTAATAAAAAATTGGTAATATTAAGGGCCAGTTCACAGGGAGTCCCTTAACTATCACTTGGGGAAATAGATACACAATAAAACTCCTAGGAATGAAAAAGAGAAGTAACCGAACTCCCCACACTCACTTAGCTAGAGAAGTATAAAGATTTGAAGTTTGGTGGAACTCATCACTGTTCAGTGACAAGATATTTAGATATTTTACGGGGATGAACATAGTGAAACTGGATTTAGAGTCAGAAAATCTGGATTCAGTCCCTAAACATGAGTGTTACCTGCTCACCATTCATTGTGTAAAATGTATATTACGATTTCTCTCAGAAGTTTCCTGGGGGGTTAATTTGGGATAGTATCTGTTCAAGTTCCTAGTATAGTAAGCACATGATAGATAGTAAGTAAATATGATTTAAGACTGAATCTACCTTGAAGACAAATTTTGCGTATTTCAGGGTTTTCAAAAGATGTGTCCCTGGCCTTTCTCCAGTCAGCTAGTGACTCCAAAACACTGCTCTGTGCTCTCTCCATTGTAGCTCTGGCATCCTCCAGGGGCAGCAGGACGAGGCTCTGGGTCCGTCAGCTTGGCTCCCTCATTTTGACACTCCCTTTCTTTTTCTTCTCAGATGATCCTTTTCTCTGCCTGCTGCATCTGTGGACTCATCGGGGGCATCCTGAATTTTCAGTTCCTTCGGGCAGTGACAAAGAAGACCTCTTCCCTCTATCCTCTGCATCTTGCCTCCATGTCCCTTGCGTGCATTGGGATCGGCGGCTGCACCCTCTCTTCCTGGCTAACTTGTCGTCTAGCCAGCTACGAACAGAGGAGGATGTTCTCCGAGAGGGAGCACTCGCTGCACCACTCTCATGAAATGGCTGAGAAAGTGAGTTTTGTACCTCTTCTGCTCACCGCTAGCATGTGATGAAGACTGCAGTCAAATCTTGGTTAATCAACTGGCAGCTTTAAACGAGAATTTGAGGAATTGGGTTTTCTAAAACTGTGGCCCTCTTGGGCTAAGAATAGAAATTTGTTATTATTTTTTTCTCTGCTATTTTGGGTATACCTATTTTCAACAATTTCATAGCTCTCTATCTATACCAAAACACAGTTCCTAAAATAGCATTTCATAAAATATTGAATGCCTTATAAATATGGATTTTTATGTATTTTACTGAAGAAAAACACATAAAACTAAATACCATCTCAACTCAACAATGCCAGTTTTAGAAATCTGATGAATTCCCCTTTCTAGCTCACCTCTTGTGCTTGTAAGTAGATGCATTTGATTATGTAAATTAGATTTTGAAGCATAAAAGGACCTTTTAATAAGGCAACAAAAAGCCTTGCCTACCAGTGCAGATAGTACAATCCACATAAAGCTTCATTAAATTCTCATCTAAACTTCACGCATATTTGGGTAGCTTTGCCTAGCAAGAAATAATACTCTTGCATAATTGTTTCATGAAACTCATTCAAACAGGAAGTAACATTTATTGCTTGAAGGACAGATGATATAGTGAGCTGTCTGTTTCTATTGCATTTTGCACATATTTCTTAATTCAGTTCCTGTTACTGGATCTACGAAGGAAAAGATAAAACATCTGTAAACTAAACTGGCTAAGATAATGGCCACATCATATTTCACTTGATATCACAGAAATAAAACTGCATAACCGCAGAATAGAAGGTAGAGTAGCAAGAGTTACTACTGCATATTTCTTCATAACGTTATTCTGAAGAAAAAATATTTATTCCATAGTTTTGTTTCTATTTTGTACACAGTACATTCAAATAAAGAGAGTAGATATTCTTAAGTTGCCCCATGAAAAAGCGATTTGGAACTGATGTGTACATGTTCTTCAAAAAAAAATTATGTTACAATTAGTGGGACTGGTAATTAAAAAAAATGGACTGTTAAAAATAGATTACCATTAAGTATTTGGATAGTAGCTCATTTGTGCTCTATTTTTATACTACTGTGATTTAGTTTTTTTGTGTGTATGTTTGTACAGTATTTATTATATGATTGTTATATTTATATTAGAGATTGAGGGCTATTGAAATAACCGACTTGCCCAGCTGCCCGGTGGTGCCCCCGACACCAGAGTTACCTACAAGGTACGCTGCTTTCTAGGGAGTTACCATGTTGTAATTTCACCGCAGGAAGCGATGCCTCTTTCTAGGAAGCCATGATGTCAGCAGATCAGTCTGGACTGATGCTGTGATGTTTGTTGCTCCTCAAAGTATCACCTTCATGAGAACTACTTTGAGGACCCAACAGAAACCTACATGGCAGAGTCTTGCAGCTTGAAGTTTGGTTGAGTATTTAAAATATTCAGCCTCCTATAAGCATCCAAACACATTTCTGTTTGGATGATTCATGACTCCTTGTTTTCTGCTACATCATGATTCCGACCCAGTACCATCATTCACAGACCCGAGTTTTGTTTTTAATGACAGGTGTGTATCTCCCTCGTGCCAAAATTGCATGAGCAGATAACATAAGTTTGACACTAATGCAGTAAAAATGCTGTAGGAGAGCTGTCTTTTGACACAATTATCTGAAGTGATACATTTCACATTTATTTCCTATGCTTTCGATTGCTAAAAATAAATAATTGCCATTCTCGCTTTGGTTAAACAATATAATTGGAAATGCACAAAGTCTCATTGATACTATGGCCCAATGGCGGAAAGTCTATCCACTGACAAATAGTCACATTTGGTCCTGCCCAAATTTAGAGTATATTCTTCTTGCCAAATTGGACATGCCTATTTGCAAATAAACTAAAAATGCTAATGCATTTAAAACCTAATTTCTGCTCTTTTCTCCTACCCCTGATTTTACAGTGTCCACATTAGTGTGAATTTACTTAGGAAAACACTTTTCGTTTTTAAGCTTTTTAAAAACTGGATTTTTTTCTTGATCCTGCAATTAAATATTCTACACCAGATTAGTTTTTTATGGTTTTTAAGGTACTTTTTGGAATGCAAATTTATTTTAAGAGAAGAACAAGCACCTAAGAACCTTACTTCTATCAGTTCATTAGGAAATTGTTTTCGTACTAGTACAAGGAATAGAAAACGCTGTATGAGTAAATTTTGTTAAAGATCATTTTTGAAGAATCGTTTCTATTTAACTTGCCACCCACAGTGAGTTCTTGAATGAAGCCTCAAATCACGTTTCCTGCCAATGAACTTAACCTCAGCCTGACAACCCCATGGTGTTTCCACACCTACTTTTACCGGGTGCACACCTAGTCAGCCCGTCACTGAGTCAGGCCATGGAAACAGGCTGCTGGCGCCAAAGGACCTTCTTCACTTTCTGTCAGAGTCTTCATTCTACAGGAGTTTAAGTTTCTCAGCTTTTTTCTTGTATTTCCTTGACACCTTAGTAGGGAGATATAATGGATACCCAGATAGGAGATTACTCCTTAGGACCTGGAAGAGGCCAGGCACTTTGCCTGGAGAGACAGATCTTGATGTGAGAATAGGACACGTCCCCAGGGCCTTTGTCTCCTTTCTCCCAATTTTCATGGAAGAAATTCTACCACATCTTTCAAAAGACAGCAAAGTTTTCAAAAGCTAAGTTCAAAAACCAGGCTAATTTCTCCCTTCCAGTCCCTCACAGATCCTCCCCTAAGCAACTTTCCAAACCAGCCAAAACAAGAAGCAAGTATCTTTATTCTATTTCATCTCCTATATTGAATTTTCTAAGAGGAGAGCGTCAAAATAGGGCATGGATATCTTTTCGTTTTTCAAGTAAATATTTGGGAAGAATTTCTAAAGTTTACAAAAGCAAACATTTCTAATTCTCCCAAACAGCAATCAAATATAAACGGATAGGCTTGAGATAAATGAACAAGAATTTGGATTTGAATTTTCCTTACTACACTTTTGCAAATAGGCTTGTTCACGTGTGGAAAGATTTTTAGATTTATTTGCTTAAATATTATTTATAATATGGCACACTAACCATTATAAATATGAATGGGCTTCACATCTCATTACCTTTTAATGTTTAGGGAGGATCTTAATATGAATTCAAAACCTCTAAATTTTTTTTTTTTTTGAAATTAACATTTTCATGAATTGCAAATGGAACTTATGGAACTTATGTTCGTTCATCCTTTCTATCTAAATTTTCATTTACCTTCCATGTAGCTTTCCTTATTAGCATCCTTGTGATTGATCCCTTAAGAAACATATTAAGAGGTTTTACTATTTGTCTGGTTGGGCTTTTTTTTTTTTTTTTTTTTCACTGTATGAGTGAGTGTGTCATGAAAACCAATCTTCCCCACTGTGATTTATTTGTGATCCACCTTTACATATAAGCAGTAATCCCCTTGTGGACCTATTTCAGTTCTTTGTAAAAAGGCCACACATTTTTCTATAGAATGAGGTAACCCCTAGGCTATGTTGGCACTTTGCTGACACCGCTCAGCAGAAAAGCCAATGCAAGGGGGAAAGTGTAGGCATTTAACCATCTTCTTCTTTCTAGGTGAGGTCTTTCCAAAATAAAGTTGAGAAAGAGAAGGAGAGACTCAGGGGACTGGGGACAGATTGAAGTGTTTTTGTGCGTAGAAGACTTTGGTCAAACAGACTATCATTTCAGCGTTTTCATGTGCTCCAAGATGCCATGAAATTTCATTTTACCAAATGCAACAACAATATCAGTCCTTGTCCTTCCCCAAAACTCAGCAAGTTTTTCAGTGGCTTTTTGAAATTTCTGTTTTGCAAACCCATGAACCAAATCAATATCTTACTCTGGAAATAAATTTTAACTAATTCATCTTATTTTCCTAACAGGAAATGACAGACAACATGAGCAATGGAGGACCACAACTGATATTTAACGGAAGAGTATAATCCATGTTTTAAGAACTGAACATTTTTTAGGATTTTCATGAGGAAAGGAAATACCAAAGGAGTAGGGGATAAAATTAAAACAGTTCTTGCATTTGCTGTTTTCTCTCATGGGCACCCAGTATAATCATTCTCCCTCAGTTTGCCTCACTTATTTCTTCAGCTTTTTTTTTTTTTTCTTTTTGGGTGAGAACCTTCCAGAAATGTTCTGGTGCAGTATTTTGAACAGACATTCCAGATTGTTCAAAGACTTTACAGGAAAAAAAAAAAAGGAATAAACAGAAAGAAAAATTCATATTTTACAAAAACACTATTTGACTAGCATGAGTATTAGATTTGTAATGACATATTTCATATAAATAATCAAAAGTGCAAATATCAAGAAATAACAATAAGTTATTGATGTCTTTGTTTTGAAAGACAATGGCTTCAAGAATACCACAATTCAAAACCTCAGTGATGCCTTGTTATAAAAACATTGTAAGTATTTCCAATTTGTGAATGAACTATATTTCATAATTTATTTGTAAATGACAAAAAAACCCTAAAGCATAAAAAAGAGAATTTTTTTAGAGAGAGACCATTCTAATCTGTTTGATATTTTTGCATTTTTGCACAAGGGTGAAAAGTTATAAACGAATATCATTTAAGGACAATAAATATGTTTTGATTATATTGTGCAGATTGATCTGCATGTTCATGAATGAGACTAAGAATAAAATAATGTATGTGTGTGTGTATATATACTGTAAATATAGAAAATATATACAGCATATATTTATAGCATACATGAATGTAAATAGGTAATCAAAAAGAAATTGTAATGCTGTTGGGGTATTATCAAAATTCTATTCCCAAAGAGATGGGAAAGCAATTTTTCAAGGCTTTTCTATGCCCACAAAATCACACGTTTGATTTCTACTAAATTTGTTCATTTTTATTCTTTTTATTAGGTCTGCTGTGTGTAAATATCATTGTGACTGATATTTATGGAGTGATCTGAATAGTGTAGTATAAAGATAGATTACTTATCTGGCTATTTTACTATTGTGGCATTTCTGTAATAACAATGATTAGTACTGATTTATAAACATAACAACTTTAAATCATATACTTCCACATTTATAAATATAGACATACTGACTTGTGATTTTCATGATACTTATCTTTCAAACACTTTGCAGCCCAATTAAATTATACAAAAGGACAGATGATGTATGCGTAAAAGGTAAAGTTGTAATTTGCTTTGCTAGAATTTAATTTAGATCTTTTTAAAATTTTATAATTTACGTGAAATAATATAGACAGATAATTTTTAAGAATACATATATCCAAAGAACCTGAAAGAATTCTTTGTAGAAGGAAATAAAAAGATGGGCTTACATTTATATAGTTAGATTCAGTCCTTCTCTTCCATAATGAAATGTTAAAATAGCCATCTATGACAATATGAATAGGCAAGAAAATAGCATGGTCTTTGAAAATATTTAGGAGAATACAACCTCTGATAACAGATAAAGAAATCTAATATTTTAAAATATGTGGTTCTCATTGTATTGTATACTTTTGTTTTTCCTCAAAGCTAATCAATTTTCAGGTCATTTTTATGAGTTATTTATTGAACTACAGGTAAATTCAACCTTTAATGTTCAGGATGAGAACATGTTACCATTTAGAAACAAAATATGGGCTTGAATTATGATGGCAAAATAATAACTCCAGCTAATGGAAATCTGAAGGTCTTCTAGTTTTAGAGTATTGTGATCATCACCTACCCTATTTAAATTGACTCATAAAGAAATTCTGGCTGTAGATAGTCAAAAGAAATAGCTGGGCTATGGTTGTTTGCTGTAGTGTTTGAAGGCTCCTAATTCATAGGCATAACTTCAATATCCAGTAGATTACAGAGGTTGCCCATAAATGCAACCTCAAATAGTGAATCAACATTATCACTGTTCTTTTGATGCCACCAACAGGCATAATCTTTACCACTAAAAATCTAAACTATACGATGCAGATGTTTTGTATGTATATATATATATATATGGCTCTACTGAATTTACACAAGGATGTAGTTTTGTACTGGAGGAATAACCACTGACTCTAGGTGGCACTTCTTTGTTGACATATTTGTATAATATAGAGTTCTAATACATCAGTAAGATGTTTTAATGCCTTTTGAAATAATTTATGAAATCACCCAACAAAGGACAAAGTAGGCATATCACTGCTTTGATATAGAGTTAAGAAGAGATGCAATCATGACAATTACCCAAACAGGCTAATGTGTATATAACCAAGATATAGATATGTCTTTAAATGTAGTTCTTTTAACTCAATATTTTCAGGGCTCAGTTATTTAGAGGGATTTATTTGGGATGTAGAGTGATTCTTTCTGAGATAAATAGGGGATGTTAGGAAGACATCGTTCAAGTACTTAAAAATTCAATTTTCACAATAAGTTGAACTATGAACTAGAATATTTTAAGTGACTACATTACAGTTTTAGTATGAGCCAACCCTTGGAGGAAAATAAATTAAGAAACAAAATATGTGACGCTAGCACAGTGGTGTGCTGTAGAGACTAGGTACAAAAAGGTGAAGCTATTATAACCATAAAAGAATAAAAGTGTATTCTGCTTGGAAAGTTTTAAACATGTGTGTGTGCGTGTGTGTGTGTGTGTGTGTGTGTGTTTAAACACACACACACACAATTGTTTAGAAGTGGATCATGGTATGATGACTCTATTGATATGTCTATGTAATAAAATGGTGTGCTCTGAAAGTGCATATGGTGTGAACTCTCTTTTCATCATAATAGAAAAAATAGTTTCCCCCACTAGGTTCTGAGATTGGCAGGAGACAGGATGCTGTGAATAAAGAGTCATAGAGTCCCAGCTAGTGGACATGGAATTCAGACAGGGTATTTTCTGAGATGGAAAATGTAGAGAAGGAGTGGTTGAAGATGCAGGACAAAATGAACCTAAGAAAGCGAGGTCCCATGGAGGCAAGCATTAATAAAATACACATTGTAGGAGACAGATTTAGCTACAGGTAGGACTGAAGTAGCACAGGATCTCACAGATGAAACCACAATATTCAGAGAACTCTGCTGACCTGGTGCTTGTCAGATTGTTGCTACGGGCTTTTGGGGTGGACAGTAATTCATTGTGCAGACTGCCCTATGCATTTTAAGCCATTAAGCATCTCTGGTCCCCCATCTAGTAAATGTCAGGAGGATACCCGAGGACAAGAAAAAATGTCCTAACGTATTTTCACCTATCTCTTTGGCAGATAAATATTGCCTCCTAATTGAGAGCCACTGAGGAAAACCCTAGAACGCAATCCAAAGCACAAATGTTAATGCTATGTAAAAATGTAGACTTGAATTGCTTCAGGGCCATATACTCACTTTTCTAAGGTCTACCTATATTATCTGGTAGTGTAGCCACTAACCTAACCATGTGTGATTAAATGTATATATAAATTAATCAAAACAAAATTAAATATTCAGTTGCTCAGTTGAATAGAGCTAGCCACATTCCAAGTGCTCAATAGCCACATGGGGAAAACATCACCTCAGAAAGTCTTATCGGTCAATGCTAGTCAAAACCACAGAGAGGGCAACTGTCAACCCTCAGTCAAGCATTTATCATTAAAATAAAATGTAAAAAAAAAATTGGTAAACTCTCCATGAAATTTGAAGTTGATGGACCAGCTAAGTCCATAGAGCAAGAAAAATTAGCAAAAATGCAGTGTAGGCCAAATCCATAATAAAGTCTAAAAGTTGCTAGAGTTTTCATGTTTAAAAAAATTCTGTTTATGGAAATATTCCAGTAAATAACTAAATATTTTATGTTTGACAGGTAAAATGAGATGTTGTGTAACTTCTATTTTTGAAGAAATTTACTCAGCCTATTACCATGCATCAATGAAAAATTCTGCATTTCTTATGCTTGGGAAGGTGAGAACAATAATCTACGGTCCTCCACTTTTTTCACTGATTTAAGCTCAAAAGTCGCATGTTTAGAAACCGTATGTCCAAGGCTGCATTTTCAAAGATTATTTAGCAAACACGTTTCAGAAATTTAGATAGAGCATCTTAAGTACCATTTGGTTAGAACACAGTTTCCAAATAAAGTTTCAGGACTTGGCATCACTTCATTCTTGTCTTCCTTAAATCACTTTCCTGGAAACATATGTAATATTTCTTACTCAAAGTATGTGACAGCCAAGAAATTCAATTATTCCAAAACCATAAATCACAGGTGGTGAGTTACTCAGAGCAGAGGAAACCAGTTGAGAAATTGCTTGAAATGTGGATGCCTAGTAAAATTATACAAAAGTGGGTTTTGTAATTATTCTTTTTGCCAGGAAAAATGTTTACTGAATACAAGAGCCTTTAACTAGGAATGTATTTCCCAAGAAATGTATTGTAAAAAGTCAAACTGTAGATCTAAACAAATTGAGTTCAATATTTTAATCGTTCAACATTGACTACATTAACTAGTTATAGGCACATAGCCTTCACTTGACTGGAAATCCTTAAGAACTAGGTTCTATCTTTAAACTTTCTTTCACATCAACTAGGGACTCTTGATTTCGAAGTTTTTTCTTCATTAACACACAGAGACTCTACCCTCTTAGGCACATAATACATTGCAAGCCCCATCCCAAAAGCCAAAATGTATTGTGTTACTGAAAATTGCCAGACAGACTCTAGAATTCGGCTGAAGCTTCACATAAAATTCTAAAATCTGATCAAATTTGTATCAAATGTTTAACCTCAAGGAATCAGGACTCATGACTGCTCCTTGTTACTTATCAATCAGGGGTCACTACTCACTAAGACAGGGGTCCTCCGATGTCATTTCACAACATCCTGATGGAGGGCTGGAAGATATCCCTTGGGCTCTCCAAGATCATTGCTCAGGAAAGAAAAGCTACAGGTCCCTTTGTAGGGGGCTCTACCATCCCTCACTCTGTTCCTCATTGTCAAGCAGCCATGGACGGAGGTGATACTCAGTCTTATTCATACAAATGTCCTCAAAGTGTACAAATGTTATCTAGATGTACACTCCACTCCTTAATATCTAAAATATCTTTTGAGATCTGGACTTCTGTGTCTTTTTTTATCTTCTAATTATATCAATACTTTTACATCGGTCTTTGAGAAGAAAATTTTAAACTTAATTTAAAAAGGTTCTAGGTCTTCTAAGGTAAAACAAATTGCTGGAAAGGATGTTTTTTCCAAGTCACAACAGAGTAAGTAGTGATAATATTAGCCTATTGCTATCTAACAACAAAAAGGAGGGCAGTACAGCAGGTGAAAACCATTTATCAAGTGTTATAATAATGTGCATCAACGATAAATGTGAATATTCCTCTGTCATATTAATATAACTTATTTAATATGAAATGTGGATAACGTGGTAAGACATTATTAATATTTCACCTGAAAAGTAAGGTCGTTTCTTGCTGTACCCATGAATCTCAGAGTCATTCAATCAAATCAGGTAACTTATATACCCTCAAGTCCATAAAACCATAACTGTATCCCCTGGGAACCACGACCCTTTATTTGTTCAGCCTCTTCTGATTTCAGATCCTAATTTCTGGTTCGGTGGCAGTGCTTTGATTTCAGTTTCTGGGTCCTGCCTTTGAACCTGAGACTTTATCTCTGCAATTGCCAAGTTTGACTGCTGCAGCTATTCACCTCACTCTAGGCACTTGGATTTGTTTAACAGGTCTTCTTACCCCTGAACCAGCTGGTGAATCCAGCCTTGGTCACCAAGCCAGCAGGATCTAGTGACAGAAGCAGCTTCAACAAAAATGTTAGTCACCAACAGACAGGGATGTGCTCCAACTGGAAACGGGAATGCAAAAGAAGGATCCTGGACAACTAACGAGAAAACGGGAGCTCTCCATATCTTGAATGTAAAAAGGATGGAAAATCTATGAGGTCATTGGAGACAGGCAGGGAGCCGTAAGTGAGAAACTGAGGCAAGATTATTTTTTCCCTGGGTTTCATCGGGGGATGGGATGAGCAAGCTATAGAGAAAATTAATTTTGTCATGAACAAAATTTCACCTTTATTTACCAAATAAGTTCATTTCTTGTAGTATCTGTCTTTTTCTTCTCTTAAATCTCTAGCTTAGCCTACTTATCTGTGCCAAGGACATCAGAGAAAGAGGTTTTATTCAAGGGAGCTGACACTTTATAGAGTGTTTCTCTAAAGCCAATATGTGCGTGACAGCAGGAATCACAAGAAATGTCAAGGGAAAGTGAGACACAAGGGAAGCTTTCATTAGTCATTGGTCCTTCTCAACTAGGAACACTCCTTTCAGTGTGAATCTTGGAGGTCTAGATTTTTATTTTTCTTTTTTAAGATTTTATTTATTTCACAGAGATCACAAGTAGGCAGAGAGGCAAGCAGAGAGAGAGGGAGGAATGCAGGCTCCCCACTGAGCAGAAAGCCCAATGTGGGGCTTGATCCCAGGACCCTGAGATCATGATCTGAGCCGAAGGTAGAGGCTTAACCCACTGAGCCACCCAGGCGCCCCTAGATTTTTATTTTATTGAGAAATTGTGGTTTTTATGTAATATCTTCCCTTGTAAAGTTCTGCTCACTGTTGCATTCTTTCACAACTGGGAAAGTCCCCTCTGCCACATGATAAAGATGAATTCATTATTGTAATAATTTGCAAAGCATAGAAGTATTAAGAGTCCCCTATGGCCATGAGAGGGAGTCAAGATATGATCCATTAATATGCATTTTGTTTAATGACTTGAGAGTAAATTGTGTAGCAAAATACATTGTGTCTAAATTTCCTTGTTATCCACTTTCCACCCTCAAACTTTCCATACCACATTCTTTGGAATGTATTTAGTGTCAAGGATCTCTGAATTTATTCCCACACAGACTCTGCAGCCAGCAGGTGGTTTATTAAACTACAGCTTTAAGGTAATAGTTAAAAAAAAAAAAAAGGAAATGGTTTTCTATCTTTGTTCTGCGGTGAGCTAAAGGCAGATGGAAGTAAATGAGAATGTCCATGGGTATTCTTGCAAGCGCCATGGTTAATTTTACTGGCTAGATTCCTTGGATTTGAAAACCTTTCAAAAGATGTTGAAACTTTGCTGCAGTAAAGTCTAGTTGGGGGGGGGGTGTCTGGATGGCTCATTTGGTTCAGCGTCTGCCTTCAGCTCAGATCATGATGCCAGGGACCTGGGATCGAGCCCAGCATCAGGCTCCCTGCTCAGTGGAGAGCCTGCTTCTCCCTCTCCCTCTGCCTGCAGCTCCCCTGCTTGTGCTCTCTCTCTCACTATCTCTCTCTCTGTGTCAAATAAATAAATAAAATCTTAAAAAAAAAAAAAAAGTCTAGTTGGAAAGGAACTAGGGCCTTAGAAGAAATACAAACCCTGGGCTTCATAAAAGGACAGTAAATTATATGAGGATGACATCATAGCTTCAGAAAGCAGCCCCACCACCCATCTTATGCCTCCTTTACTCCTTCCCAACCAACAGTGGTTCTCAAGACTACACACACGCACACTAGTTTACTAGTTTTTTCTTTTTTAAAAAAATTTAATTCCATGGCAGTTAAGATACAGTGTTAGATTATTTTCAGGTCTACAACATAGTGATTCAGGGATTCCATGCATCACCGACATCATCCGATGCTCATCATCACAAGCACACTCTTTAACCCCATCACCTATTTCCCCCATCCCCACAGACTTCCCATCTGGTAAGCATCAGTTTGTTCTCTACAGTTAAGAGTCTGTTTCTTGTTCTCTCTCTGTCTCTCTCTCTCTCTCTCTCTCTCTCTCTCCCTTGCTCATTTGTTTTGTTTCTTAAATTCCACATATGAGTGAAATCATATGGCATTTGTCTTTCTCTGACTTATTTCACTAATTGTGCTACTGGGTATTTACCCCCAAAGTATAAAAACACTAATTCAAAGGGATACATGCATTCCTATGTTTATAGCAGTATTATTGACAATAGCCAAATGATGGAAGTAACCCAAGTGTCCATCAATAGATGGATAGATAAAGAAGATGTGGTATACGGTCTATGTAGTTGCCTTTCTGTTAATAATTGATACCTAGATACATACTTGTAACCTCAGGTAAGTGGAGTTGAAAATTAATATGATTTTATCAAAGTCCATATTTCAAGTTTCAGGTTTAAACTATGTATGTATATATTTATATCTGTTTATTGAATCCTAACACACATATTCTAGGTAATAAAGCATCTAAACTATAGCCAAGAGATAAAATCCAAGCATAAAGATCAAGGTGTTTAATCATTATTGTATCTGGTTACCACAAAAGTGAGAAAGACACAAACAACTCCATTGTTAGAGAGTGAGAATACAATGATTATTTATGGTCTTTTGCTCTTGTTATTTCCCCTATAAGTACCTAATGTGATCTACAAATCCATTCATTAACACCATAAAAACTATTTATATGTTATGAATAAGAAAGGTTGCCTCTAGACTGAAGAAGTTGAATAAACACTGCCTCTTCATGTGTTTTCCTGGAGAAATTCTGAACTAAAACAAAAATTAATAAGACATTTTTCAGGTAGGAAGGCAATTGAGGCAAAGCAATGTTTAAGATAAAATGGTGACAGTGATAAAGAATTCTTGCATACTTTCCCTTATTTACAAAAGAAAATGTGGCCTATTTGTTGTTAATTTAAATGGTTGTGCGTCCTATTTCAGCAACAGGATTGAAGGAGGATTTAACGATGCCTGAGAGAAAATGGAACATGCACACATGTTAATACAAATAAGAATAACACCTGTTTTATAGGAATTGTTTTCCTTCCTTCCTGAAGATTCTATACTCCTTGGAAATAATAATATTTTGATTTAATTTTGTTAGATAAGTTCCAACGTACAATTTACCATAATGTTATCCCTTTCAGTACCATCTAGAAGGGTACATAAACAAA
Source organism: Nasua narica (assembly GCA_028533885.1). Classification (NCBI taxonomy): domain Eukaryota; kingdom Metazoa; phylum Chordata; class Mammalia; order Carnivora; family Procyonidae; genus Nasua; species Nasua narica. Next base: position 43,367,065 of record CM052806.1, on the reverse strand, counting down.
TTTTTCATTCAGTTTAAGAAATGTGTGGAATTTAAGCACTGGCATTCTACCTTTCTGAGTCTACTTAAATTGTATGCTATTTTATGTTTCTTATTTTGCAAACTCTACTGTGTTTGCTAAATCACCTGAAAGCAATAATCAGCTACATTGTTAATAATTACCGCATTTATGTCAATTATACCTGAATAAAAATGATCAGTTCGGAGCCTCTCTCCTGCATTTCAAGTTGCTTTCAAGGCATTGGTTCTCAAAGTTCTCAGGAATTACAATCACCTGGAGGGCTTGGTAAACAGATTGCTGAGCTCCATTCCCAGAGTTCTAATTCAGTAAGCCTAGGGTGGAGCCTGAGGATTTGCATTTCCAACCATATTTCAGGTGATGCTGATGACAACCAGGGACTGACGTTAAGGACGACGGCAGCCAAGCCCAAATCTGTCTTCATGATGGATGCACAGTAAAGCCAGTCTCTGGGACATCAGGTATGTAGCAAGGAAAAGGTCTATTTGAAAGGCAGCAAACCAGGAGACTAGAGGACAAGTCTCAATCCACTTCCCTGAAGGGGAAGAGAACAAGTTTTTTATAATCATGGGGTTTATATAATTGAAATTATATACATGTTGATGAAAAGGGCAGGAAAATGGATGACTATTCATGAAGAAAGATGGAGCATGTGCATTGAGCAAAAGTATATATAACAACCATCCCACATTCAGTTTGGGGTGGAGACTTAAAACCAGCGAGGCGAAATTTAGCCCCTGAGGTCAGAAAGCTGTCTTAGGACGAGAAGGGGCTGTGGGTATGCTCTGAGAGCCGGTATAAAATGGCGGGGTCTTGGGCTCCTTGTCTCAGGTAAGGAATGCAAGGTCTTGCTTGTTCATAGGCTGGAGCCATATCGGTTGACCTGGAATACAGGTATCTGCAGAGACAGTTGATGAGTTTTTCTTAGTGGAATCTGAAAAGACACGATAGCTTATTAGAGGGAAACTGTTCTCTGGAAAACAAGCTTCAACTGCGTATTTCAACCTCATTAATCCTACCGGGCACGGATTCACTACCAATAAAACATTACCTTATTAAAGCAGCTGGGTTTTAATTTACAGACAGATACATCTGAATGACTTCATTTCTATGGATTTTCAGCAACAGTTGCAGTTCGCAAAATGTAAAATCTAGTATATCCACTAAAATATAATGTACTCTTATTGTATTTCCTCAGTGTAAGCACGGTGCACATCTGTTAGTTCAGCAATCTAATAAGCAAGTAGGAAGAACTTTCAGAGTTAAAAATTGATACCAGGTCCTTTTTTGAAGGACTGTAGGTTAAAAACAAGCCAGCGATAAACAGGTGCTTTGATTCTTGCTACTCTAGCAGTACTTTGGGCAAAAGCGAAAATTTAGACATTTAAAGCCCACAGTTGCCATCTGCTGACATATTTGTGAATTACATGGAGTTGGCATCAACCGGTGGCTGGTTGATATATTAGTATCCTATTCAGACTTTTTGTTTCATTTCCGAAACTCATTAGGCAAATTTTAAAAGTCCATTTCCTGTCTCCCCAAGAAACTATACTCAAACGAATCATATTTATTTCAGACAATTAGTTCGTACTGAAGATATTTTAATTATTCCTACTGGCAAAAGAAATTGCAGAGGTGCGTGGGTGGCTCAGTCAGTTGAGCATCAGACTCTTGATGTTGGCTCAGGTCATGATCTCAGGGTCGTGACATCAAGCCCCCATGGGACTCCACACTCAGCTGGAGTCTGTTTGAGATTCTCTCCTTCCTCGCCCTCTACCCCACTTCCCGTTAGCCTGATCTCTCCAAAATAAACAAATCTTAAAAACAAAAACACCAAAATTGCAAATTTGTTGCTCAGTAAGTATAGTTCATATCTAGAGTGCATTTTATTAATATTTTAAGAGGATACTATATTGAAATCTGTTTTAAGCTGAATCAAATATTTATGTATATGAATTGCTTGTAAAGGTAGTACCTTGAAGAGGAGCTGAAATTAATAGTAACACCAGACCAAAACAAAAAATTCATTCCCAGAGATAGGGCCAGGTTATTCTCCAGGGTTTATTCAAACTCTTATATGAATGTTCCTTGTAGGTCTAGGACTTTGCCTTGCTCTTCATTCAAGGAAGTTATAAGCTCCTGCTCCCAAGTTCAGGGAGCTTTACAGCTTTACAGCCTGCATTTACAGGCTAAACCAGGCATATTATAACTGATGTGTTGATCATGGACTCCTAAAAGTCTTGATCAAAAACATGTACAGATGCCAGGAAAGCAAACCTACTCTAGCCTGCTGGAGGATGAGACCCATGGAGCTGCCCACACCTGATTACAGATGCTTGAGTGAGTCCCGCTGAGCCCAGGCCTGACTTGAATTCACAGAATCACAAACTGAATTAGTGATTGCTCTTAACGCCACCAAAATTTTTTTAATTTTTTTTTTTTAGATTTTATTTATTTGAGAGAGAGAGTGAGAGAGAGCATGAGAGGGGAGAAGGTCAGAGGGAGAAGCAGACTCCCCATGGAGCTGGGAGCCCCATGCGGGACTCGATCCGAGGACTCCAGGATCCTGACCTGAGCTGAAGGTGGTTGCTTAATCAACTGAGCCACCCAGGCATCCAAAGCCACCAAATTTGAGGATGGTTTGTTTTGCAGCAAAAGCCAACTGATGCAATGCCGTTTTTACCCGCACTGTCCTTTATATAAAACTATTTTGTATAACGTTTATATATCAGACTTTCTAATTCGATTTTTTCGGTAAAATCTCTTGTAATAATTTCAGATTTTTTTCTGTAAAAAGAACTTGCCTAATAATGTGACATACCTAGTAAGTGGCAGAGCCAGGATTCAGACTCACACTATGTAGCTTTAACAAGCCCCCTCCTCACCTGGCACTATATTAAACTTGTCTAAGATTTGAGGATAACTTGTAACAAATCAAATTGTCAACAACAGGAATCTGTTCCCTCATTAAGTTTCTCCTTTAAGAAATATAAAAAAATGCACACTCATTACAATAATACATGAAAATTGACACAATTTTAGAAAGCCACTAACTCACCCTCAAGAGATAACTAATATTTTTAAGAGATAACTAATATTAACACATTGTATTTATACATCCAGATTCTCTTCTAATCATGTAAGTGTGCATATTTTCCATAAAAATCAGAATATGTGGAACAAGTTACTTTGTAACTTATTTCAGCAAACTACCGATTATTGCACATTTATATTGCTCCAGGGATTTGTTGACTGTGAGGAATAGAAACACACTAACATAATATAGGTGTGTATGTGTGCATGTTGGGGGTGGGGGAGGTTGATGGTAAAAAAAAAAAAAAAGAAATCCAGAGAGTTGCAGGAATACTGTTCTTTCTCTTGGGGGTCGGGGGGTCAGTGAACATGGAGACTAAGTCACATCCAATCTTCTCTCAGAGAAAAGGGCTTATCTTAGCACATGCTTGACTTTGACTTGACAGGGCTTTTCATGAGACAGAGACCAGCAATGCCTGACTCTGTGGGCCACTTTGATCAAATTTTAGACAAAAAGAAAATAGTATAGTCCAACTATAGTCCCTTGGTCAAATAAACCTTGTGAATTTGTGTGGGGTGGGAGATAGGTGGGAGGAATCTCATTGTACTTGTTTTCTTCTTCTCTGGGTAGTAGATGAAACAGGTTAATTTGGTAAAGTAAAACTCCATAATGGTGAACATTTACATGCAGGCTAAATCACATTTTCATTCTTTTAAATCATGCAGATTGTGGATAGCAGCTAACAGTCAAGCCAGAACTTTAATATACCAAAAAGTTTTCTACTTTTTAAAAACCAAACAAACCAATCTCTTAAGAGCACACAAAGGGTTATAAAACTATCCCATATTGAAAATTTGTGAAAAATCATTTCTGGGGTAGTTTATTTTAAGTAGGTTTTGTTTTGGCTCAATTGTCCTGATGTCCAGCTTATTGATTTTACTAAACTGCTTTGGACAAATCATTTTCATTCAATTCACCTGCAGAGAACCTACACACATCTTGACTGCAAGGAGAAGTTTTGATTTAACTGGTCTGGAGAGGCTGTTAAGACATCAGATTTTTGTTGTTGTTTGTTTATTATTTATTTATTCATTCATTCATTTATTTATTTATTATGTTCAATTAGCATATGGTACATCATTAGTTTTTGATGTTGTGTTCAACAATTCACTAGTAGCGTTGAACACCCAGTGCTCATCACCACATGTAAGGCATCATCAGATTTTAAAGCTCCTCAAGTGATTTTAATGTGTAGCCAAAGCTGAAAACACTAAACAAAGGGGTCCTGCCTAGGGCTCTTGCAGAACTTTCTAATCAAATTCAGGTGAAGGCTGTTACATTTCCTATTCGTGGGCTTATGTTTATCAATGGGCTTTGGGAGCAGTTTCATTGCGTTAACATCTCATGCTGAATTTGAAATCAAAGAATACTAGAGAAAATGTTTTTCAATTATCTTATTTGAACTTCTTCCCATTTCTATAGTGAGAAGGGTAGGTACATTATTATTATCCCTATTTTACAAGCATAAAAATGGATTGAGAGAGGGTTAGAGGTTTTTGCAGCACGTAGGGGAGGTGGAGATGTGTTAGAAGTCACATCACTAACTGCTATGCATTTCTCTTGGCATTACACAGTGTAATCCTGTTGTATATTTATGTTTAGATCCTATTTCCTCATTAGACCTGGAGCTCTTTACTGCCTGTTATTTCATTATTTCATTCATTTACTCACTTCCTATGTATTGGTTGTTTTGTTTTGTTTTGAGTCATAGAGGATTGCAGTGGTGAAAAAGACAGTTATGGTTCCTGCCCTAGTGGGCTTGGAATCTAGGAAGGAACAGGCAGACAAGTAGGCAACTGACATAACATTAGCATAAAAAGAAGTGCTTGATGGTGGTAATTTACAAAAGTGGGGAAAGGAATCCCCTATTTTGAATTAGATGGGGGTGGGGAAGAGGAATAGAGTGGTAGTAAACTGCAGAGGAAGAGAATGCAAAAATCTAAGCTAAAATTTGACACATGAGTATAGTGTTTCCATTTGAGAAAAGTCACCATATTCCCAGGTGCAGGAACTGGGAGCAAGGTGAAAGTGAATCAATGAGCAGGGGGTCTAACAGATAATGTAAGTGGCGAGTGTGATAAATGGAACTGCTGGGCTGGCAGCAGACCTTAATATGGTCTTGTAACTTAAGAGCAATATTAAGGCGTCTGTGCTATCCCGAGGAAACGGGGGTTCCTATGTGGACAATTCATGTTATATTTGTATTTCAGAGAAGGAGCTCCCGGGGATCCTTTTGACCATAGGGTTAGGTTTCCACAGGCACCTCTATAGTTTTGGGAGCGAGGACAGACATTAAGTATATGAATAGATTAATATTTCCTTTTTGGACCCTGCAAGCCTTCGGGCTGATTTGATATTTAAGGGCACAAGAGAGGCTGCAAGGATAACGACTGAACTGAGCCATTTGGGAAGTGGTGGTAAGATTTCCTGAATGAGTTGTTACAGAATGAGCAGAGAATCCAGACGGGAGAGATGATGGGTTTATTTTAGGATGTGTGGCATTTGAGGCATCTGGGCTGCTTCTTAGGATTGGATTCCCTGCAGAAAATATATTCCTTAAAACTTTAAAGTTTATTATTGTATATTCCACACTTGTAAAATTTACCAGACCACCTAACTACTGGGAATTATCAAAGTGTAAACCCCTATTAAACCTGCATACTAAGTCCAAAGAGGACGTTAGCGAAAATAAAAGCTTGCCCGCCCGGAAGAGAGGAGGTGGCTGCTCTCCTAGGAGCCTGCTCAATTTGTTAGCACAGGCTCCTAGCTCGTCCAGTCGTCCCAAGTGCAAAAAAGTTGCTACCCTCTGCTGGTCAGAGGTGCGTAATGCAACTCAAGGAGAGAAATGTCCTAGGGGCGTGCCAGCTGGTGAATGACGTAGAAACTTGGCGTCCTGAGATAGCCGGTTATATATGCGTCAGCTGTGCGCGCCGCGGGAAACCTGACAAGCGGCATGGCTGCGGGTTGTTCACAGGCTCCGCCGCCAAAGGCGGCCTCTGAGGGGCCGGCGGTGGGACAGGCAGGCGTCTTGCCTTGCTTGGAGCTGCCGACTTACGCTGCCGCTTGTGCGCTGGTGAATAGCCGCTACTCTTGCCTGGTGGCAGGCCCGCACCGAAGACACATTGCACTGTCGCCGCGCTACCTTAACCGGAAACGCACCGGTATCCGGGAACAGCTAGATGCGGAGCTCCTGCGCTATTCCGAAAGGTACCAGTCTCTTGTTTTTTTTTTCCTCCGCCGAGAGGACAACGCCGTAACGTAGCCTGCCGCCCCTTCTTTTAGGCACAGGAAGGGGCGGCGGGAAAAGATGCTGATGGCGTAGCAGAAACGGGGTGAATGGGAAAGAACGCGCCGGCCACCTGGAGCTTAGGCTCGAGGAGTTCTGGAGTCTTCATCTGGCCCCAAAGGCCCGTATCTCCTTAGTCGGGATCTGTACAGGGTCCATTTCACAGGCAAGAAAGGAAACGCAAAGGTGTCGTGGATTGTGTTGGTGGAGCCAGTGGAGAAGCTTGTTCTAGAACTGGCGTGTAGGGGTAGGAATAGACCGGGGGCTAGAGACCCGGTAGGCCCAGTTCTGTGTGTTTTCCCATTTGACATTGGAAGTTTCGAATGCAGTACTTAAGTAGAGTCTCATTCTGTAGAAAATTGCGCATAAAGCCTTAGTTTGGTCGTTTATTTGTAAACCATGAAAGAATTTCTGTTGTTTATTTTGGCTCTAGTACTTCCTCTGGGTTCTTTTGTCTTGGACCTGATCATTGATGAGGAAAGTACAATTTTATTTTTTGTTTTGTTTTTAAAAACAGTTTAATTAGTCTAACTGGCATGTCTGTTGGGTTTGAGGATGAAAAAAAACTTTGTGGTCCCTTTAAATTAATATATTCAGAAAAAAATCTGGCGTTACAGAAGTGGAGGGTCAGAGGGAGGGAGCATGTGTACTTTAATACTACAGTAGACTACTGTCCTAAAAAGCAAGGGTTCTAAAACTAGGACGAGTGGAATCCCTGGGAATTTCTTATTGCTCTTCAGGAATTTCATGACCTCCCCTTCCCTCCCCTTCTGGCAAATTTGCAGTCCGTTTTCTTGGGCAAAGTATCCCAAGTGTTCACTTTCTCAAGGGATCCTTAGCAAGCAAGTCCAGAATGTACAGCTTACTTCAAGCACCAACACAATGATTGTAGGCCTATTTTGTATACCAGGGACTTGGGATTAAGAACAAACAAACCAAATCCCTGTTTCAAGAAACTGTAATCTCTAATAAAAATAGAAATGTAAGCCCGATAAATCCAATTTAGTGTTAAAATATGACAAATCTAAGGTAAGTTACATTAAGAGGAAGAGTAGTGAGTTTGATATTAGACCTTTGAGAACAACTTAATAGGAGAAGGGTTCTTTGAGATGGTAGTATTTAAGGCAGAAAAAGTGTGGCATAAACAAATGGTTTGCAGATATAAAATAGACTGCTTTGGTCAGAGAATTGTAAGTACTATGTAACTGGAGCAAGGTTTATGTTAGGGGAAAGATATTGCTTGCAGCTGGAGAGGAGGGCCAAGACAGGGTGAGGGGAGTGGGGGAGTGGCGGGCCCTGACAACTCAGGATGGACATTTTCCTCTTTCCTTCCTGTTTTCTAGGTTTGTTTTTGTTTTCCTTTTTCTGTTTGCTTAACCAGGCTTAGCACTTCATCTTCCTCCTGCCCTTCACCTCTGAAATTTGGTGCACTCTGCAGAGACTAGTTTATATGTGATCTCTGGGACAATCAGATACACAGTTTTAAGAAATCACACTTGGTAGCATTAGCTGGTGGCTTAAGGAGAGTGACACTGGAGATGCAGAGACCAAGGGATTGTTACAACTGTCCAAGAGAAAATGACTAGAGAGTATGGATTTGAGAGATTTAAGTATGTAAAAATGGTCATGAAATCTGGGAAGAGGCAGTGTCTGATGTATTTTACCGCTTTCTGGAACCAATCAGTGCCTCCATTTGACAGGCTAGGAGGAAGCCACTTGAAGTGTCTCCAGTCAGAGCCATTACACCAGAGATATAAGGAACTGATTGAATGATAATTTCTGTAACTAAATGGCACAATGTGGCCATATGGAGCAGGTTGCACTATGAACAGATGCCTACTCTACACCCTCCCCTCTCCCCACTCCTGTTACCTGGGGCACCCCACTAACTCTGTGTGGTAAAGACCCTGACTCAGTGCAAATAAAGCAGCACACATGGAACGATGTGTTTCTAATTAGGGACTAATCTTTGAACATACCAAGATTTGTAATGTCAGTCAACCATTTACCCTGTATAGGTAGATTTACGGACTTTGGGGCCATCCTCTAGAATCATAAAGACTTGCTTCACTTTAAGAAGTGAGGAAGAGAGGTGTCTGGGTGGCTCAGTGGGTTAAAGCCTCTGCCTTTGGCTCAGGTCATGATCTCAGGGTCCTGGGATCTAGCCCTGCATCGGGCTCTGCTTAGCAGGGAGCCTGCTTCCCCCTCTTTCTCTGCCTAACTCTCTGCCTACTTGTGCTCTCCCTCTCTCTCTCTGTCAAATAAATAAATAAAATCTTTAAAAAAAAAAAAAAAAGAAATGAGGAAGAGGGTGTATTGGGAGGTGGAGGAGGGACAATAAAATATCCCTCAAAATGAGAAGGCACTTTGAGATTGGAAAACAAAGCAGGTGACTCCGTAAAGTTCACAGAGTTTTATTCTGGGCGAACCCATTTACTGATGGGGGGGAGGGGTGGGAGATTGGGCAGGTGATGATCCAGGTAGCCACACAGCTATGCTCCACAGTGTCTGGACCTTAGTTCACATTTATAGAGTGGGAAGGGATGTGCAGAAGGCATTGTAGTGATGTCGGAGGTCTAACACTTAACAGACTTTGTGGTGCCACATGTCCTCCAGAAGAGGGCAAGGAAAGTGTGTTGCCCCTACTAGTTATCTAAATAACTTCAGAGAAGAGCAGAAGGAGCCTTCCCATATTCTGGTCAGGACACTTTAACCTCCAGGGAACCTGAACCTGTAGCCCTGAGGTAGGTCATCACTTGGAAATGAACAAGATGGAGGGCCAAACATGGGGTCAGTATACGTGCACTTTACCCCCAACATCTTTATGGCCTGTATAGTGTGTATGGCATGTACAGTTTACGTGCCAGTCTTCTCTGATGACCCTAGAGCCAGATACTGGGAGTTGGGTTGCAGACCTATGTCATGGTAGTAATATAAACAGCAACATGAGGTTAATATACCTATAGGACAAAAGAAAATATATGTAGTATAGTTCCCCAGTGACCTGGTAAAAGAGGTCAATTGAAGGCATCAACTGAAGGCATCAGCAAAAGTGATCCTTTCCACAAGCCCAGCCATCAAAACAATTGTGCATTTCAGTATAAGTGGGACCCGCAACTGTTCCAATCTTTGTCATGACCACACATTCTTTTGCACATTATTTCTTTTGCACATTATTCCTACGACTTTTTAAAATGTGTTTATTTTTTTTTTACATTAGGATTTTCTCAGGGCATCTGGGTGGCTCATTCGGGTTAAGCTTCTGCCTTTGGCTAAGGTCATGATCTCGGGGTCCTGGGATCGAGTCCGGCATCGGGCTTCCTGCTCAGTGGAGAGCCTGCTTCTCTCTCTCCCTGTGCTTGCCACTATGTCTACTTGTGCTCTCTCTGTCAAATAAACACATAAAAAATCCTAAAAAAAAAAAAAAGGATTTTCTCCTGTTTTCCCCTCTTTAAATGAGTTTCATTTTAGGACAGATTACTTTTATCGACTTCAACAGAAATCTTACCAAAAACACAGATCTATCTATCTTTCTTTCTTTCTTTTCTTTTTCTTTCTTCTTTCCTTATTCTTTCTTTTCTTTCTTTTTTCCTTTTCCTTTCTTTTCGTTCTTGATTTTACTTATTTATTTGACAGAGATCACAAGTAGGCAGAGAGGCAGGCAGAGGGAGAGGGAGAAGCAGGCTCTCCACTGAGCAGAGAGCCCAATGCTGGGCTCGATCCCAGGAACCTGAGATCATGACCTGAGCCGAAGGCAGAGGCTTAACCCACTGAGCCACCCAGGCGCCCCCAGATCATATTTTCTTTACATACACAGTTGCTTCCCTCATTATTTCTAGTAGTCTTTTTAAATAATTAATTGAGAGAGAGAGAGTGTAGGCCCATGCTGGGAAGAGAGGCAGAGGCAGAGGCAGAGGGAGAGGGAGAGAATCCCAAGCAGACTCCATGCTGAGTGCAGAGCCCAACTCAGGGTTCAGTCCCATGACCCTGAGATCAAGACCTGAGCTGAAATCAAGAGTTGGACGCTTAATCAAGTGAGCCACCCAGGTGCCCCTCTAGTAGTCTTAATGACATTTTTAGAATTCTTTTCTTTTTTCCCCTAAGATTCTATTTACTTATTTGACACTGAGAGAGAAGGCACAAGTGTGGGTAGCGGGGTGGCAGAGGGAGAGGGAGAAGCAGGCTCCCCACTAAGCAAGGAGCCTGGTGAGGGACTTGATCCAAGGACCCTGGGATCATTACCTGAGCCACCCCAAGTGCCCAACGTTTGTTAGAATTCTCTCCCCCCCCCCAAATACTTTTATTTTTTCAGTGTTAGAAGATTCATTGCTCATGTACCACACCCAGTGCTCCATGAAATACGTGCCCTCCTCAATACTCACCACCAGGCTCACCCATCCCCCCTCAGTTTGGTGCTCAGAGTCCACAGTCTCTCATGGTTCATCGCCCCTTCAATTTCCTCCAATTCACCCTTCCCTTCCCTCTCACAGTGTCCTCCATGTTTTTCCCTATGCTCCACACGTAAGTGAGACCATAAGATGATTGACTTATTTCACTCAGCATAATCTCTTCCAGTCCTGTCCATGTTGGATATTCATCCTTTCTGATGGAGGCATAATATTCCATTGTATAGATGTACCACATCTTCCTTATCCATTCATCTGTTGAAGGGCATTTTGGTTCTTTCCACAGTTTGGTGATTGTGACCATTGCTGCTATTAACATTGGGGTACATGTGGCCCTTCTTTGTACTGCATCTGCTTCTTTGGGGTAAATACCCAGTAGTGCAATTGCAGGGTCATAGGGTAGTTCTATTTTTAATTTCTTGAGGAATCTCCACACTTTTCCAAAGTGGCTGCACCAACTTGCATTCCCACCAATAGTGGAAGAGTGTTCCCTTTTCTCCACATCCTCTCCAGCATTTGTTGTTTACTGTCTTGTTGATTTTGGCCCTTCTAATTGGTGTAAGGTGGTATCTCAGTGTGGTTTTGATTTGAATCTCCCTGATGGCTGATGATGATGATGAACCTTTTTTTCCTGTGTCTCTTAGCCATTTATATGTCTTCTTTGGAGAAGTGTCTGTTCATGTCTTCCCATTTTTTGACGTGTTCATGTTTTTTGAGTGTTGAGTTTGAGGAGTTTTTTCTAGATCTTAGATATCAGACCTTTGTCTGTAATGTCATTTGCGAGTATCTTCTCCCATTCTGTGGGTTGCCTGTTTGTTTTGTTGACTGTTTCCTTTGCTGTGCAGAAGCTTTTTATCTTGATGAAGTCCCAAAAGTTCATTTTCGCTTTTGTTTCCTTTGCCTTTGGAGACAATGTCCTGAAAGAAGTTGCCGTGACTAATGTCATAGAGGTTACTGCTTATGTTCTCCTCTAGGTTTTTGATAGATTCCTGCCTCACGTTAGGTCTTTAATCCATTTCGAGTTTATCTTCGTGTATGGTGTAAGAGAATGATCAGGTTTCATTCTTATACGTATAGCAGTCCAGTTTTCCCAGCACCATTTATTGAAGAGACTGTCTTTTTTCCACTGGATATTTTTTCTGCTTTGTCAAAGATTATTTGGCCATAAAGTTGTGGGTTCAAATCTGTGCTCTGTAGTCTGTTCCACTGGGACTATGTGTCTGTTTTTGTGCCAGTAACATGCTGTCTTGGTGATCACAGCTTTGTAATAAAGCTTGAAATCAGGCAATGTGATGTCCCCAGCTTTGTTTTTTCTTTTTCAAAATTTCCTTAGCAATTCAGGGTCTTTTCTGGTTCCATACAAATTTTAGGATTGTTTGTTCCAGCTCTTTGAAAAAAACCGGTGGTATTTTGATCGGGATGGCATTGAAAGTATAGATTGTTCTGGGCAGTATAGACATTTTATCTATCTATCTATCTATCTATCTATCTATCAGACAGAGATCACAAGTAGGCAGAGAGGCAGGCAGAGAGAGAGAGGAGGAGGAAGCAGGCTCCCTGCTGAGCAGAG
>CM052806.1:43334003-43354191 GCA_028533885.1 Nasua narica | reverse complement strand
TTTTTTTTTTTTTTTTTTAAGATTTTATTTGACAGATCGATAACAAGTAGGCAGAGGCAGGCAGAGAGAGAGGAGGAAGCAGACTCTCTGATAAGCAGAAAGCCCGATGTGGAGCTCTATCCCAGGACCCTGAGATTATGACCGGAGCCGAAGGCAGAGGCTCTAACCCTCTGAGCCACCTTGGCGCCCCTAGTCTTTCTGTTCTTGATGTGGTGTATCACATTGATTGATTTGCAAATATTGAACCTGTCTTGCTTCACAGGAAGAAATCCCAGTTGTTCATGGTGAATAATTGTTTTAATGTATTGATGGATTTAATTTGGTGAGGAATTTTGTACCTATGTTCATCAGAAATATTGGCCTGTGGTTCTTTTTTGTGGTGACATTTTTGATACAAGGATAATGCTGGCCTCGGAATGTATTTGGAAGCTTTTTGTTTTTTTTCCTTTATATATTTTAGGATACTTTGAGAATAACAAGTTTAAGTATTTACATATGTGGTAGAATTTACTTGTGAAGTCATTTGACCCTCAACTGTTGTTTGTTGGGAGTTTTTAGGTTATTTATTCAATTTCATTGCAGGTAATCCGTCTGTTCAAATTTTCTATTTCTTCTTTATTTGGTTTTGGATGGTTCTAAGTTTCTAGGCGGTTATCCAGTTCTTCTAGGCTGTCCAATTTGTTGGTATATAATTTTTAATAATGTCTTAAAATGTTTTGTATTTCTCTAGTGTTGGTTATTTCTCCTCTTTCTGATTTTGTGTTTTCTGTCTCTCTTGATGTGTATGGCTAAGATTTATCAATTTTGTTCATCTATGATCTGTTTTGGAGAATATTCTGTGTGCATGTGAAAAGAATGTGTATTTCTTGCTTTAGGATGGTATGTTCTGTGTACATCCGTTATAATCATCTGTTCCAGTGTGTCATATAGAGTCACTGTTCTTTTGGTTTTTCTCTTTGGATGATCTATCTACCTTGGGGTATTGAAGTCCTCTACTGTTGTATTACTGTTGATTACTTCCTTATGCTTGTTAGTGTTTTTAGTGGTGATGAGTTCCTTTAGTTTGTCTGAGAAATCCTTTCTCCTATTCTGAATAATATCCTTGCTGGGTAGAGTATCCTTGTGGCTGTTTTGGTTTGTTTTGTTTTGTTTTGTTTTAATATAACAAGCCACTCCCTTCTGACCAGTGTTTCTGCTGAAAACTCCATTGTTAGCCTTATGGAGTTTCCTTTATGTAACTGTTTTCTTTTGACGCTTTCAAAATTTTTCTTTTTTTATCATTTTTTGCCACTTTTAATAACTGTCTTGGTGTGGACGTCTTTGGGTTGCTTTTGTCTAGGGCCCTCTGTACTTTCTAGATCTAGATGCCTGTTTCCTTCCCCAGACTCAGGAAGTTTTCAGCTATTATTTCTTCAAATAAATTTTCTGCTCCCTTTTGTCTCTTTTCCTTCTGGGATCCTCATAATGCAAATGTTAATATACTTGATAGTGTCCTCTGAGTTCCTTTAATCCATTCTCATTTTTTATTTCTCCTGTTCATCTTGATTGCTTTCCATTATGCTGTTCTTGAGGTTGTTGATCCATTCTTCCAGCTATGATTTATTCTCTCTAGCGTACTTTTAATTTCACTTATTGAGTTCTTCATATATAATTGTTTTTTTATGTTTTGTATTTCTTTGTTGAGGGTCTCTCTGATGTCCTCTACTCTTTTCAAATCCAGTGATCATTTTTATGATCATTACTTGCTCTTTCAGGTATATTACTTATTCCTCCTCATTTTGTCTAATTCTTTGTGTTAGGAAAGTCATCTGCTCTTGAAAGTAATGCCCTTATAAACAAGAGCTCTTTTAATGCCTTGCAATGCAGTGTTTCCTGTTCACTAGAACCTGGCACTTCAGGGGTGTCTCTTCTGTGTGTAGTGTATGCCCTGCTTTTGCGGCCGAGCCATGTTTTCCTTCAGTCCAGTCATCTGCAATGGCTTGCTTTGCCTGGGTGGGCAGGGTTTGGTCTTTGTGTCGTTAGTGGGCTAGCCTGGGGCCACCTTGGGCTTGAATGGAGCCAGAGCAGTCTTTGGCCAGAGCTTTGGTAGCAGCAAAGTCAAACGTGCTTTCTCTCCGCGGTCACCTGAGAAGTTTTTGTTGGTGGGCTGGGTCTGCAGTTAGACCAGATGTCTGTCCCAGTCCACTGGTGGAGCTGCAGCTGCACTGGTGTGTGCTGTTATTTTCCCTCTCCCAGGGGCAGGTGTCACTTTGGCATAGTGCCGGCCCCCATTGGGGCTGCATGCACCGTGCAAGGCTTGTGGCACTACTTTGGATGGGCTTCAGACAAGATCTGCAGGAGAACAGGGGAGCTGGGTGCTATACACAGTGATATCTATACACAGTGCCAGCAAGGTCTACTCCATTGGGCTGTTGTGGGAGAGGAGATGAAGCAGCCTGGGGAAACTGCAGCGGGCAGGGGGGAGTGGATCCACACAAATGCATGGCTGGGTCAGGTTTTTAGGAAGCCGGGTGGAGATGGTTGTGCCGGTCCTGCAGCTTCCCTTTATGGAGGCTGGGGGCGGGTACTGGGGAGGGAAGTGGTGCCCACCAGCTCTTTTGTTCTTAGAGAAATCTCCCAAAGTTCCCTGCCTCTCCAGCCCATGCTCTGAGATTATTAAATAAATCTCCTTCCTGTGTACCCCAGGCATTTTTCAAACTGCTGCTGCTGTGCTGTCTCTTTAAGAGGTAGGAGGCAACTACAAAACGGAGTCCCTGCCCTTTCCCTGCCCTTAACGTATTGAGGCTACTGATTTTTAAAGCTCTAGGTGTTAAGCCCTATTGATGGTTCAAAAACAAAACAAAATAAAATGGAGAAGCCAGGTCTGTCAGGTTTTCAAAGCCAAATGTTATGGGGATTTGTCTTGTCAGTACAGTCCCCCCAACCTGAGGAGCCTGGGGTGAGGTCTTCTCTCCCCTCTTTGCCCTCACAGAGTCCCTCCCAAGCTCAGTCCCCCTCTATGGTGCAATCTTTCAATTAGCATAAAACATGTTTATGAACAGATTCAAATTTATCCATTTTCTGTAATAAGACAAAAGTAGACAAACCTATGTTTAGTAAGCAATATTTTCAGTATTTTATTTGGAAAAAAATTTGTCCAGTGAATGGTTTCTCAAAGAGTTGATGGATTTACACAAGTCCTTTCAGGTTTAGGGTCTATGGTCACATTCCCTAGTTAATTTTGAACCCTACAGAACCCAATACATCTTTATTGTGATTTAAAATTTAAAGGTAATATAATCTACCTACACAATTGGAAAAAAAAATCTGTAAGTGCTCCAACACAATCCCACAAAATATGTTTCAATGTGATAATGCTCAGGCATGACTAGTGGGAAGACTGAAGTAGTTTGACTTCTGTACTGATGCCTAGAATCGTGAATGTGTCTGTTACGAAAGTGGATTGATGCAGGGGTTTTGATGACAACTCAGAGAACACACACAGTGTCTCCATTGGTGAAATGTTTTTCTGAAGTAATAAGTAGTTCTCAGAGTTCCCGATTTAATAATCTACCCTTGGATTTGCTACTCCATTCCTGGAAATTTTAATGTATACTGAATGATGCAAACGTGACTTTATACTGATATGTTATATGTGTGTGTGTATATAAACATATAAAGAAGTATATATATACACATTTCTTTATATTACATGTATATTTAGGTGTATGTGTATATATATATATATAATATTTAGAAGTAGATTGTATGTCCACCTGTTTATAAATCCATTTGTTACCTCTTCCAGAGGTCATGTAGACTTCTGAGTTTTTCTCTGCCTCTAAAACTGCGATGTACTTCCTGCTTGGGAAAACACATGCAGGAACTAACAATTGAAAAAAAAATGCTTTCTGGAGTATAGTCTTCTTGATTTGATAGTAAAGTTCCTTTCCAGTGGTTCCAGTAAAGTTCCTTTCCAGTGGTTGTTTTATTTAAGCAACAACTGGTAAGGATAAATTCTTTCTCTTATGCTATGTGAGTAGTGTGTGGAATGCAAATATACACAGTCAGTAAAATGAGATTAAGTTCAGTGATAAGGCTGTGCCACAGTGTTTTTTAGAAGAGGAGTGATTTCAGCCTTGCCTTGGGGTCTGGGAAGTTTTCTTGAACAAAGTAGTGGGTGTGGTAGTGAAGCCTCCTGGTGTGCCTCCTTAGTAGTTCAAGTTTCTTAAGTACTTGGAAATGACATTTTGAAATAGCAGTTGCCCCCGTCCTGTCATACTGTGTAGACTAAAGTGGCAAAATCAGGTCTTAATAAATAAAAGTCTGTATTTAATGTACTAGTATTTCTATATATTACTAACAGTTGCAGTTTGAAGATTTTTCTCCGTTAAGTCATTGGCTTTAATATTCAGGAGCTTTACTGGTGACTCTAGTACTTGTCTTACTGTGGGCCATCTAGTACAGAAAATCAGTAACGGTCGATAATAACAAAATTGCATTGATTTGGTTAGACTCAGAAATTTTTCTTGCAAGTCTTTTTTTTTTTTCTCATTCTAGCATGACTAGAATTCAAATGCATAGCTAATAGGTCAACCTACTGCTCATGTAGAATTGTACATTTTGTTTCTGGGTACCTATCTTGATTAATCTTTTTTTTTTTTAAGATTTTATTTGACACAGAGATCACAAGTAGGCGGGGTGGGGGGGGGCAGCTCCCTGCTGAGCAGAGAGCCTGATGTGGGGCTTGATCCCAGGACCCTGAGACCATGACTTGAGCCAAAGGCAGAGGCTTTAACCCACTGAGCCACCCAGGCACCCCTTGAATAATCATTTTTAACTTCATCAATATATATGGAGCCCTTTGGTGAAATTGAATTACTCAAGTTGTTAGGAATTAATCGTATGTTATTGTGTTTTGGCATGTGAGATTATATTTAAGAGGTGTGTAATTTCTTGACTCAGTATATTTAATCAGCATGATAATGGCCTAGTTTAAAAGAAGATAAAAAGTATTTTTTTTCTTTTTTAATAGCCTTTTAGGTGTCCCCATTGCGTATGATAACATCAAAGTAGTGGGTGAACTGGGAGATATTTATGATGATCAAGGACACATTCATCTTAACATTGAAGCAGATTTTGTTATTTTCTGTCCTGAACCGGGGCAAAAGCTTATGGTATGTATTTATATATATATATATATTTTTTTTTTCCTTAAGCTTTCTTAGAATAGTTGTATAATAATGTAATTTGAAAAATTTTAAGAGACTTGGGAAGCAAATGGATTGCTGTTGTTGGCTCCTAAAAATTTTATCATCAGTGCAACTTTGGTAAGTTTTTAAACTCCATTCTCCTAAAACTCCTTGAATGTGCAGAGAATGTGTCTCAGAATGTATTCTCTTCTTTGGATAGCACCAGAATGATCTTAAGCAGTAGAAAATAAATTTCTCAATTATACACAAATAGTTTCTTTATAAAATGTAGTAGTGTATCAAAGAGGCGTTGAAAATTCAAAGGGTTGTGGGAGCAGACAGGTAATGAAAGTGAATGAAGGATGAGGTTAGAGCACCTATAATGTGCTATGGCCCTATGGGGTAGGTCTTATAGTTTTTCAGGAGAAGCTGGAAAGATATAGATTGATGTGAAGTTGACTGAACTATATCCCATTATGCTCTGCACTTGTCTTTCTCTTCTACCAGCAGTTCTGTGTGTTTGCATTGTTACATATACGTATGAATATACATACACGTTTATTTTTTTGTTATAGGAATTGCTTAATCATTTAAGAACTATTAACTAACCCTTTATTGCTAATAAAATACAGGTCAGATTTTACTGTCGGAATGTACAAGGCATTTGTAATTTTAAAAAGGTTTTCATTATCAATTAAAGTGGTAGAAAGAGTATCATGGGCCTGCCCAACTGGGATCCTACAACCAGCCTCCGTATCAGTAGATATGGAGACTAGCTTTTTTTCTCTAATAAAATTGGCAGTAGATTTGTACTTAAAAATTCCCACACTTAACCTGCTTGGTGTAAGTTACTGTAAATGTATACATCGAAATACCATACTATACAGAAAATATGAAATAAATCAATCAGTCCTTTTACTTTATTTCCTATAATAAGTTAGTCTTAAATAGATTTGTGCACAGTTCTAGGTTTTTTTAATATGAGATACCATTTACATACAACAAAATGCACAGATCAGAGCTTGCAGTTCAATGAGTTCTGTTAAGAGCATGTATACCATTCTATTTTGGAAAGTGCCTCATACCCTTTCCCGGTCAGTCCTCGCTCTTCCAGATACAATCACTGTTCTGGTTGTATTTATCATAAAGTTAGTTAGTTAGTTTTACTTATTTAGTTTCATGTTAATGGAATTTTCCATTACACGGTGTTTAAAAATCTGACCTCTCTTGCTCAACATGTTTTTGCATTTCATCCATCCTGTTTGGTGTATTGGTAGTTTATTTCTCTTTCATTCATGGTATTCAGTTGTATGACTTTCATAATTTAATTGCCCTTTATTGATTGACATATGGGTTGTTTCCAGTGTGAAGCTATTATGAATAAAGCTGTGAATGTACATTTTCACTTCTCCTAGGGTAAAAAAACTAAAAGCAGTATTCCTAAGTCAGAGGGTAGGTATTTAACTTTATGAAAAACAGGCTAATTTCCCATTTGGCAGTATTAGTTGTTCTGTATCTTTGACAGCATTTGGTTTTATCAGTCTTAATTTTACTTATGGGCATATACTAGTTTCTCATAATGATTTTAATTTGCATTTCTCCTTTGAGCTCTTTTTCATGTGTTTCAGTAAGGGGCCTAGTCAAATGCTTTGTCCATTTTTAATTGGGTTTTTGTATTATTGAGGTTGAGTAGTTGTGTTTGTAGTCTTTCTACAAACCCTCTTCAGATAAATGTATTGTGAATATTTTCTCCCAATCTGTGACTTCTCTCTTAACTGGTAATGGTATCGTTTGATAAACAGAAGTTTTTAACATTGACGAGGTCCATTTTGTCTTATTTTTATGGTTACTGCTTTCTGGATCCTGGGTTAAGAAACTTGCCTACTTCTACATTGTGAAGATAGTTTCTGTAAGCCTTGTGAAATTTTTTAGTTTTAGATTTCCCATATAGATCTATGACCAATCTTTAATTTTTGTAATTTTAAAAAGGTGTATAGTGTGAAGTAGGCCCTGGAAATCCATTGTATTATTCATACGGTTATTCATTTGTTAGTTAAGCTGATATTAACAAACACATTAATAATTGTAGACTTTAAAAAATAGTTTTTTGTACATTCTCAAACCTATGGAATGTACAACACAATGACATGTGTCCCCCATTACTGTAATTTATAGAATAATTGGGCACTGCTCTAAAAATTTTCTGTATTTTAGCTATTTTTCCATCTTCTAGAAATCTGGCAACTGTTGATCATCTTTACTGTCTCCATAGTTTACCTTCTCCGGAATTTCATATGGTTGGAGGCCTATTGTATGTAGCCTTTTCAGCTTGCCGCCTCTGGCTCAGCCGTATGCATTTAGGTTCCTCCAGATCTTATTCCTGGCTTGATAGGAGTTTCTTTTTGTTTTACTGCTGATTAAGTAAGTACTCCAGTGAATAGCTGCACTGCAGTTTGTCTATACCATCCAGCATGGACCTTTCGGAAGCCCAGACTCCTGATAATGGTAACCAACATTAAACAAGGCTGTATACAGCCTTGTATACGGCACGGCACACGGGAGAAGAATGAGGCACAGACAAGTCAGCTTCTAGAGAGATTGGGTGCAGGGGTAGGCAGACTGCCACCCTGAACAACCCATTAATCCCCTATTTATTAGATACAGCCAACAAAAGGAAATTATGCATTGTTTGTAGGTAAACAAGAAGAGGAGAAGGGAGTGCCTGGTCAAGCAGCAGGGGATTCATTGTAGGGTAAGTGCACTTAGCACTTACATGGAGAACTCTTGGAGGCAGGGGAGATAGAAAAAGGGAAGCAGGCAGTGTTTGCCCTGAGGGAGCTGTGCATTGGCAGCTGCTCGGCTTCCAGAACTTATATCAGCCCCCCCACCTGAGGTCCGCTGCGAGTACCTGTTTTTCCCAAGGTTAGCTTTAAGCATGCTTGCATGACCAGCACAACTCCTCAGGTATATTTTCAGCAGTTTATTATTCTAAGGGATGGTTACATTTCCCCCTTTTGTTTGTGTGGAAGTAGGAAGGTCGATTTTAATCCATTAGTTGTCGAAGGATTTTCGCGTGCATCTGAGGACTAGGCAAGACAAGATAAAAGCAATAAAAAGAATTATCATTCCACCTATAATGTCAAGACCAGGTTTGTTTGATCCAAGCAAAAGGTTTTAGATCAGACAGAATATCATTAATCCTTTATGCAAAATTCACTCCTATAACCGAATGTAATGATGAGCGAGTAATATATCTTGAAGCTGTTTCATATCCAAAGTTAAATCATTGCCATAATGACTGGTAATACGATGGCGAATCTTGCTCCATGATATTTCTAATTCTTTATAGGCCTAGGGAGTAATACAGAAGAGACATTTTAATCACACAGAAGGTGGAGCTTAATCTTTATATTTTGAGGATGTCATCTCTCTACATCACAGGGGAATCTAAATCAGCATTTCTTTCATTTGATCTATGATTGTTGGTTCCAAGCCTTCCTAGCATTCTCATGCCACTTTTCTACAAATTGCGTGGTTTGTACAGTTGGATACAGCCATTCCAGCAGTGGTAGCTGTAGCAGTAAGGACTATAGAAGAGCTGCTACAAGCAGCCCAAGACATCTTGTTGTTCAAGGGACCCAGTCCTTCAGAACTGTTAAAAGTACACGCATATCTGGAGAGCTTTCCCAAACACGGCACCGCCAGTAACCAGAGGCCTATTCTTCTAGCTATGAGAATAACGGAATTGTCTATGCAGACATTCTCATCCACCCAGGTGAACATTTGGGACGGTATATTTCTCTAGTGTTATGATCAAAAGTTACTTACCCAGGAGCCCCTGCCTTCAGCTCAGGTCATGATCTTGGGGTCGAGCCCCGCATCAGGCTCTCTGCTCAGCGGGGAGCTTGCTTCCCCCTCTCTCTCTGCTTGCCTACTTGTGATCTCTCTCTTCTCTGTCAAATAAATAAAGTTATTTATCCAATAACAAAAACATAGGGATCTCTAAAACAGGCTCTCACCCATTCTTCTCTCATGAGGGAAAAGGCGAATGCATAATGATTGGGCGAATATAAGAGCCGTTCCATACTTTTAGGTGATTTAAAGCAGTGGTTATCTTCCATAAATTCTTTTGTCTCTTTTGGTAATTAACAGAAACAGATGGCTAGAGGCGCATTTCCCTGAGTAGAGGTTTGTGGTAAGGTAAGGTGATCAGAAACTTGCCATATTAAGTTCTGATGAGAGGAGCAGAGTCGCCCAGTGCAGTTGGTGACTGCCATCCCCTTAGGGGACCAGTCCCATACAATACCATAGGAATCAAGAACCACACTGGGGTGAGAAGCTCGACAGTCTTCCCACAAGGGGCGAATTTCCTTATCGGACCACATCTGTGTCAGTTTGCATTTGGGAATCGGGTGCTGCTATGCTATAGTTAGTACCCCAATATTCATAGGCATGGACTCCTTTAGTAGAAAGTAAATGTATCTGATTTCCAGTCAGAATTCAGATACCACCACCAACCACCTTTGAGCAGGAGAGATAAGACAGATGGAATGCCTGCAGATGCATAGTGGGCTATTTTTATATCCTAAGGTAAGATTGATATCTGTGCCTTCCTCTTGGGGCAATAACAGCAATCTAGAAATCAGTATTCCAGGTACCCATTTTGAGGCATTCAAATAAATGGAATTATTTCTCCCCATTCTACTGGATAGAGCAGGGGAGGATTAGGTATATAAGCCCACTAAGTAATCTATTTGAGCATAACATCCAGGAAGACTTACGGCTACCGTGATAAGGGCCATCATAGTTACCACCATGTGGTTAGGGGTGAGTGGGCACCGTTCATTCTCCAGAACTTCCTCGGCTTTCTTTGCCAACTTCTTTATCTGTCCCCATGTTGGAATCTGCATTTGTTTGCCTCTGGTGTCGTGATTTTGGTGCTCTGTTGTGTGAGTTCCTCAAAGCAGATGATTGGTGGGGTTGGCTTGAATCCTAATATTTTCCTCTTGCTCATGAGGAACCTTTATAAAACAAGACAGCACCCATACGGGCTTATCAGGTAACACACATGCATATCCTTTTCCCCAAGTAGCTAAGTTACTGGGGAGGCATTGATTAGAAGTAATATTTTTCCACCAGATTAGAGGATATATATTGTCTTGTTTTTGTTTACCAAAATGGTTTTTTCTACTGCTGCAGTGTTTATATCATCACGATTTAAAAAATTAAGAGTAAATAAAATTTGTGTTAGTTTTTCTTAAGGAGGACCTTGTATTCCCCCTTTTTTTCCATAAAGGTGTAATTTTAGTATTTGATTAGCCCGCTCTATAATTCCTTGTCCTTGAGGATTATATGGGAGACCAGTGGAATGTTTAATATTCCATAAATAAATGTAGCTTATTTGAAATATAACCGGGTGCACTATCAGTTCTTATAACCTTGGGCATTCCCATGACCACGAAGGCAGAATGGAGCTGCCTAATACCAATGTGCAGCAGTTTCTCCTGTTTGAGCTATAGCCCCTATAAAGTGCGAGTGTATCTATAGTGACCAAAGACTGTCTTCCAAATGAAGGGATGTAAGTAACATCCATCTGTCATATTTCATTTGCAGCAATGCTCGTGGGTTGACGCCCATGGGCTGTGTAGGCAGATGGATGGCAGCACAAGTAGGGCAAGAGTAGACAATAGAATTTGCTTATTCTTTAGTAATAACAGTTTCAATATGCTGTAAACATATACTGTATATAAAGAATCAGATAACAAAGGCAGAAGAAACATCTTGAAATGTAATAACTGCCATTAATTCTGATCTCCGTGCTGAGAGACCAGTAGGAGATACTATTTTTGGGGTCCATAATAACAGGCTTGGCCTTCTGTTCCCTTATCATTCCTCCTGAACAATCTACGACCCTTAAATATTTACGGTCGTTGAAGGTGGAACGTCTCATCTTCTGTAACTTCTTCCTGCTGAATAGGGGCATATAGTTGTCCCTACCTCGGGGTCCACCTTGGTCAGCTGGGGAATGTACAGAAGAGTTATGGAGGAGGCTGCCATTTCTGCATGATTTTGCCACCATGTTTTTACAAATTGTAAAAACTTACTTGAGGATAAGACTGTTTTCGCTAGTAATAACCAATTATCAGAATAAGTCTGTTACCTTCTCTGATGCCTTGAATAATTCCCTCTGTAAATGGGGAATTAACTCCCTCAATAATTTGAAGGGAAATGGCTCGTGCATGGCCTCATAGATAGCATTAGGGTTGTTGGGACCATGTCTTGGAGTGACATGTTCCCTAATAGTAATAGGGAAATTAAAATGTAAGGCATCTAGATCTCCTGCTCGCTTTGCTTCCATGAAGCCTTTCTGAAGGGCTGATAACATGTATTTCTCATCCTTTTCCCCAAGTAGCTCCTCCTCAGAGGATGGCGGAGTCGACGGTGCCAGCGCCATCCGTTGTGGCACAGCAGCAATTGTTCCCTCCTTTTGTTCCGTAGTTGGAAGGGGAGGGGAGGAGATTCCTCCTTTATATATTCTTTTAAAACGACTTTAGCTATTTCTTTTTCTTCCCGGATGGCATGTTCAGGTTTCTCTTTTTTAGTTTCTCCTGAAGGTTCACTGTTGCGAACCGAATTAGGGGTTTGTAAAGGCTCCAAAGCGGAGTGAATAAAGAGTCCAAGTAGGCCATATAGGAATTGGTGTTCTAACTCATGACCTACTTTCTCCCATGTCTGTAGGTTCTAAAGTCCCTAATGGAGGGAACCAGGAGCAATGTTCTTGAATTACTTTTAAAAGCTCCATAATTTTGCCCTCGCTGACTTTTGCTCCTTCTGCCTTTAGGAGCCTTCTCCATAAACACATGTAAGGGCCATATACGTTTGTGCTCTTTAGATTACCCATACCCTGCGAAAGTACCCACAACTTACCAGCAGGAAAAAGACATGGCCATACAAAAATTCACGTTGGGGCTTCCTCTCCTGTCTCATTTCAAGTCCCTGTTGTCCCTGTTTGAGCACCACTTGCCGCTTCCTGATGACACACAGGAGAAGAATGAGCAGGGGTTGGCAGTTGAGAAGACTGCTGCCCTGAACAACTCCTTAATTCCATGTTTATTAATTAGATACAACCAACAACAGATTATACATTGTTAGTGGGTAAACAAGGAATGTGAGTCATAGGTTGATCAAGAGTCTTATGGATTAAACAAGAAGAGGAGAAGGGTGTGCCTGGTCAATCAGCATGGGATTCATTGTAGGGTAAGTGCACTTAGCACTTACATGGAGAACCCCATCAGCAAGCTCTCTTGCAGGCAGGGGAGATAGCGAAAAAGGGAAGCAGGCAGTGTTTGCTCTCAGTGAGCTGTGCATCCGCAGCTGCTCGGCTTCCAGAACATGTATCAGCCCCCCCATTCGAGGCCTGCTGCGAGTACCTGTTTTTCTCAAAGTTAGCTTTAAGCATGCTTGCATGACCACCAGCACAACTCCTCAGCTGTATTTTCAGCAGTATATTATTATGAGGGCCGGTTACATACATGTTACTATCAAAGTTTAATTGATTGATTTCTAAGAAGTATTTCAGATGTGCATTTATGTATGTTATATATGTTGGTTCTTAGGGGAAAAAAAAACTAAGGCTTTTTAAAAAACTTTAAGCTGAAAATCAGGTAGCATGTACTTGAAACCTTCTAAAAATGTTACTGTGATTCAAAGTAGCCCTGCTACTTTTACCCGCGGGGTAAACTGTCTTCTGATACATTGCTTACATCATGCTAAAGTTAAAGAAGGCTTTTTAAGCTTTGAAATTCAGACCGTTTATAGAAATATAATGTGGCTCCTAGTTATAGAAAGCATATGCTTCCTGCCTTGAGGTCTTTTCATATTTAGGTCATTATCAAAGAGTATTTGCTTATCCTTATAATCTATTCCCCAGGGAATCCTCTAGGGGGGAGCTAAGGAGTTGGTTTTGGGGGGGGTCAGGAAGAATAGTTGTTGATAAACAGGAAGTAATTGCATATCAATTGCCTAAGTTTGGGCTTTCTAAAAACTACAGTGTTCTAAAGTGATGGTTTATTATAACATGTAAATTTTAATTTAAAAACTTTCTATATCAACTTATACCATATCTTGATGGATCACTTTGAAGCTTATGAAGTTTTCCTTTACCTTTTGAAGTCTGGATTTCTGGATTTTTTTCCTTTCTTCCCAGGGTACAATTAATAAAGTGTCTTCCAGCCACATTGGCTGTTTAGTACATGGGTGTTTCAATGCCTCCATCCCTAAACCTGAGCATATGCCTACTGAGCAGTGGCAGAACTTGAAGATAAACGTTGGTGATGAACTGGAATTTGAAGTATTTCGTTTGGACTCAGATGCTGCTGGAGTATTCTGCATTCGGGGAAAATTAAGTACCACTAGGTCAGTTCCTAATCACATTATTTTAATGTTGGTACTTAGAGAACATAAGCCCCTCTTTTAAAATAAATTAGAATTTTCATTCTTCTAAACCATAAGGTCAATGTAAATAGGAATCTTAAGTCTGTGGCAAAGCATTGAATATTCTAAAGCTCTGTACATCTAGCTAAATTCTCCATATTTTAATAACCCAGTCTATTTTCTAGTTTAATTTTTTAACAACCAAAATCTTGATCATAGTGCATAACTATTAGGCTTGTATTTTTACACATTTGAAACAAAAAGTTTAATTATTGCCATTAGGCCGGGTACATAATTTTTTGGCATTGAAATTCTTGTAAGGACTCCTGTCATCTTGAGCTTGGTTCCATGGGAGCCAAGTTTAATGGAGTGAAGAAAAAAAAAAAGCTTCGGGAGTTCTGCTGGTGTCAATTTTTTGTTAGATTTTTGCCTTTATTATTAAAAGTATGCGTTACAGTTTTAGAAAGGTTGTCCAATAGAACTTTCTGTGATGATAGAAATGGGTGCTGTATTTGTGTAGTATCTTAGTGATACGTAGCTAATATTACTGTATAGGACTCTGCAATTCCAGAGAGCTTTGTTTTTAGTTTAGTGTTAACAGTGCCTGAAGCAACGTTACCTTCAAAGTTATGAGTTAAGAGAAAAAAAATGAAACCAGGATAGAGTAGACAGATATTCATTCCATTAATCGCATAGATAATGGAAGTATATATTTTATCACTCATCAGTGGTGTGGCTATTAAGCCTGGGTACGGTGAGGTTTACTGTGACCAATTTTTTTTAAACCAAACCAAAATTTAGAATATACTTTGGATAAAATTTGTCATTTTTACATATGAAAAGTCTGGAAGAAGTACTTTGGAAAAAATTATAACCTTTCCCAGACATTTTAATGGGCTAAGGGATAACAGAATAGTGGAAATTAATGCCGTACCTCTGTATCTGTCATTTAGGAAAACAAAAAACAAAACTTGGTATATTCTTGATCTCATCTTATTCTTTTTGTTTATTGTTCTGTTAATGCAGTTTACAAACCAAGTGCTCTGCCATTTCTGAAGAAATAGCAGAAACCGGCACTGAAGAAATCATTGAAAAACCTTTCAAGAAAAAAAAGAAAAAGAAGAAAGACCCAGAGTCATATGAAGTGGAAAGTGGTAACAGAGAGCTAGCAGATTGTACAGATGCCACAATGAAGAAAGACATAGACCCGCAGATTAATAATGAGAATGGCCTCTGGAAGGCTGAGCCGAAGAAGAAGAAAAAGCACCAGGAAGATCAGGACCAGGATCCTGTTTTCCAAGGCAGTGACTCCAGCGGTTACCAGAGTGACCATAAAAAGAAAAAAAAGAAAAGAAAACACAGCGAGGAAGCTGATTTTACCCCACTTTTGGAACACTCACCTAAAAAGAAAAGGGAAAAGTAACTTTCTTGAATGCATTTCAATTATTCAGCTTTTTAAAAATTTAGATAAAAAAGCTGAATAACTGTGGGAATGGTATGAAATGCTTGGGTATTCCTATAGTCTACAAAATCGGAAACATTTGATTAGGAGTTTTTGGTGTTTAAAGTGATAATTACTACGGGAAACACCAGTATTATTAAACAGCTATTTTATTGTATATAGAATAAAAAATAAGAGCTATTCTTTCACATCTTACATTTGCCCAGTTTTTACATTCTAAATAAAATTATTACTATACTCTGAAGACAGGCAGAAGGACTTTATAATATAGGGTTATTCATAACATTAAAGAATGAGTTAGAGCTGCTTTTTTTTTTAATAGGTTTTGACTTTAGTCATGATTTTTATTTTTGTGGGGTGTTTTCTTTCTTTCTTTCTTTTTTTTTTTTTTTTTTTGTCATGGCTACTAGGATGTTTCTGGGTTCAACTTAGAATGGTTTGCCAAGAGTTCCTGAAATCTCCAGAGCTCTTAAGAACCATGCCAATTATTAACTGTGGTAGGAAACACTGTTTACTCTTCTTGCCTTCCAGATGGATGTTGATAGAGAAGGCTGTTTTCTTGTACTATTCTGCTTTTGCTGTGTTTGGAGCAGCAGAGTCTGATTAGACATGATAAATGCCATTCATCCTAGTGGGGGAATTTCTCAACTACTTTTTAATGATTAAGAAAATTTCATTGAGAAAATGTGGACTGTTTTTTAACTACTATAAAACACTGAGTAATGAAATGACAAGCTGGTTCCAGCTGATAAGGTTCCACATTCACTGAAATAACAGCCCCTGGCCATGTGGCTATGTGTTACACATCTAAGGAAAGATCTGTTGTAGAGAAAGATGTAGTTCCTTCCATTATGGAATGTCAGAGGAGATAGAGATGCACACGCGTATGTAAGTAAATACAGAGAACTAGTAATTCTGATAAGTACTACCAACAGGACTGTCTACTCACTGTTGTTAGCTGTGTTAGTGTCTCCGTGTGACTGGATGGGTGAAATGAACATCACATGGCAGGTATTCTGTTGCCATTTTTCTGGTATCCAACGTAGCACTGATCTCACATGGCTTAATTCTAATATTTGAATTCTGCTAGTAGTACATCCTGCTCCAAATCTGTAACGATAGAATATAGGATTTAGGGAGTAGCAGATACTGACACGTTTGTCCCCATGTAAGTTAGTAAGACCAAACAGTGGAAAGATACAGACCAATGTCTTTTCCTATAATTTAATGTGGGTATTGAGCCCTTAAAATATGGCTAATACAAATTAACATGTGCTATCAGTATAAAATCCAAGATTTTGAAGATGTACAAAGACTGTAAAATACCTTAATTTTGTATATTGGTAAAATTCTATTTTTTGTATATAGTATGTTAAATAAAATTTATATTCAGCTTTGTTTCCATTTTTGGGGGGTAAAATATTTAATATGGTATGTGAGGCTCGCTAGTATTCTGTGGAGGATTTCTATATTCAGATACTGGCCTGTAGACTTTTGAGGGGGGGGCGTTTAGTAGTATTTGTATATGATTTTTGTATCAGATTAATCCTCAACAAAACATTAGCAAATAGTATCCAACAATACATTAAAATCATTCACTCCAGGGATGCAATCGTTTACTCCACAGATGCAAGTGTGGTTCAGTATTTCCAAATTAGTTAGTCATATACTACTTCACACTGAGAAAAAGGATAAAAACCACATGATCTCAATAGATGCAGAAAAATCACTTGGCAAATACAGCATCCATTTGTAATAACAAAACAACAATATAGGTTTAGAGGCAACATACCTCAGCATAATAAAGACTATATGAAAAATACAAAGCTACTCTTAAACTCAATGGTGAAAGACTGAATTTTTCCTGTAAGATCAGGAACAAGACAAGGATGTCCACTTTCACCACTTATATTCAACATATTACTGGATCAGGCCTCATTTTCTTACATCATACACAAACAGAAGACCAACTGAAGACCTAAATGTGGGAACTAAAACTATAAAACTTCTGGAAGAAAACATAGGCTTTAATTTTTTTTTGACATTGGCTCTAACAACATTTTTCTAGGGGTATCTCCTCAGGCAAGGCAAACAAACTAATGGGACTCCAGGAAAATGAAAGGCTTTTTGCACAG
Source organism: Nasua narica (assembly GCA_028533885.1). NCBI lineage: Eukaryota > Metazoa > Chordata > Mammalia > Carnivora > Procyonidae > Nasua > Nasua narica. The sequence goes on along the minus strand of CM052806.1, from coordinate 43,336,990 downwards.
CAAAGGAAACCAACAACCAAAAAGGCAAGCTACTGCATAGGAGAAAGTATTTGCAAATGATATATCTGACAAAGGGTTAATATCCACAATATATATAAAGTACTTACACATTTCAGCACCAAAAATACCCCAATTAATCTGATTTTTTAAAAAAGAGTAGAGTAGACATCCTGAATAAACATTTTTTTCCAGAGAAGACAGAGACGGCTGGCCAACAGACACATGAAAAGATGGTCACCATCACTAATAATCAGGAATATGCAAATCAAAACCACAATGAGATCATCGTATACAACAGGAACAAGTGTCAGTAAGGATGTGACAAAAAGGGAAACTTCCTGCACTGTTGGTGGGAATGTAAACCAGTGAAGCCGCTGTAGAAACTATGGAAACTAACTGGGGGCGGGGCAGGGAACAGCGAAGGACTTAAGGAAAGATGGTGGAGTAGGAAGACCCCGAACTCAACTCTTCCAAGAGACACAATGAGATAGCCACATGAGTGAGCTCAGAAAATGACCAGTAAAACAGAGTTTCCACAATTCGTGGTAGATAACAGGCCACATCTAAAAGGGTAGGAGGAGAGAGGAAGATGACACACGCCTGCATACCCACAGTTCCAGCACACCGGCTGGGAGCAGGCACTGGGCCTGACTACAGGCCCTGACCTACCAACAAAAGCCTCTCAGGGGACGAGAAGTGAGACTGCTTTGCAGATCTGTGCGACTACAGCCCTGGCAGATGGGCTCAGGGTAGGCATCTGGTCTGACTGCTGACAGCATCCGACTACAGGACTACCGTGGCCCCTTAGCACAGGGACCAAATCAGTGTCCCCACAACACGCAAAGTAGCCTATTGCAGCTGAAAGGAAATGTGGGCCACTCAAAACAGTAGGGCACAAAAAACCCACGAAGGAGAGACAGCTCTGAAGCACCTGGTCCTGGTGAATAGGAGGTATTGTGCAATAGGGCATACGAGGAACTCCTGTGAAGGCCGCTTCAAGAGCAGGAGACACAGCTGACCTCCCTAGTACTTAGAAACAAACAGAAAGACAATGAGAGGAATGAACCAAATGAAAGACCAGTACAAAACCACAGCAAAAGAGCTAAATGACCTGGAGACAAGCAATACACCGGAGAGAATTGAAATTAATAGTCCTATAACTACTCAATGGACTTAAGGAAAGTCTGGAAGACCTCAGTGCAATGTTGAGCAAGGAGATAGAAAATATAAAATTAAATATGAACTCGATAACTGAAATTAAAAATACACCAGAGGGAATTAGTAGTAGACTGGAGAAAGTATAATGGATCAGGGATGTAGAAGAGGGAGTAATGGTAATCAACCAAGCTAAAGAGAAAAAGAATAATGAGAACTGATTAAGGAATCTTAGCAACATCATTAAGCATAATATTTGCTTTATAGGAATCTCAGAAGGAGAATAGAGAGATGCAGGCAGTAAAATTTGAAGAAGTAATAGCTGAAAACTTTTCCTCATCTGGAAAGGCAGCAGACATCCAGATCCAGGAGGCATGGAGAACCCCAACCAACCTAACCCAAGGAGATACACAACAAAGCATATAGTAATTAAAATGGCAGAAAATACTGATAAAGAGAATTTTAAAGCTAGAAGAGAAAAGTTACGTACAAACAAAACCCCATAAAGCTAGCACTTAGGTTTTCAGCACAAATCAGCACACAGATCAGAAGGAAGTGCCATGATACATTCAAAGTACTGAAAAGAAAAAAAAAAAACTACAACCAAGAACACACTAGGCACCAAATATCGCTATTAGAATATGTGGAGAAATGGTTCCCCAGACCAACAAAAAGGAATTCACCACCAATAAACCAGCCTTACAGGAAATGTTAAAGAAAATTCTTGGGGAGCAAAAGCCATAATTAGGAGTAAGAAAATTATGAAATTAAAAAATTTCACAGATAAATGCAAACAAATTAGATTATTCAATTAACAAAATGGTATGGAGGTTAAGCACATATGCAGGAAAATAAATTTTATCTATGTAAATCAGTCAAGAGTTTCACAAAATAAGAGGATGTCAAGTATGACGACATATACGTAAAATGTAAAGAATGAGTAAACAATGCAACCCATGAGAATGGGTTTAAACTTAACCATCACCTTAAAAGAGACTGCTATACACCTAAGTTGTTTATGAACAACAATAAACTGAACACCTGGAGTAGAAGGAAAGAAAGGAGAATCCAGAACAGGGTAAGATGGCGGCAGAGTAAGAGGAAACAAGGCTCACCTCGACCCACAAATACAACTATAAAGTCATTGCAAATGCCCCAGAAACTCACCTGAAGACTGAAAGAACGAGATCCACACTACAGGGAGATCAGAGGCCATAACACAGACAGCAGCTGCTACGGGAGACGCGGCTTGGGAGAGAGCGGACCCTGGCTGCTACGGTGGGGAAGGAGACACTGGCAAGGGAAAGGGACGACAGAAAAGCCCACAAGGGAGGGCAGCGGAAAACTAATCCCCACAACAAGGAGCCTGGAAAGCCTCTGACAGGGGCTTAATTTCTGGAGTTCCTGCAAGTAGCAGGGGGTAAAGCTTTGAGTTCTAAAGCTCAGTGTGCTTACTCCCACAGACCCTCAAGGTGACTGCACTGCTCTCGAGAAAAGACGAGGCACACAGTCCGCACACGTCTATGTGCAAACGGTGATCTTAAGAGTGCCTGGGACACAGTGTGGGGATTTTATCCCATCACTGTGTATCCCTGACAGGCATTCACGGAGGGCACCCCTGCACATACCGAACCCCTGGACACAAACCCAGAGTCTGACACCCGGACTGTGCCCTAAACTGACCCTCCAGGGAAACTCACGACAGCACACACGCATTGGGCATACGGGCCCTAGGCTCTAATCTAACCTTACCTTAGTATTTAGGCTTCTGGCCACAGAGCCCTGGTACCCAAGCCCATAGAGTGGGATCCCTGAGTCATACCAGAACACTT
>CM052806.1:43306898-43333503 GCA_028533885.1 Nasua narica | reverse complement strand
GGCTTTTCAGGCTTGTGTCCCCAGGGGCCCGGCCGCCAAGCCAACCAGGCTGGGGACCGCCGAGCCCCACCACAGGACTCCGCCTGCCACCCAGAGGAAAACCATGCCTTTCGGGACTGGGCAGAAGGGTCCGAACACCAGGAACCCGAGGGGACCCCAAAGGCCACCCCCACTTTTCGTCTCCCCGCTGGAACCAAACGCAGAGGCCCACCCACAGTCAGGCCCCCGCCCTCAACTCAGCCCCCCGGCCGCTTTGCCTGGGCGCACCAGATCAGCCCTGATTTGGCCCCCGACGCTCAGGCTAACCCTAGGTTGGCTTTTCAGACTTGTGTCCAGGGGCCCGGCCCCCAAGCCATCCAGCCTGGCAACCTATGAGCCCCACCACAGGACTCCGCCTGCCACCCAGAGAAAACCATGCCTTTGGGCACTGGGCAGAATGCTCCGAATACCAGGACCTGAGGGGCTCCCCAAGGCCACCCCCACTTTTCACCTCCCCACTGCAAACAAACAAAAAGGTCCACCTTCAGCCAGGCCCCCAGTCTTCAACTCAGCCCCTTGGGGCGCTCGCCCTGGTGCAGGCAGGTCTGGCCTGATGTGCCTCTGGTCCCAAGTCCTAACCCTAGGGTGGCTTTTCAGGCTTCCCTACCCAGAGGCCTGGCCCCCAATCCGTGCGAACCGGGGAGCCCCGAGTCCCACCGCAGGACTCCACTGGCAACGGAGATGGAACCAGTGCCCTTTGGCCGGAGGCACAACCCTTGGAGCATGGGACAGAAGCATGCCCCCCTTAGGCCCCAGGCACCTTTGTGGTTACTTGGATACAAACCAGTGGGTTGACCATCTGTAGCCCCTTACCCTCAATGAAAGACAATGGGTATCAGAAAGAATAAAAAACAAACAAACAAGACCAGACCCAGAAATATTCTTGTTCTAAGAGACTGCCTTTAGACCCAAGGACAACTCCTAATTTAAAGTGAGGGGGGTGGAGAACCATTTATCATGTTAATTGCCATCCAAAGAAAGGTAGTTAGCCATCCTTTTATCAAACTAACTAGATTTTAAAGCAGAGACTGTGATAAAAGATGAAGGACACTATAGGATAAAAGGATGTATCCTACAAAACCTAAAGATTTCAAATATTTATGCCCCTAACATGGGAGCAGCCAAATATTTAAGTTAATTAATAACAAGAGCAAAGTAACTCATTGCTAAACTAACAGTAGGGGACCTTAATCCCAAACTCACAGCAATGGATACATCATGTAAGTAGATATACAAGGAAAGAAGGGCTTTGAATTACAGACTTTACACCAGATGGACTTAACAGATATATTCAGTACATTTCATCCTAATGCAGAATACACATTCTTTTTGGGTGCACATGGAACATTCTCAGAATATATCATAATAGGTCACAAAACCGAACTCCAAGAATACAAGTATTAGATCATACCTTGCGTATTTTTAGACAACAGTGCTATGAAACTTGAAGTCAACCCCAAGAAAAAAATCAGAATGACCAGAAATACATGGAGGTTGAAGAATATCCTACTAGAGAATAAATAGGTCAACCAGGAAATTAAAGAAGAATTTTAAAAATACATGGAAACAAAGGAAAATGAAAAAATGACAGTTTAAAGTATTTTAGTTACAGCAAAGGCAGTTTTAAGAGAGAAGTATATTGCGATACAGGCCTTCCACAAGAATCAAGTCTGAAATACACAACCTAAACTTATACTGAAAGAAGCTGGAAAATGGCAAATAAAGCCTAGATCCAGCTGGAGAAGTCAAGTAATAAAGATCACAGCACAAATCGATGATCCAAACATTAAAAAAAAAAACAAAAAACAAAACAAAACAACAACAACAAGAGATCAATGAAACTAGGGGCTGGTTCTTTGAATTAGCACGATTGATAAACGCCTAGCTAGATTTACCAAAAAGAAAAGAGAAAGGACCCAAATAAGTAAGATCATGTGAGGAGAGATCACAACTTAAACTGCAGAAATACATACAATTTTAAGAACACAGTATCAGCAATTATATGCCAACAAATTAGGTAATCTAGAGGAAATGGATAAATTCCTAGAAACATGTAAAGTACCAAGACTGAAACACCAATAGAAAATCTGAACAGACCTATAATCTGCAATGAAATTGAATCATTATTCAAAAATCTCCCAACAAACAGGAGTCCAGGATCAGATGGCTTCCCGAGGGGAAGTCTACCAAACATTTAAAGAAGGATTAACACTTGTTGTTCTGCAACTGTTCCAAAAAATAAAAATGGGAAGAAAACTTCCCAACTCATTCTATGAAAGCAGCATTACCTTGATCTTAAAATGAGGCAAAGACCCCACCAAAAGTGAGAATTACAGACCAGTATCTACGATGAACATGGATACAAAAATCCTCGACAAGGTAATAGCTAATAGGATCCAACTGTACATTGAAAGGATTATTCACCGTGACCAAGTGGGATTTATTCCTAGGCTTCAGGGCTGGTTCAACATCAAAAATCCATCAACCTGATACACCACACTAATAAAAGAAAGGTAAGAACCGTGTGAGCCTCTCAATAAATGCAGCAAAATCATCTGAAAAAATACAGTACCCTATCTTGATAAAAACTCACCACAATGTAGGGCTAGAGGGAACATACCTCAACATCATAAAAGCTATATATGAAAGGCCCACAGCAAGTATCATCCTTAATGGAGAGCTCCCCACCCCCCACCCCACCAAGGTCAGGAAGACAGCAGGGATGTTCACTATCACCACTGTTATTCAACATAGTACTAGATGCCATAGCATCAGCAATCCGACAACAGAAATAAAAGGCAACCAAATCACCAAAGAAGTCAAACTTTCACTCTTTGCAGACAACATGATACTCTACATATAAAACTGAAAGACTCCACCTAGAAATTGCTAGAACTGATACAGGAACTCATCAAAGTTGCAGGATATAAAATCAATGCACAGAGGTCAGCTGCTTTTCTATTCACTAAGAATCAAGTAGTAGAAAGAGAAATTAAGGAGTTGATCCCATTTGTAATTGCACCCAAGACCATAAAGTACCTAGGAATCAATCTAACCAAAGAGGCAAAGGATCTGTACTCAGAAAACTATAGAATACTCATGAAAGAAATTGAGAAAAACACAAATGGAAAAATGTGCCACGTTCATGGATTGGAAGAACAAAAATTGTGAAAATGTCTATGCTGCCTAGAGCAATCTACACATTCGATGCAATCCCTGTTAAAATACCATCAACTTTTTTCACAGAACTGGAACAAATTAATCCTACAATTTGTATGGAACCAGAAAAGACCCCAAATAGTCAAAGGAATGTTGGAAAAGAAAACCAAAGCTTGTGGCATCACAATTCCAAACTTCAAGCTCTGTTACAAAGCTGTAATCATCAAGAAAATATGGTACTGGTACAAAAACAGACACACAGATCAATGGAACACAACAGAGAACTCAGAAATGGCCCCTCAACTCTATAGTCAACTAATCTTTGACAAATTAGAAAAAAATATCCAATGGAAAAGACAGTCTCTTCAACAAATGGTGTTGGAAAAATTAGACTGTCACATGAAGAAGAATAAAACTGAGCCACTTCCTTACACCATACACAAAAATAAACTCAAAATGGATTAAACATCTAAATGTGAGACAGGAATCCATCAAAATCCTGGAGGAGAACACAGGCAGCAACCTCTTCGACCTCAGCTGCAGCAACTTCTTCGTAGAAACATCACCAAAGGCAAGGGAAGCAAGGGCAAAAATAAACTATTGGGACTTCATCAAGATCAAAAGCTTTTGCACAGCAAAGGTAACAGTCAACCCAACCAAAAGAGAACCAGACAGAATGGGAGAAGATGTGCTAGTCAGATAAAGTGCTAGTATCCAAAATCTATAAAGAACTTCTCAAACTCACCACCCAAAGAACAAATAATCCAATCCAGAAATGGGCAGAAGACATGGACATTTCTGCAAAGAAGACATCCGAATGGCCAACAGACACATGAAAAAGTGCTCAACATCACTTGGCATCAGAGAATACAAATCAAAACCACAGTGAGAAACAACCTCACACCAACCAGAATGGCTAAAATTAACCAGTCAGAAAATGACAGATGTTGGTGAGAATGTGGAGAAAGGGGAATCCTCCTACACTGTAGGTGGGAATGCAAGCTGGTGCAGCCACTCTGGAGAACAGTATGGAGGTTCCTCAAAAAGTTGAAAATAGAGCTACCCTATGATCCAGGAATCGCATCACTGGGTCTTTACCCTAAAGATACAGATGTAGGGATCCGAAGGGGCACATGCACCCGAATGTTTATAGCAGCAATGTCCACAATAGCCAAATTACGGAAAGAACCTAGATGTCTATCAACAGATGAATGGATAAAGAAGAAGTACTATATGGACTGTCATATGCAATCAGGGAAACCCACAGGACGATAGAGCCACAGAGATGGAGAGTACTGGTAATAATCTGAATTCCTACAATCAGTAAAGCTGAAGTCAGAACGATCTTCTTGAACAACTATAGCCTATGAACCAAGAAATCCCCCCTCTCCTCTTCCAGGAGAGAAGGAACACTGCCTACCTCCTTCCAATTAGCAAAAACATGGTTGATACACACTGCCTCTAAATCCTAAGTACTTAGTACATTGCTGGTCACATAGTAGGCAGTAAATACAGATTTGCTGAATGAATGAATAAATCACACAATTCTTCTCCTTGTAACCTCAAACTACTTTAAGGCTGGATTACAGAAACAGAAAAGACAGCCATGGAGCCAAGGGTGCTCTTTTAGTCCAGAAGACCCACTGGGCAGAATCTTCTGTTCTTTTTTATGCAGGGAAAGGGTCTGAGTAAATCTACCCTTAGGAGAGAAAAGCACTTAAGTCTACTTTAATATGATGTAATTCAGCCTTTACTCTCTCTGTAGAGTTCTATGCCATTAACATTTTTTCTTTGTTTTTCAGAGCCACATTGTCTTGTCCCATCAAATTAACATTTTCCACTTTGACAGGCTCTGTTGGAGCAAGGAATTCACAAGAATTTCCCAAGTAGTATATTGATTTCTCTCCCCATAATCCCATAGTTTAGAATTAATTTTTCCCAAGTAAATGAAGCTTGCTAGAATTTACTTAAACTTAAAAGGTGGGAATGAGAGTTGTTATACAAATTCAGCATTGCCATAGGAACTCCAAGACAAGAATGAAGCTGGACCTCCAGAAAGAATAGAAGTTACTGCGAACTATTGAGTTTCTCTTTATCACTCATAGACATTCCCTACAAATGTTACAGTTCCAACCATACAGGGAGTGATTCCTTGGCCCTCAGTCCCAATAGCAAATTCTCAGGAAAAATAATCTGGAGATGGTGTCCACTCCTGATAGCACTGACACGGTTGTCTGGCACTCTGACTTATGAGAACTTATTAGAACTTGTGAAGATTTGTATGAACAAGTCATCCAAAAAGGGGGAATCACTGTTATCTGGCAGATATTCCAGAAGGTGACTTCTACCCCTGGTACCCAGGAACCATAATAAATTATATATATATATATATATATATATATATTTTTTTTAATTTATTTACTTGACAGAGAGGAGAGAGATCACAGTAGACAGAGAGGCAGGCAGACAGAGAGGGGGCAAGCAGGCTCCCTGCTAAGCAGAGAGCCCTATGCGGGGCTCGATCCCAGGACCCCGAGATCATGACCTGAGCAGAAGGCAGAGACTTTAACCCACTGAGCCACCCAGGCACCCCTAATATTTTTATCTTAATAAGCATTTTCAAATAGAAAAATTCTTTTATATTGTTTCTGTCCCCATAGACTTCTTTACTAAATGGCATCTTCCATTCAGTTAAAAAAGCATGAGATTGAAATAGCAATATTAGAGTGTCAATGATAATGATCCTAATCCATGTGTTAGTACTACCTGAATCTACTAGCTGATTGCTCAGGCTACTTTTAAAGCCATCAGTCAACGTGGGAACATACAGCTTTAAAAAAAATGTATTTTCTATTTTTATAACTCAGAAGTAATATGCCTGTGTCATCTCAAGGGGTCTAAGTGGTGAGAGGATTAGGAGAGGCATTTACAGATGTATTAAGCTACAGTACTTCAAGTTTGCATTTTATCTATGAAATACATGGTTCATCCATTTCCTCCTTTCAAAAATCACTTAAAAAAAAAAGAGGGGGGAAAGAAGCCATTTATTTTTTTAAAGTCACTCATTAATTATAGCCATCCCTGGGGCAGCATAGCTTATTCTATTCTTCCTATTCATTTGTTTGATTCTCCATTTATTGCCCTGGAGGCTGTGGCTTGTGATGCTGGCATAATGTTTATTGCTTTTTGCAAGAAAAACAAATGAAAACGTAAAGGGGGCTGCCAAAGTGCCTTTGTGGGTCTAGTCACCAGATTAAAGACGAGCCAAGAGAGGTATTGTTTTCATCCAGCTGAATGCTGGAGATTCTGTATATTTTACCAATCCACATGTGACAGGAAAAGAGAAGTAATGAGAACACACAGGCTAGATCTGGGTTCCTTTGTGAACTGTCTCCACATTTGAGTTCAAATTACTTCAAAATATGGCCAACCTGTAATGCTGACATATTCAAAAAACAAATGAGGTCCTTGCTGGGAAGAGGGAGTAAGAGGACCCTAAACTTACCTTGTCCCAGGGATACAACTAGGTAACACTCTCATCAGTATAGATAATGTAGAAAATGACCCCAAGTCTGGCAGAACGAACTCCCCAAGTAAATGCAGACAAAAAGCCACAAGGAAAAAGGTAGGAAGGGTGCAGACAGAGTGGGGGGCAAAAAGGACCACAGAACTGGCTGTGTGAGGGAGGGACCCACAGGAATGAAGAAGGGAAAGAAACAAACTATCACCCAGGGAAGCCTACAAAGGGAAGATGAATCCCCAATAGTATTTGGCTTCGAAAACCAGAGGCCAAATTTCTTGAGTTTTTACTAGTGGCAGGACTTTAAGCCTGAAATTTTAAAAATCAGTGGGCTTGGTTTTGGGAAAGCTTGGAGGGCCAGAAGAAGCAGAGTCCTTGCCTTTAAAGAGATAGCAGAACAAACAGCCTATGGACATACAGCATAAACAGCAGTTGGAAAAACACCTGGGGCATACTGGAGGGAGAATTATTTTCTACTCCCAGAGTGTACCCTGGAAGGACAGAGATCCTGGTAGACTCCTCCAAAATAAAGGGGCAAACAGGCAACATTTTCTTTCCCCTTTGTTGCATAAACACATGGCTACCTGCAGGAAAGAGCATTGCGGCCATTCACTTGCTTATATGGTGCCCTGCCCCATGGGGTTTGGGGATCCACCCCTTTCAGCCAGGCCTGCGTGTCTCAGCACCATGGGTCCCCTCCCCTAGAGAACAGCTCAAACCTTACCACAACCCTACCCTGACTCCTTACCTGTGCTTTATAGGGCCTGGGTCCTGGGTCCTGGCAGCATTGTCTCCTCACACTGAGGACCAGCATGGAACCACTACTCCAAAGTGACTCCTGCCCTGGGTAGAGGGAAAAAAAAAATCACACAAACCAGTCAGACTGTCTCCACCTGTCAGCTGAGAATAAACCGTTGGTCTGATTGCAGGCCCCATCCACCAATGAAGCTTCTCAGGGGACAACACAGGTAAAGTACCATGCAGTTTGGTGCTACTGCTTCTCTAGAAAATACTTGGTCTGACTCACCTCAAGTCCAGTGCAGCCCCAGTCTGGCCTACTAACACACGGGGACCAAATCCTGCCCACAACAGGAAAAGAGTGCCACTGCAGAGAACTGGACTGCAAGAAAACATGGCTCAGCCACAACAGGGCACACATACGTAAGAGGCACTCGTGAAGAACCAGTTTCCAATAAACAGGGGACATTGCATTGCAGGGCACTGCAGGCCCTCCTTTTCATAAGGACCTCCTCACTACTTTCAGGAGCAGGAGGTAGAGTGGACTTTCCTAACCCAGAGAAACAGACAATGAGACAAAATGAGACAGATGAATATGTTCCAAATGAAAGAACAGGACAAAACCACATCAAGAGACCTAAGTGAAATGGAGATGGGTAACATGCCTGATAAAAAATTTTAAGAAGTGTTCATAAATATACTCACTGGACTTGAGCCAAGAGTGGAGGGTATTAGTGAGATGAGTTATTAAGATCCCTTAGTTAGGGGACACCTGGGTGGCTCAGTTGGTTAGGCAGCTGCCTTTGGCTCAGGTCATGGTCCCAGCGTCCTGGGATCGAGTCCCACATCGGGCTCCTTGCTCGGCAGGGAGCCTGCTCCTTTCTCTGCCTCTACCTGCCTCTCTGCCTGCTTGTGTTCTCTCTCTGTTAAATAAATAAATAAATCTTAAAAAAAAAATCCCTTACTTAGATCCCTTAACAAAGAGATAAGAAAGAACCAATCAGAGATGAAGAACACAATAAATGAAACTTAAACACTAGATGGAATTACATAGACTAGAGAAAGGCTAAGAACTAATCAGCAACCTGGAGGACAGAGCAATGGAAAGTAATCAAGTCCAGCAGATGAGAGAAAAAAAAAAATTATACAAAATGAGAAGAGACTTAAGGAACTCTGAGTCCATCAAGTGTAATAACATTCACATTATGGGGGTCCAGAAAGATAGGAGTAAAGGAGGATGAAAATTTATCTGAATAACTGAAAACTTTCTGAATCTGGTGAAGGAAATAGAATTTCAAACCAAAAGGCATAGAAATCCCCCCTCAATTAACCAAGGATGTCCATGCCAAGACACATAGTAATTCAAATGGTAAAAAGTAGTAATAGAATGTTCAAACAGCAAGACAATAAAAGAGTTACACACAAGGGCAATTCTCTGAGACTATCAGGGAATTTTTCAGCAGAAACTTTGCAGGCTAGAAGGGAGTGGGAGGATATATTCAAAATACTTAAAGGAATATCTGCAGCAAAGAATATCCAGCATGGCTATCATTCAGAATAGGAGGAGAGATAAACAGTTTTCCAAACAGAAGTCAAAGGAATTTACGACCACTAATGCAGCCCCAAGAAACTGTAAAGAAGACTCTGTGAGTAGGAAAGACAGACCATAAGCAGGACTAAGTAAAAAGCACAAAAAAGCAGTAAAAATAAGTGTGTCTGCAAAAATCAATTAAGCTACTCATAAAATGAATCTAGAGTATGACACCATATATCTGAGGAGTAAAGAGTGGGTTCAAATTTAAGTGGCCAGTTTAATACAGACTGCTAAGTGCAGAAGTTGTTATATACAAACTGAATGGTAACCACAACTAAAAAACCACTAATAGATATGCAAAAAATAAAGAGAAAGGAATCTAAGTATGTAAAAAAAAGCCAACTTATTTTAAGAGAGCAAGGGAAGAATGGAACAGAGAAAAACTACAAAAAAAACCATAAAATAAGAAACTACTACATACTTACAATAATTACTTTAAATGTACATGAAATAAATGCTCCAGTCAAAAGATGTATGGTGTCAGAATGGATAAAAAAGCAAGACCCTTCTATATGCTGGATATAAGAAACTCATTTCAGACCTAAAGAAATATGCAGATTCAAAGTGAGGGGATGGAAAAGCATTTATCATGCAAATGGATATGAAAAGTAGGCAAGTATGGAAATACTTCTATGGGACACAAAAGACTTTAAAACCAAGACTAACAAGAGACAAAGAAGAACACTATATATAATCACTAAGGGGACACTCCAACAAGAAGACATAATAATGGTAAATATTTATGCACCCAACATGGGAGTACCCAAATACATAAAGCAGCTAGTAACAACCATAAATGAAGTAACTGATATTAATACAGTAATAGTAGAGGACTTTAACACCCCACCTACATCAATGGACAGTTCAAACAAAATCAAGGAAACAATGACTTTGGATGACATTTTAGATGTGATGGATTTAACAGATATATTCAGAACATTCCATACTGAAACCGGGAATATAAATTCTTTATTAATGCACTTTGAAAACTGTCCAGAATAGATCCCATGTTAGGCCACAAAACAAGTCTCAACAAATTAAAAAAGAGCAGAGTCATACCATGCATCTTTTCTGACCATAACACTATGAAACTAGAAGTCAACCACAAGAAAAAAGTCAGGAAGACCACAAGTACGTGGAAGTCAAATAACATGCTACTTCACAATGAATGAGTCAACCAAGAAAATAAGGAAAAAATCAACAAGTATGTGGAAACAAATGAAAATGAAAACACAATGACCCAAAACCTTTAGGATGCAGCAGAAGCAGTTCTAAAAGGGAAGTTTATAGCAATACAGGCCTATCTCAAAAAACAAGAAAAATCTCCATCTAATTTTACACCTAAAAGGAGCTAGAAAAACTAACAAACAAAACCCAAAACAAGCAGAAGAAAATAAAGATTAGAGCAGAAATAAAAGATATAGATGCTAAAAAAACAATTGAATAGATCCACGACAGCAGGAACTGGTTCTCTGAAAAGATCAACGAAATTGATAAAACTCTAGCCAGACTCATCAAGAGAGAAAGAGATAGAGAAAGTAATCAAACAATCACAAATATGAGGAGAAATAACAACACCATGGAAATACAAACAATCATAACAGAATATTATGAAAAAATACACACCAACAAATGGCAATCTACTAAACTGAAGCAGGAAGAAATAGAACATGTCAACATATGGATTCCAAATAAGGAATTGAATTAGTAATAAAAATCTCTCAATGAAAGAAAGTCTAAGACTAGACAGATTCACTATATGTTAACTACACTGGAATTAGAAATAAAGTATGGAACAAATTAAGAAACAAAGAAACTCCTTGGTATCCAAAATGTCCACATGAGTATTTCAGAGACACACTTGAACTAAACTTAATAAAAACTCACAAAGAAAGTAAATAAACAAAAAATAAAAAACAAAATAAAGACCGACCAATTTTGCTTTGAGACACTCTTTTCCAATGTCTTGAGTGGAGTTATGTAGCAAAACCATTTTTTTTTTAATTTACATATAGCTGACATACTATTTTATATTGTTTTAGATGTACAGTGATTTGACAATTCTATATATACATAACCCTCTGATCACTACATATATGATATATATCACATATACTGTGATTACTATATATATCAGCAAGACTTAAGATTTTAAAATATATTTTCTACGGATATTTTCACAGTCAATTCTATTAGCTGTAAGAACACTTAGGATTTAAAGTGAAGAGTGAAGAATGGAGTATTAAGTCCCCTCGACTGCATTCTCAAGTGGACTTAGAATTTTTTCCAAAGGAAGTTTATAGACCAAGACAAATCATCAAAGTGACAGTTTTAATCTCAAATAGGTATGAGTAGGGTTCTACTAATAATAACTATGGAGTTTACATCAATTTTTTGAAGCATATTTATAATCCCAATAAAACTGAAGAGCTTTGCATTTATCATGTAAATATATATTTATTTCAAACTAAAAATTGTACTCTCTTTTGATTTTGACTTCAGGCTGCATAGCCTATTTGATATCACATATTATACCATAAGGTATAATGGTGTAATATTAGTCTCTCAGAGACTTAGTAGTCTCTAGTGGCCTCAAGTTTGTCAGTCTGAATGTGAACATACCTTCAACTTAAAAGGCCATTTGTTGTGTTATATTTAGACAGCTTTTGGTTTTTTTCCTCTGAGCCATTCATTCATGCAACAAATATTGAATGGATATCTGCTATGGGTCACACTCTGATTTAGGTAGGATTTTATCAAAGGAAGAAACAGATAAAACTGCCTGTCAATGAAGGGCGTAATTTAGTTGCAGGAGACAAAAATTTAGTAGGTGGTAGATTAGACGATGATAAATGATAAAAAGAAAAATAATGCAAAAGACATTTCAGTGTAGAAAAAGGTTACAATTACAATTTTAAATAGGATAGTGAGGAGGGTGTCATTAGAAGGTAAAATTAGAACAAATACCAAAGATGAAGGAATCTAGAAGGAGAGAATTTCACAGTTAGGGCATAGTCACTGAAGAGGTCTAAACATGGGGACAGGGTCCTGGGTTTCCAATTTCCGAAAGATTTCCAGACTAGGATACCTATGTGGCTACAGCAGAGTCAGCAAGATCAAGGGGAGACATGATGAGAGATCCTTTTACATCTTTCTATCCTTGACATTACCTAACCTTGGCCAATAACCTAAAGAACTTACTCTGAAGCAGTTAATGGTGTTTAAAATTCCTTGAGTATCAATTATATCAAGGATAAAGGAGGACCTATAATTGGAAAAATATAGTTAAAATCTTAAGTGTCACATGAAATATGCCTTATCTGTTTTGGTTTCAAATTACAAAAAAAAAGTATATTCATAGATTTTAAACTTGTATACCATAATTCTATCAAATAGCATTCCTTCTGTTTAACTTTGATGTAGTGGCTTCCAGGTGTCAATTTCCAGTACTGTCCTTTCCAGGGAGTTTCAATGATTGAGTCAGGTATGCTTTCTTTATATGCACAGACATTTGTAATACTTAAAAGTCTGTAAAACACCTACTCTGATAGCTTGCAATGAAACCAGATGAAAATCAAATGAGGGGAGTATGTTATTTAATATCTTATCACAAAGACGTGTAAGAGAAATGCACTTAAGTATAACTAGAAGTGAAGTTCCCTTCTTCCTACATGCACCCTCTTTAACCCAGTTAGGTCTGGCCCACAGCCCAATAAGGGCAAGCCTTGGTTTCATACCACTACAGTTTTCTAGCCCTGTTGATTTGATCAGGGATAGACAATGGCCCAAGCTGAAATAATTATGTCTCTTTCTGAATAATGTGGAATATAGAAATAGACAATCAGCATATTTAGTGGAGACTGGAGCTGTAAATTCATGGAGAATAGAAATAATGTCAGAAAAATAATCAGGTAGATTCCAGTGCCAGTTATAATTACTGAAAAGCAAAAATTAGGATTTTACAAAGAGAGCTGGTTTCCTGTGAGAAGACAGATTATTCCCAGAAGGATAGAATGTGAGAGCCTGGCGGCCAGCCAATTTTCTACTTCATGTCAGGCCTGGCTTTATTTCCTGCTGTTGCCTTCCATGAGAATTCTTCTCTTCATGATAAACATCCTTTTAATTTGAACCCTTTGAGGGAGTTCTGTTTCCTGCAACCAAAGAGCCCTTTACTATTGTTAGCGACTGACTATTGTAAGGATTTGACTTATGTTAATTAAGTAAACTTGTTGCATTGTTTAAGCAACCTTTAAAATAAATGTTTAAGTGTGGCAAGAAGTTGCTGAGATTTCTAACAGATATCCACACCTGATATGGCCATCAGTTTTTCCTTCTCCTTCTTCATTTGAATCAGGTTGAGGTTAGTGACTATCTGTCACATTTGAGCACCTTAAAGGTACTTTCATGAGTGTGTAGCATGTTCACTATTGGGGGAAATATCTAGCCTTCTAAATACTTTCATCTAGATGTGAATGGGTCTCATTTCTTCAGTAATTTGAAAATATAACAACTTCTAAATACCATTTTCCCCCTTATGTCCCCATTTTACAACGAAGTAACCAAAATTGATGGAAAACAATTAGAGAAAAAGTTTTGTGTATTTTGTTTTTAAAATAGCGTATTAAAAACTTACTAATGGCAGGTTTTATGTTAAGTATACAGAGGGCTACAAATGTGATTAACAGGTGGTATCCACATTGCTCCATTCCCTACAGAGGAACCTGTGAGTTAAAGAAAATCTTTTGAAAACCAATGGCTCATGTTCTGGATTGTTCGACTACAATTCAAATTTTGTTCACTATGATAGCCAAATAATGCCGATCTATTATCATTTTCATATGGTGGAGACCCATCTTTAGAAATATTACTTTCTCGCAAAATACACAAGAATTACAGGGTAAATCCTAAAGTTACTGTAACATTTTTATAAAACATTTAGTAAGTTTCTCAACTTATTCACCCAGAAACTTTTTTTTTTTAAAGATTTTATTTATTTATTAGAGAGAGAGAGATTGAGAATGAGAGGGGAGAAGGTCAGAGGGAGAAGCAGACTTCCCGCAGAGCCGGCAGTCCAATATGGGACTCGATCCCGGGACTCCGGGACCATGACCTGAGCCGAAGGCAGTCGCTTAACCAACTGAGCCACCCAGGCGCCCTCACCCAGAAACTCTTAATCCAGTGGCAAAATTTAGGTTAGTGTTTTAAAAACTAAAACCAAAAAACAGGTAACAGGTATGTATGGCAGGGCCAAGAGGGTAACAGTGGTCTTAATCATCAATTATTAGATTAGTGATATTACAGAAGTACTCTCTGATTTCTGAAGTAAAGGAATTATTTTGTAAGATAAAACAATGTTTACAGTAAAATTTATCTTAACTTTTTATTACCACACTGTAAGACAGTCTGTAACATTAAATTTTAGTTTTTCAGGTTTCAAATCTATGATGGGATGAATGTGGGAGAGGAAGATATTTTCACCTACATTTTGGCAATTAGATATATACATTTATATATATACATGTATTTTTCTAATGCTAACTATGCCCAACCTTAAATGTCAATACGAAAAAGACCTTAAAAGCTTTCAAGGAGGGGGTGCCTGGGTAACTCAGTTGGTTAAGCAACTGCCTTCGGCTCAGGTCATGGTCCCGGAGTCCTGGGATCGAGTCCCACATCGGGCTCCCAGCTCCACGGGGAGTCCGCTTCTCCCTCTGACCTTCTCCCCTCTCATGCTCTCTCTCACGCGCACGCGCTCTCTCTCTCGTAAATAAATAAATAAAAATCTTTAAAAAAAAAAAGGTTTCAAGGAGTTATTATGATTAAAATTTTATTATTAAATTACAATTATTCTAAGTAAAGGCCATGCTATGGTAAAAGGTATAATGCTATGTATTAAAGATACAGATACAGTTAACAAATTGAAGGCTATTTTGAGAAGAAGGAATTAAGGACCAAATAGAGTCTGCAACATTAAAATAATCTAACAACTCAATAATAGTACTTTATTACTGTTAGGTGGAGGACAGTAATCACTAAAGTAACTTGGACATGTAAAAATATAGGGAGAAATAAAATTGACTACAATAGTATAAAGTTAGACAAATAGGGAGGGGAAAAATAAAACAAGATGGGACTGGGGAGGGAAACAAACCTTAAGAGACCCTTAATCTCAGGCAACAAACATGGTTGCAGGGGGGCAGGTGGGGAGGGATAGGGTGACTGAGTGATGGACATTGGGGAGGGTATGTGCTATGGTGAGTGCTGTGAATTGTGTAAGACTGATGATTCACAGACCTGTACCCCAAAGCAAATAATAAATTATGTTAATAAAAACAAAGAAACAAACTTATATGAAACATCAGGTAATAATGCTAAACTTAACTGGATTGATAATTATCTAGAAGTGATTTTATTCATGCAAAGTCAACTCTGTTTTTATTACTGAGATATGAAACAAACTTAGTAACACATCATGTAATTTTTCTTGAAGATAATGAGGTAACACGTCCTAAGAGCTCAGGAGTTTTGTGATTAGGATGAAGCCAAAGAAAAAGAAGTATGCATGTCCCCCCGCCCCGCAATGGTGTGAGTCAGCGAAGATGAGAGAACAGTGATAGGGATCTTTAATTTCTTATGTTTGCACTTGAAAGAATGCATTCCATTATTTGTTTTAATTTTTTGCACCTGTAGAGAATTAACATTCTGATTTCACCATTCCAAGAATACAAAAATAACAACTTTCTTACTCTTCTTCTCTCTGAACTCCTCTCACTTTCTCAGCTTTCTACTGATACTTTCACCATATTAATTTCTTCTCTGCTCATGTTGGAGTCTTTTGTATATTAGAAATAATCATTCCCACAGCAGATGATCCCTTGAAATCCACTCTAGTTAATATATCTACAATACATTTTTATAAAATCCTTCTAATTAATTTACTCCTCATAAATGTACTTAAATTATGTGAAATTTAGTCAAGGGAATCCTAAAAATCAATAAACATAAAGGAGGACTTCCAGTTTCTGGGTCCACATAAATTGGGCTTAGAAGTCACCACTCTATCCTAACAACAAGTAAAAAGCTGAAAAGACTAAAGCATTAACAATCCTTCTTGGATTCGTATGAGAGGAGAGGACACAGGGCAAATTTTCCTGGCCCGAAAATGACAAAGATAGACAAGTGAATACAGTGAGTCACAGCTTATGGGAGCACACTCATAAGAGGAAACCGCCCCGGAGAATCAGTGCTCAGGGAAGAAAACCGAAACTGTAACTGACAAATTTCTGGAGGCTCAGGGTAAACAAATCTGAAAATTAAAAACTCCAGTGGGAGGTACTCATATGGAGGCTTCCACAGTATTTTAAGACTTACCTCTAAGAGCCTGACAGGGTTCCCACAGTCAACATCCAGGAAAAGACCTCCTGGGCTTCTGGCGTCAGGAAGGAAAAGGAACCATTTTGAGAAAGGCCAGAGCCCGCTGTTCTTAAGGCGGCCTGCCCTCAGGGGAAACTAGTTAACAAGACCTCAGCCTGCTGGGATATAATCAGAGCCTAATTGACCTGTGGGAAGGAAAATAACCAACACCTGTCAGCTCTAGCCCTCCACAGAAAAGAAGGGAAATAACCTAACTCCAGCTCGCTCCAGCCATCCTGTCTCACCTAAGCGGAGAAAAGAAAAATGCCCTACAAAACTTGTGAGCTTCATGGTTCAGACGCACAGGCTCACCAAAACTGAAATCTAATCATAAGACTACAGAATGCTTCCCCTCCTCTCCGTCTCTTATCACCACATTACTAGAGACCTATTTATAGTAGCTCCTTAGTAGCTCCTTTTACGTGGTACATCATGCCTAGAGAGCTAGAACAAATAAGGAGGCGCACTAAGAGGTAAAGAACAGTTAAACCGTTTTAAGAGACAAAGCAAGCATTAAGGACCAGACAAAGCAGAGATGTTAAAAATACCCAACTGCGAATTTAAAACAATTGTTAATATGCTAAGAATTTTCAATGGATAAAGTAGATAGCATACAAAAACAGATGGGGAACATAAGCACAGAGATAGAAATCCAAAGAAACAACCAAAAAGAAGTGCGTAGATCAAAAACACTGTTACAGAAATGAAGGCTGCCTTTGATGGCTTTATTAGAGACTAGTCACAGCTGAGGAAAGAATCTGACCTTGAGGATATCTCAATAGAAACCTCCAAAACTGAGAGGCAAAAATAACAAAGACTGAAAAAAAAAAGAACCAAATACCAAGGATTGTGGGACAACTACAAAAGTAGTTGTGCAAAAGGTAGCATACGCATAATGGAAGTACCAGAAGGAGAAGAAAAAAGAGAAAGAAACAAAAGACATACTTTAAACAATAATAACAGAATTTGCCCAAATTATTATCAGACACCAAGCCACAGATCCAGGATACGAAGAGAATAGAAAGCAGGAAAAATGCCAAAAAAACATTCTCAATGTTTTGTCTATCTCAAATGACAGAAAATTAAAGGGAAAAAAGATCCTGAAAGAATCCAGAGAGGGGGGAAAAAAAACACCTTACCTGTAGAGGACCAAATATAAGAATTACATTAATTTCCCCTAAGAAACCATGCAAATAATAGTGAAGTGCAGTATTTGAAATGTTCAAAGAACAAAACCACCAAACTAGAATTCTGTATTCTATGAAATTATCCTTCAAAGGTGAAGGAGACAAAAAGACTTTTTCAAACAAACAAAAATTGGGGGAATTTATTGCCAGTTGACCTGTCTTGCAAGAAGTGTTAAAAGAAGTTGTTCAGGGAGAAGGAAAATAATATATGTCTGACAGATATACATAAAGGAAGCGCATTGAAAAGGAATAGGTGAAAAGTAGAATGAAAACTTTCATTTTACTTACTCTTAATTGATCTAACAGACAACAGTTTGTTCAAAAAATAATGGCAACAGTGTATTTGATTATTATGCTAAACAAAATAAGTCAGTCAGAGAAAGACAAATACCATATGCTTTCACTCATATGTGGAATTCAAGAAACAAAACGAGCAAGCAAAGGGCAAAAAAAGAGAGAGAAAGGAAAACCAAGAAATAGACTCTTAACTATAAAGAGTTAAAACTATAAAAACAAAATGATGGTTATGGGGGGAGGTGAGCTGGGAAATGGGTGAAAGAGATGATAGGGCTTAAGGAGTGCACCTGCGATGAGTACCAGGGTGATGCAACGACGTGTTGGATCATTATATTTTACACCTGAAACTAATATTACACTGTATGTTAACGAGAACTTATTTATTTTGTATTTTAATAATTTATTGTTTATAACACTGTATCACATGTTTATTTGTATTTCTGTTTTACTCTTTGTGAAGAAAATATGAGGAAGACAAGCTGTAGGTGAAAAGAATGTTACAGAATGGTCCTGGAACACCCTGTAGAATATTAAAAAGGCAGAGCCTAGAGCACTGAGGATACTGCTATATCCATGGAATACTTAGGTTGAATTATCAGACAGCCTAAACAGTTCACTGTTTGTTAACTGGAATTTAAATAAAAATTTAAAAAACCCCACAAAATAATAATGGCAACAATGTATTTGATTAAGTATGCTTATGTTTGGGGCACCTAGGTGACTCAGTGGATTAAAGCCTCTGCCTTCTGCTCAGGTCACAGTTTCAGGCTCCTGGGATTAAGCCCCGCACTGGGCTCTCTGCTCAGCAAGGAGCCTGCTTCCCCCTCTCTCTGCTTGCCTCTCTGCCTACTTGTGATCTCTCTCCTCTCTGTCAAACAAATAAATAAAAAATCTTAAAAAAAAAGTATGCTTGTGTTTATATATTACTTAAAAGCATATATGTTTAAGTATTTTATCCATATATAATACATAAGCATACCTAACCAAATACATTGTTGCCATTATTTTGTTAGTTCATGTATACATATACACTTGCATGCTTTATATATATAGGTAAAATGAATAAAAGCAGTGATATAAGGAATAGAAAGTGGAATTTAGAATTATTTTGGTATTATAAAGTACTCATACTACTCATGCAATGGTAAACTTACCTGAAAGTGACTATGTTTAGTTGTAAATGTATATGGCAAACTCTAGAGTAACCACTAAAAAAAGGTAAGAAAAGAAGTTTAATAGGATAAAAAAGGGAAGAAAATGGAATCATAAAATCTCAGTTATAAGCACAAAAGGCAGAAAAAGAATAGAAGACAAAAATAGGGACAAAGAACAAAGGTAATACATAGAAACCAGTAACAAAATGGTCAATATGAATTCAACTATATGACTAATCACTTTAAACATCAACAGTCTAAATGTACTAATGAAAAATTCAGTAGTGGGGTACCTGACTGGCACAGTTGGTTAAGCATCTGACTCTTGGTTTTGGCTCAGGTCATTATCTCAGGGTCATGAGATCAAGCCCTGAGTTGGGCACTGCGCTCAGCACAGGGTCTGCTTGGGTTTCTCTCTCCCTCTCCTTCTGTCCCTCTACCCCTGGGTTCTCTCTCTTTTTCTCTCAAATAAGCAAGCAGATCTTAAAAAAGAGAGAGAGAGATTATCAGAGAGGATGAAAATGCAAGACCCAACTATATACTGTCTATAAGAAACCCACTTTAGCTAAAAAAGACACATATTAATTAAATGTAAATGGATGGGGGCGCCTGGGTGGCTCAGTGGGTTAAAGCCTCTGCTTTCGTCTCAGGTCATGATCTCAGGGCCCTGGGATCGAGCCCCACTTTGGGCTTTCTGCTCACCTGCTTCCTCCTCTCCCTCTGCCTTCCTCTCTGCTTGTGATCTCTCTCTCTCTCTGTCAAATAAATAAACAAAATCTTTTAAAAAAAATGTAAATGGATGGCTGGGGTGGTAAGAGGATGGGCAAAATGGGTGAAAGGAAGTGGGAAACATAGGCTTCCAGTTATGGAATGAATAAATCATGGGAATAAAAGGCACAACATAGGGAATATAGTTAATGGTATTTTTTTTTTATAATTAATGGTTTTGTAATAGCCTTGTATAGTGACAGATAATAGCTACACTTGTGGTGAGCAGAGCATAATGTACAGACTTGTTGATTCAATATGTCATATACCTGAAACCAGTGTAACATTGTCTGTCAGTTACACTTCAGTTTAAAAAAGAAGAAGAAAAAAAGCAGAAGTAGCCAAATCAATTTTAGGCACAGCAGACTTCAAACAAGGAAAGTTATCAAGGATAAAAAATGATACTACAAGACAAAAGGGCCAATTCTCCAAGAAGATAAAATTCAACTTGTATGTGCCTAATAACAGAACATAAAATACACGAAGCAAAAACTGACAGAACTCCAAGTAGAAGTAGATAAATTCGCTATCATGGTTGGAGACTTCAATATACTTCAATAGAAAGGGACAGAGCCTGTGGTCAGAAAATCAACAAGGGGATGGTCGAACTCAACAACATCATTAATCAGCTGTATATTTATATATATACATCTATAAACTACTTCATCCAACAACATTAAAAAACACATTTTTTAGAAAAGATTTTATTTATTTATTTGACAGAGAGAGCACAAGGAGGGGGAGCAGTAGAGGGAGAGAGAGAAGCTGGCTCCCTGCTGAGCAGGAAGCCCGATGTGGGACTCGATCCCAGGACTCTGAGATCATGACTGGAGCTGAAGGCAGCTGTTTAACCAAGTGAGCCACCCAGATGCTCCAAAAAACACATTTTTATCAGGATCACATGAGAATATTCACCAAGACGGATCACAATCTGGGTCATAAAATACATCTTAACAATTTAAAAGAAGAGAAATCATA
Organism: Nasua narica; assembly: GCA_028533885.1. NCBI lineage: Eukaryota > Metazoa > Chordata > Mammalia > Carnivora > Procyonidae > Nasua > Nasua narica. The sequence goes on along the minus strand of CM052806.1, from coordinate 43,312,656 downwards.
TGATGCTAGCTCTCAGACTACAATGGAATTAAGCTATAAATCAGTAACAGAAAGATAACTGGAATATCTCCAAATATATAGAAATTAACATACTTCTGAATAGCACATGGGTCATAGAAAAAATTTCAGGAAACACTGGAAAATATTCTGAACTCAAGGAAAACAAAAACACAACTTGTCAAAATTTGTGGGAGGCAGTAAAAGGAATTCTTAAAGGGAAATTTAAAGCATGGAATACATATATTAGAAAAGCAAATTTCTTTTTAAACCAAGCGTACTTTTACAATACGGTATAGTAATCATGTCTTTGGTATTTACCCAAAGGAACTGAAAATTATATCCACACAAAAACCTGCACATAGATATTTATAGTAGCTTTATTCATAATTGCCAAAACTTGGAAGAAACCAAGATGTCTTTACTTTCAGTGCTAAAAAGAAATGATTTATCAAAGACATGGGAGAAACTTAAGTGCATATTACTAAATGAAAGAATCCAATATGAAAAGGCTCCATATTGTGTGCTTCTAACTATATGACATTTTGGAATAGGAAAAACTATGGAGATGGTAATAAGATCAGTGGTTGCAAAGGAACTGGGGTGGGAGTAGACAGAGAGGGATGAACAGGCAGAGCATGAGGGTATTTTAGGCCAGTGGAAATACTCTGTGTGATACTATAATGATGGATACATGTTATTATGCATTTGTCTCAACCCACAGAATTTATAATACCAAGAGTATTCCTTAAGGTAAACTATGGACTTTGGATGATAATGATGTGTTAATGTATGTTCATCGATTTTTAACAAGTGTAGCTCTTTAGTGGGGATGCTGATAATGGGGGAGGCTATGCATGCGTGGAGGCAGGCAGTAAATGGGAAATCTCTATACCTTCCCCTCAATTTTGCTGTGAACTTAAAATTGCTCTCGGAAAATAAAGTTAAAAATAAAAATACCTCTTAAGGAAAAAAGAAACACAAATACTAATATATTTGATCAGAGCTCTCTACCCTTCTCTCTTAATCTCACCTGGAGAGTTGAAGTACTAATTATTTCTTAGTTTCCTCATTTATTTGATGTTATTTTGTTTGGATTAGTCTTTCTACCTGCAAATCATAGCTCAATAAACTTATCACTATTTTATTTATTCATGTTTCATTACTAAGCCTCCAATATATGAGGAAGTTTACTATCTTTTTATCTGAGAAATTATCACCTGCACTTTGTCCATTTCATTCTCTTCTATCCTTAGAATTATCAGAAAGGGCGTAGGTGAGGCAGGAAACTCACTCAGGAAGCATACCTCAAGCCTTCAGGAATATATCCTGACTAAAATGCTGCTAAATTAAAAATAATTATATTTTAAAATTTTTAGAGGTGGTTCTGCTTACAGTCAAGATTGAATATGCAAGCAATGTCCACAATAGCCAAACTATGGAAAGGGCCTAGATGTCCATCAACAGATGAATGGTAAAGAAGATGTGGTATATATACAATGGAATACTATGCAGTCATCAAAAAACCCAAGATCTTGCCATTTGCAACAACGTGGATGGAATTAGAGGGTATTATGCTAAGCAAAATAAGTCAATCAGAGAAAGACAATTATCATATGATCTCACTGATAATGACGAATTTGAGAAACAAGACAAAGGCTCATAGGGAAGGGAGGGAAATATGAAACAAGATGAAACCAGAGAGCGAGACAAACCATAAGAGACTCTTCTTTTTTTTTTTTTTAAAGATTTTATTTATTCGTTTGAGAGAGAGAGCGCGCATGAGAGGTGAGAAGGTCAGAGGGAGAAGCAGACTCCCGGTGGAGCCGGGAGCCTGATGTGGGACTCGATCCCAGTACTCCGGGACCATGACCTGAGCCGAAGGCAATTGCCCAACCAACTGAGCCACCCAGGCGCCCAACCATAAGAGACTCTTAATTTCAGGAAATAAACTGAGGGTTGCTGGAGGGGAGGGGGGATAGGAGGGATGGGGTGGCTCAGTGATGGCTCTTGGGGAGGGTATGTGCTATGGTGAGTGCTATTGAATTGTCTATGATGAATCACAGACATCTACCCCTGAAACAAATAATACATTATTTGTCAATAAAAAAAAAAGATTGAGGGGCACCTGGGTGGCTCAGTGGGTTAAAGCCTCTGCCTTCAGCTCAGGTCATGATCTCAGGGTCCTGGAATCGAGCCCCACATCGGGCTCTCTGCTCAGCAGGGAGCCTGCTTCTCCCTCTCTGCCTGCCTCTCTGCCTACTTGTGATCTCTCTCTCTCTCTCTCTGTCAAATAAATAAAAAAAAGATTTAATATGCAAGATCCACCCTATGTGAATTTAATGAAAAACCCTGAAATGAATACATAGGGCAGCTATTTGAGGACTCTGGAGAGTAGTGGCAGCTGGTGGATTGGGGAAGGAATGCAGAACATAAAGTACCGTGGAACCCGTAGTGAGTTTGGTCATTCCTTTTTCCCTGGGTATCTCCTGATCTACACTTAAGAGTCCTGAAACCAAGAACTATGTATTACAAGCAGACAGACAGTTTCAAGAAAAAAATTTCTATTTCTGGTCCATCCAAAGAGTAGGAGAGGAGTACCCTGTGAGATAGTTTTGTCTTGTTTTGTTTTGAATTCCTTTTGGCTGACTTCCAAGCAAGCTGATGGTGGCAGGGGAATTTTTTTCCTTTGACCAGAACTGTGGTCTCAAGAGCATGGAAAGGATAGGATGTCCATTGCTTTATTTTCATTCTCTGCCCTCTCATCAGTTGGCTCTGGAGGAAGACACTTTCAGGAATGCTTAGCCAAGTAGGGAAACTAAAGCTGCGATTTTTTAATAAAAAGGACCACTCAGAGGGACCCGTGATCACAAACAGTTGGGAGCATACAGAGAGGAGGGAGCTCAAGAAAGCAATACCCTGAAGTTGTGTAGTAGCTTTTTCTCTTCCTCTCTAGCTACATGTGCATGGGTCGGACCGTACAAAGCATACCAAAGTCTTCCAGAACTGAACTCTGGGTTTACACTACCACTCAGATCTCATATTGGCTATTAGGGAGCACTTTGAAACTGCAGTGATATTGAAACTACAGCCCATGGAAAGCAGGAAAGCTCAATGTTTCAAGCTAACAAATGCTACCAAACATTTGAAGAAGAAATCACACTATTCTATACAATCTCTTCCAGAAAATAGAAGAGAGAGCACTTTCTGACTCATTTCATGAAGATAGCTTTTACTCCAAACTAGGGAAAGTACAAGAAAATCAAACTGCCAATTCATATTTCTGTGACCATATACATAAAATCTTCGACAAAATATAAACAAATTTGAATTAAGCAATATATACTAAGTCTAATCACCACGATCGAATGGGCTTAAAACTAGGAATGCAAGGTGATTTCAATATTCATAAAATAAACAATATAATCCAACATATTAACAAAGAAAAGCTACAAGGTCATATTGTTGCTGAAAAATCATTTGAAAAAATTCAACATCCATTCATTATTTATATAAAAAAAGCTTCTCAGCAAACTAGGAAGAAGAGGGAATTTTCTCCTGATAAATGGAATCTGCAAAACACCCACAGCTAACATAACTGTTATGTCTTACATAACAATGAAAGAATACGTTCTTCCTAAGATTGGAGAAAAGGCAAAGATGTTCATCCCAACCATCTCTAATCAATATAGTACTAGAAGTCCTAGTCAGTGCAATAATGTGCAAGGAAGAGAAATAAAAGGCATACAAGTTAGAAAGGAAGAAATAAAATGGGCCCTATTTAAAATACCATGATTGACATGGAAAATCCCGAGACATTTATCCAAAGAAGCAAGTAATAGTTGAGTTTACTATGTTACAGGATATATGGCTAACACAAAGAAATTCAATCGCTGGAATTTTTATATACTAGTAATGAAAAATTGAAAAAAAATTAATTTTCCAAGTTGACTTATAGTTCAATTCAAATCCAGTCAGAATCCTAGCATAATATTTTTGAAACTACAGGCAAGCTGATTCGAAAATCCATACAGTAAGGTAAAGTAAATAAAATAGAAAAAATAGAAAAGGAAAAAAATAGTTGCCAAACTGACACTTCCCCATTTCAATATTTAGTGTATCACTATAGTAATCAGACTATGTGGCATTAAAGGGGTATACTCCAAATCAGTGGAAGTAAGAGTCCAGAAATAGACCTACAGAAATATGGCCAGTTAATTTTTTTTTAATTTATGAACATTTTATTTGAGAACAGATTCCCATTTACAGAAAAGTTGTAAAGATAATAGAACCTTCCCTTATCCCCACATCCAGTTTCTCTTACAATTAACACTTAACATTAGAATGGTACATTTGTCACAATTAATGAAGCAATAGCGACATCATATCATTATTATTATTATTATTATTATTATTATTAACTAAAGTCCACACTTTATTCAGATTTTCTTAGTTTTTACCAAACCTCCTCTTTCTGTTCTAGGATTTCATTCGGGATAGTCATCATGTCCCCTTAGTCTCCTCTTGATTATGACAGTTTTTTACGCTTTCCTTATTTTTAATGATCTTGACAGTTTTGAGGGTACTAGTCAGCTATTTTCTGAAATATTCCTCAGTTATGACTTTTCTTTCTTTCTTTCTTTCTTTTTCTTTCTTTCTTTCTTTTCTTTTTCTTTCTTTCTTTCTCCTTCCTTCCTTCCTTCTTTCCTTCCTTCTCCTTCTCCTTCCTTCCATCCATCCATCCATCCATCTTTTTCATTTGAGACTTTTCTGATGTTTCTCATGATTGGGGCAGATTACGGATGTTTGTGAGGACTACAGGGGTAAAGTACCATTCTTACCATATCATGTCAAGGGTATGTACTATCAACACAACTTACCACTGCTGACACTGACTTTCATCACCTGGCTGAAGTGGTGTTTCTGAAGATTCTCCACCATAGATACTTTTTTCTCTCTCACCTCACCCTCCTCCTCCTCCTCCTCCTGTTTTCCATTTGTTCTCTCTCTCTCTTTAAAAATATTTTATTTATTTGAGAGAGATAGAGAGCACGAGCAGGGGGAGGAGCAGAGGGTGAGGGAGAAGCAGCCTCCCCACTGAGCAGGGAGCCTGACACAGGGCTCGATCCCAGGACCCTAAGATCATGACCCAAGCTTGACCTGAGCCGAAGGCAGACGCTTAACCGACTCAGTCACCCAGGGGCCCTCCAATTATTCTCTTAAGAAGGAAGTCAGTACGTGCAGTTCATATTTAAAGGGCAGGGAGTTACACTACACTTCTCTGGGTTTTTTTATTATTATTATTTGAATTTTTTTTAAGTTTTTATTTAAATTCCAGTTAGTTAACATACAGTGAAGTATTAGTTTCAGGTATACAATACAGTGATTCAATATTTCCATACAACACCCAGTGCTCATCACAAGGGCACTTCTTAATCTCTCACCTATTTAACCCACACCCCCTCCCAACTTCCCTCCAGTAACCACCACATTTTTCTCTATAATTGAGAGTTTGTTTCTTGGTTTACCTCTATCTCTCTTTTTTGTCCCTTTGCATGTTTGTTTTGTTTCTTAAATTCCACATATGAGTGAAATCATATGGTACTTGTCTTTCTCTGACTCATTTCCTTTAGCATCATACTGTCTAGCTCCACCCATGTTGTTGCAAATGGCAAGATTTCATTCTTTTTTATGGCTGAGTAATATTCCAGTGTGTGTGTGTGTGTGTGTGTGTGCGTGTGTGTGTATACACCACAGCTGC
>CM052806.1:43264201-43306798 GCA_028533885.1 Nasua narica | reverse complement strand
CACTCCGCATAATCTCTTTTAGTCCCGTCCATGTTGATACGAAAGTTGGATATTCATCCTTTCTAATGGAGGCATAATATTCCATTGTATAGATGTACCACATCTTCCTTATCCACTCATCTGTTGAAGGGCATTTTGGTTCTTTCCACAGTTTGGCGATTATGGCCATTGCTGCCATGAACATTGGGGTACATGTGGCCCTTCTTTTCACTACATCTGTATCTCTGGCTGCTGCTCTTTTTTAAAAAGATTTATTTATTTGACAGAGAGAGAGAGAGAGATCACAAGTAGGCAGAGAGGCAGGCAGAGAGAGAGGGGGAAGCAGGTTCCCTGCTGAGCAGAGTAGGCAGAGAGGCAGGCAGAGAAAGGGGGAAGCAGGTTCCCTGCTAGGCAGAGAGCCGGATGCGGGGCTCGATCCCAGGACTCTGAGATCATGACCTGAGCCAAAGGCAGAGGCTTTGACCCACTGAGCCACCCAGGTGCCCCTATACCACGGCTTCTTTATCCATTCATCCATTTATAGACACCTGGGCTGTTTCCATATTTTGGCTACTGTTGCCATGCTCCTTAAACATCTTGGTGCATGTATCCCTTTGAATTAGTATCTCTGTAAGTGCTCCACCTCTTTGAAGGTGGAGAATTTGCATCAGTTATTTGGAATTCTTCTACAGAATAAATTTGTTTATTCTTCTCTATATATTTACTTACTCAGTCATTAATTATATCAGTATGGCCTCATAGAGATTTATTTAATACTTTGGTTTGTAATTTTATATTCCTTTTATTATTTTATTGTTAAAATTATTCCAGCTTTGGGGGCACCTGGGTGGCTCAGTGGGTTAAAGCCCCTGCCTTTGGCTCAGCTCATGATCTCAGGGTCCTAGGATCGAGCCCCGCATCGGGCTCTCTGCCCAGCGGGGAACCTGCTTCCCTCTTTCTCTGTCTGCCTCTCTGCCTACTTGTGATTTCTCTCTCTCTGTCAAATAAATAAATAAAATCTTAAAAAAAAAATTATTCCAGCTTTGACTATTGGAGGATCTTTCATTTCCTCTTATTTATTACAGAATGGTATTAGAAACTAGGACCTGAGTGCCAGGTATGCTCATTGCTACTGCATTGTTGCATTTATGCCTTCTCAGCTGACAGATCAAGGAATACATGCATATATGCTAACCCATGTATATATATGTATCAATAACTATTTATGTCTGTACTATAGTAGGGTAAATACAGACATGGGTCCTGACTCATGTCTCCAACTCTAACCTATCATAATTCTAACTCTCTCTCTTGCTTTTCTATACCCTTTCTCTCCAAGAGTGAGAAACCTGGCTTACTCTCCATTTACTTAACTATTTAATTTCTGCATATATATATATTATATATACACATATATGTATCATTTATAGTATTATCAGAATTGTTAGCTTGTATTCCTGTGGGAAACAAGTTTATCAACTAGAGAACAGGGCTTATGTGCAACTTCCTTTGTATGTAGTGTTACATGCTCTTCTCACTTCCAAAGTTACTTAGGTTAGCATTTTTACCTCCATTCGTTTCAGTGAAGTTGTTTCATTCATTTGTAATACTTGGATTGCTTTGTCACATTCTGCATTCTATCCTAGCACCTCTCTGAACTCCTAAATGATTTTTTAAACAAATCTGCATAAATTAAGATTCTCTATTTTTGCTGTAAAGTTGAGTTTTGACAAATACATAGTTGCATGTCTCCACCATTATGGTATCACATAAAATAGTTAACACTGCTCAAAAAATCCCCTGTGCTTCATTTATTTAGCTCTTCCCCTACCCCTAAACCTCTGATATTTTTGCCATCTCTATCCTTTTGCCTTTTTTTGAGGGTCATATAACTAGAATTATACAGTATATAGTCTGGTTTCTTTCATTGAGCAATATACACTTAATATCCACTGCTGCTTTTTCATGGCTTGATAGGCCATTCCTTTGTTGCCGAATAGCAGCCCACTGTATGGATATACCACAGTTTGTTTCATCTTTCATCCTCTGAAGGACATCTTGCTTGTTTCCATTTTTGGCACTTATGCATAATGCTGCTACATTTCAAATCAGTTGGGTAAATATCTAGGAGTGCAATTGCTGGGTTATATGATAAGACTATTTTTAACTTTGCAAGAAATATCTGAACTTTCTTCCAAAACAGCTGTACTGATTTCCATTCATATCCACAGTGAATATGATATCCACAGTCCCTGCTGCCCTGCATCCTTGCCAGCAGTTAGTACTTTGGGTTTTTTGTCCTAATTTGTTTTTTTAACCATTCTAATAGTCATGTAGTGGTATCTCATGTTTTAATTGGTATTTCCCCGACTAAAAATGATGTTGAACATCATTTCGTATTGAGATAGAAGTGACATATAATATTATATTGGATTTAGATGTACAACTTAATGGTTTGATATTTATATATATTGCAAAATGATTACCACAGTAAGTCTAGTGAACATCTATTCCCATGCATAGAATTTCTTCTTTTTGTTAGAACTTTTAAGATTTATTCTCTTAGCAACTTTAAATATATAACACAGTATTGTTCACTGTAGTTACCATGGTGGTCAAAGTGTACAAACTTCTAGTTAGAGGATAAATAAGTTGAACATCTTTTTATATGCTTAGCAGCCATCTGTATACATCTTTGGAGAGGGGTCTGTTTAGATCTTTTGTCCAGTTTGTGTTTTTTTATGGTTCATTAATTTTATTTTATTTTTTCAGTTTCCAAGATTTGTTGTTCATGTACCACACCCAGTGCTCCAACTGAGAGGTTTTATTTCCTATTGTTGAGTTTTAAGATTTTTGGGTTTTGCTGTTCGGCTTTTGGATATAGACAGAAGTCCTTGATTACATACATGTTTTGCAAATATTTTCTTCCAATCTTTGGGTTTTATTTTCATTCTCTTAAGCATTTATCAAAAAGCAGGATTTTTAGCTTTAATAAAATCCAACTTCTCTTCTTTCATGATCATGTTTTTGGTAATTTACTGAAATCTCATCACCAAATTGAAGCTCAAATCTTCTCCTCTTTTTCCTTCTATAGGTACTATAATTTTGTATTTGATGTTTTCATGATCCATTTTAAGTCAATTTTGTGTAAGGTGTAAGGTCTGTGTCTAGGTTCATGCTTTTTGCTTATGAATATCCAATTATTTCAGCACCAGTTGTTGAAATTTTTCCCTTTTGAATTATCTTGCACCTTTGGCAAAAACCAGTTGACTATAGCTGTGCATGTCTTTTGGGCTCTCTGTTACATTCTCTTATGTTCCATCTCTGTACGTATTCTTTCACTGATACCATACTGCCTTTATTTCTGTAGCTTTGCAATATGTCATGACACTGGGCAGCGTGAGTTTGCAAACTTTGCTCTTCTTTTTCAATACTGTATTCACTATTCTAGGTATTTATCCTTTCCATAAAAATTTCAGTGTAAGATTGTCCATATCTACCAAAGAATGTACTGAGAATTTTGTTGGGATTCCATTAATTCTAAAGATAAAATTGGGAAGAATTGACATTGTAGTTATATTGCATTTTCAAATCTGCAAACAAAATATCTCTTGATTTATTTAGATCTTCATTTTTCTTCCTTCAGTGTTTTGTGGTTTCCGCATGCAGATGCTATTCATATTTTGATAGATTTAAATATAAGTGTTTTATTTTCGGTACTATTATAAATGTACTGTTTATTTAATTTTAACTTCTAATTGTTCATTGGTGGTATATAGATAAGAAACTGACTTCTGTATATTGACTTTGCTATATTTACTCATTAATGATAGGAATTATGGTGCACATTCATTGGTGTTCCTACAAAGACCCTCACTTCATGTGCAATTAAAAAAAGTTTCTTTGTTTCTTTTCAATAAGCATACCTTTTATTTCCTTTTCTTCCCTTATTGCACTAAGAAGGCTTCTAGTGTGAGGCTAACTAGAAGTGGTATGAAACGACAGCCTTGTTTTTTTCCAATTCAGGGGAAAAGCGTCCAGGCTTTTACCATGAAATGGTGTTAGACTGTTACAAAAAAAAAAAGCCTCTTTCAAGTCCATTTCAAAAAAGTATTATGTAGATATTTTTATTAAGTTAGAGAAATTCCTCTCTATTCTTAGTTTGTTTAAAGTTTTTATCATGAATCAGCACTGGATATTTTGAAATGTTTTTTCCTGCATCGATATGATCATATGATTTTTCTTCAGCCTTTTGATAAGGCAGACTACAGTGGTTGAAGTTTGAATGTTGAGCCAGTCTTGCATATGTTTAATAAATCCTATTTGGTCATTGTGTATAATTTTTTTATATTACTGAATTCAATTTGCTAATGTTTGGTTGAAGATTTTTATTTACATGTTTAAGAGATATATCAGAGAGTGGGGCAAGATGGCGGAGGAGTAGGAGACCCTATTTCAACTGGTCCCCAGAATTGAGGTGAAGATCTACCAAAGCACTCTGAACAGCCATGAAATCAGCCTGAGATGTAAGATTATATACTTCTGGATCTCTACGGGGGCAGAGGATCATTGGTTGAGAGGTACAAAAGACAGAGTTGTAAGTGCACGGACAGATATCGGAAGATAAGCAGAAGGGGAGGGAGCCACTAGAAGCAAAACATTGGAAAGTAATACCCCAGCGTGAAAGCGCTCAGTGCATAGGGACCAGTAATAGCTCAGAGACCAGTGGCTGTGAGACGGGAAGGGACTGATAACAGCACTCAAACAGAACAAAGGGAATTAAGGGACAATTGCACAGACCTAAGCCCACGGTCCTGGGACTGGCCACAGCAGCCGCCAGCCCACGCCTGAGAGGGCCCAGTGCAGGCTCGAGTTGGCAGTCCTTGGGGCTGGCAGCTGCCAGTGATACTGCAGCCACTGCAGCCTCTGACAGGCCTGAGAGGACCCATTGTGGAATTGAGTCAGCAGTCCTGGAAAATGCAGCTGTTGGGACCAGGCTCGCCCAGACCAGTATCGCTCACAGTTTTGATGGCATGGGGGTACACAGACAAGTGGGGGCCTCCGGTGATCACTGAGATGGTAGCCAGGGGTATGCACCACTGTGGGAGGTTGGGGTGTTCAACGTAGTTTTCAGAGGGGGAGTCTGTGTGTTCTGAAGGATTCAGAGAGGAGCAGACTGTGGTTTCTCTCTGAGGTGGAGGTCTGGGTGCAGACAGTTTACTTTGCTCTGACCCCCTGAAAAGATGCAAAAAGTCACCAGAGAAAGAAGCCTCCAGAGAAGAAAAGCCCGAAAAATGGGTTTCCATGGAGCCTAGACCCTTGATAGGGGGCAGGGCAACTCCGCCAAAGCAGGATCGACTGAAAAACAATGTGGCAGGCCCCTCCCCCAGAAGACAAGCTGAAAGAACAAGAGGACAACAACCACAGGGTCCTCATAAAACTGTAAAACCACAACATTAGGGGAAAACAGTATATTAAGCTCCTGGTATTGCCTCACAGTCTGTATATTTCTTAGATACAACTTCTCTCTTTTTTAAATTCTTTATCATGATTCTTGTTCTTTCATTTTTATCCTACTTACCATTTCAACTAGAAGTTTAATGCAACACATTCCATAGTAAATTTTTAACTTGAACTTTTTTCATACATATACTTTTTTCTTTCTTTATAGATATCTATAGATATATAGATAGATAGATAGATATAAGCTTCAATGTAGTCCTTTTTTCCCTACTCAATAATACCTCTCTAAATATACCAGTTTTAATTTCCCTGGATCTCTGGAAAGTTGAATCCTCTAACAAAGATAACAAGATACACCCAGGAAGAAGTGAAATACCCTTCCTCGCCCACATGGAGGGATTATAACCACTTACCTGTCACCCCTCCTCCTTTCTGTGTTTTTATTTATTTTTTTCTTTTGTCAATCTGTTTTTGTACTTAATAAATTTTATTCTTGGGGTTCATTTTGGCTGGGTTTTTCTTTTTTTTTTTTCTTTTTCTTTTGTCAGTCTTTCTGTTTGTTCATTTTTGGTTTTGTACTTTATAAATCTTACTCTTGAGGCTTATTTTGGCTGTTTTTTTTTTTTTTTCTTTCTTTTTGGTGTTGACTTCCTATTGCTCTGAAACTATCCAAGGTGCACCTTCCTGGATCATGGATGATATTTTCAGCTATACATCCCCTAACCCACCTCTCACCAGAATGACTAGGAGGAGGAACCCCCAAGAGAGGAAAAATGCAGAGATTGTGACCTGTGCCACAGAACTTATGGATATGGACATAAGCAAGATGTGGGAAACAGAATTCAGGGTAACCGTTACGCAGACAATGGCTAGGTTGGAGAAAACCATTAGTGGCAACATAGATTCTCTAAGGGCAGAGTGAGAGCTGATCTGGAAGAACTTAAAAATGCTATCAAAGAGATCCAATCTAATTCAGATACTCTAACAGCTAGGTAAATGAGGCAGATTGAATTAGTGATCTAGAAGGCAAACTGATAGAAAAGAAGGATCAGGAGGAGGCCTGGAACAGACAGTTTAGAATCCTTGAAAACAGAATTAGAGAAATAAATGATACCATGAAACGTTCCAGTATCAGAATTACTGGGATCCCTGAGGGAGTGAAAGAGAGGACTAGAAGATATAGTTGAGCAAATCCTAGCTGGGAAATTCCCTAATATGGGGAATGGAACAAGTGTTCATGTCCTAGGGGCAGAGAGGACACCCCCCAAGATCAGCAAGGGTAGAGAGACCTATTGGCTTGTGATTGTGAATCTCGTGAGCCATAGAACTAGAGAAAACATCTTAAGGGCAGCCAGGGGGAAGAGATTCCTTATGCACAGAGGGAGGAACATCAGAAAAACATCAGACCTGTCCAGAGAAACCTTGCAAGCCAGGTTTTCTGGCAAGGCAGAAAGGGCTGGCAAAACATATTCGGGGCACTAAATGAGAAGAATATGCAGCCAAGAATACTTTATCCAGCAAGACTGAGATATACCAGTCTGTAGTTTTTCTATCATACAATGTCTTTATCTGTTTTTTGAAATAGGGTAATACTGACCTCATATAATAAATTAAGAAGTTTTCCCTATGCTTCTTTCTTTCTTCTTCTTTTTTTTTTTCTTTTTTCTTTTTTCTGGAGAGATTGTGGGAGGTTAGTATTATTTCTTCCTTAAATGCTTGACAAAATTCGCCAGGAAAACAAACCAGTCCTGGTGTTTTCCTTTTGAAGGTTAATTACTGATTAAATTTTAGAAATATATTTAGGGCTATTAAAGTTCTTTCTCCTTGAGAGAGTTTTCTTAGTTTGTATTTTTCAAGGAATTTATTCATTTCATTTAAGCTATCAAATTTGTAGATATAGAGCTGTTCACTTTAATATCCATGATATCAATGTAATGACACTCTTTCATTTCTAATATTGATAATTTGGGTCTTCTCTTTTTTCTTCATTAGAGGCTTACTAATTTTATTGATTCTTTTAAGGAATCTGCTTTTGTTTTCATTGATTTTTCTCTACTTCTTCCTTATTTGGCAATTTTATTTATTTCTGCTCTAATTTTTATTATTTATTTTCTTCCATTTAGGCTTAAATCATTCTTCTTTCTTTACTTTCCCAAGGTAGAAGCTTATGTTATTGATTTTTAGATCTTTCTTCTTTTAGGATATAAGTCATTAACACTATAAATTTCCCTCTATGCACTATATTCACTGCATCTCACACATTTTATTTTTATTTATTTTTAAAGATTTTATTTATTTATTTGACAGAGAGAAAGAGATCACAAGTAGGCAGAGAGGCAGGCAGGGGGAGGGGGGAATCAGGCTCCCTGCTGAGCAGAGAGCCCGATGTGGGGCTCGATCCCAGGACCCTGAGATCATGACCTGAGCCGAAGGCAGAGGCTTTAATCCACTGAGCAACCCAGGCGCCCCCATCTCATACATTTTAAAAAGTCATATTTTCTACTTTAATTAAAAATATCTTATTCTGTTTTTGATTTTTCTTGAAGCTTCCTTTTGAAATGTTTATTATTGGTATTTAATGCCCCATGTTGTGGTCTTTGTGAAGGTCCATTCTGTTGTCTGCTAGGATATTTTCTAAATGTTGGTATTGTTGTTTAGGACATCTAAATTTGTATTGATTTTCTGCCTTTTGATTGATCATTTGAAGATAGAAGGTTGTAGAAACCTCCAACTCTAACAGTGGATTTGTTTATTTCTCCTTCTACTTTCGTCAGTTTGCTTCATTTATACAAAAGATCTTTTGTTTTGTGCACATATTATCTCTTCTTGGAGGACTGACTCTTCTACCATTACCTAATGTCCATTATTCCTGATGATCATCCTTGTTCTGATGTCCATGTTGCCTACAGTTAACATAGCTACTTCCATTTTCCTTTGATTAGTGGTAGCATGATGTACCTTTTCCCTTTCCTTTTCCTTATATCTATCTGTATCTTTTTTTTTTTTTTTGGTCTCAAGTTATATTGTTTATCTGGATATAGATGCCATGGACACTTGAAAAGATTGTGTATTGTCTTGTTGGGGGGAGTGTTCTATAAATGTTGATTGACCTCTATTGATTGATAATGCTGGTTCCTCTAATCTTGCTTATTTCAATCTAGATGTGCTATCAATTATTGAGGGAGGGGTGTTGAAGACCCAGTTATAAATAGGAATTTGTCTATTCCTTTCTTAGTTCCATCAGTTTTTACTGCACATGTCTTGTAGGTTTATTGTTTGTTACATACATATTTAGGATTGTTATATTTTCTTGGTAAATTGATGCTTTCATCATTATGTAAACTGCCTTTCTATCCCTGATAATTTTCTTTGCTCAGAAGTCTATTTGATGTTGCTATATCCACTCCCAGTTTCTTTTGATTGGTATTTCCATATATAAAGATATGTATATCTTTATATTTATCATAGTTTCCTATAGAGAGCATAAAATTGTTTCTTCTTTTTATTCATTTTGACAATATGTTTCTTTTAGTTGGCATGTTTAGATCATCTATCTACTCACCATATTTGTTCCTTTTTTTAAATTTCTATTTTCTACCTTGTCTAGCTTTGTTTTATATGAACCCTCTTTATCTTCCCTTAGTGTATCAATTATACTTTTAAAATAAAACTAGTGATTTCTGTAGCGTTTGCAAGATAAATTGTTAACTTAAGTCTAAAATAGTTAATTTAAGTCTACTTTCAAATAACTATACTTCTTGTGTAGTACAGGTACCTTAAAATAGACTAGTCCAAATTTGCTCTTATCACTCCTTTAGATGTTTAATCTTTTCATTTATGCTCTAATCACCCAATGTATTGTTAATATTATTATTTAAGAAAGTAGTTATCTCTTAGATCAATTAAAAACAAAAAATTAAGCATTTCATATTACTTTCACTTATTTCTTCTTCAATGTTCTTTCTTCCTTTATGCATATTCAGTGTCTGTCCTATATAATTTTACTATCACCTGAACAACTCCTTTTAACACTTTTTATGTGAACTGAGATCAAGAATCAGTTGCTTAACTGACTAAGCCAACCAGGTGCCCTAGAATGAGTCTGTTTTTGATGAATTCTTTCAATTTTTGTCTGAGAAAGTCTTTGTATCTTCTGCACTTTTAAAGAAATCTTTGCTGGATATAGAGTTCTAGGTTGATGGTGTTTTCCTCCTAACATTTTAACTATTTCACTCCTCTTCTTGCTTGCATGGTTTCTGGAGAAGACCACTTTAATTATTATCAGGTAGAATTTTATCTATAGGTGGAATTTCATTTTTAAAATTTTCCTGCAGTTACTTTCAAGATTTTATCTTTGTCTTTGAACTTTGAATATATGTATAAGTGTGATCCATAAAGAAAAAAGTATAAATTGGATTTTATAAAAATTAAACACTTTTACTTTGTGAAAGACATTACTGAGAGAATGACAACACACCAGAAGAAAGTACAATTGATTCTCACTATTCACAGTAGTTTGCTCTATAAAATACAGTACTTTGCTTTATAAAATAATATTTTATAATTAGATTAATTAATTCTAATTAATTCCAAATTAATGAACACTGAACTACTATTCCTGGAGGCAATACAGAGTTAATTTTTTTTTAAAGACTTTATTTATTCATTTAACAGAGAGAGAACACAAGCAGGCAGAGAGGCAGGCAGAGAGGCAGGCAGAGGCAGAGAGAGGAGCAGGCTCCCTGCGGAGCAAGAAGCCCGATGCGGGACTCGATCCCAAGACGCTGGGATCATGACCTGAGCCAAAGGCAGCCGCTCAACCAACTGAGCCACCCAGGCGTCCCCAGAGTTAATTTGCTATGCATCTCTGGTCACAATATTTTCATTGACTGATTAATACATACACATATTCTATGTATGAGTCTGTTTAAAGACAGCTTATTTAAAATATATTTTTGGTTCACTGACATTGAACTCATGGCCAATAGCACTATAATTCATTATTGAATGAACTTTATCTAACAAACATACCTTCTCCGTAACATACATCACAATTTTCTTACACTAAGGAACATTAGATAGCACTTCAGTATAAGTCTTGGGAGCTATTCTAAACAGTGAAATTACAAAAAAGAAAAAAAAAAGAAGGCAAAATGTTAAAATATGTCACTAAATAGACCAAAAAACCCACATTTTTATAGTATGATAGCTGATATAAGGAGGTAGAGTGTTGGCTTGTTCAAACACAGCTGGGAGCATGCGTGTCAGGCAATTCAAATTTTTCACCATTCTGCACATGTCTATGAATGACCATAGCAAGATTGCATGTATTGATTTGGGAGTTACAAATAAATTTTAGCAAGGAGTCAAATGTGCAGATACAGAATCTGCAAATAATGAGGACCAATTTTCAAATCATATAACCACCAAAGGATTTAATTCTTAAATATATAAGGAATTCTCAGATACAATAGCTAAAACTAAAAATAATTAATTAAAAAAGGAAGGGGGCAAATGTGTTCAACAGACGTTTCACCAAAAAAGATATAGGAAAGGGAAATAAGCACTTGGAACGATACTCAACATTGTATTAGCATTCAGCAAATGCCTATTAAATGCACAGTGAGCTACTAGAATACAGCTATTAGAATAGCTAAATATTGTCAATATTTAGCTGACAATACCAAGTGCTAGCAAGGATACAGAACAGTTAAATATCTCATAGATTGCTGGTAGAAATAAAAAATGAACAGCTACTCTAGAAAACACATTGTCAGCTTCCTATAAACTTAAAAATGCACTCACAATATGACTTAGTAATCCACTTCCTAGTTATTTATCCTAGAAATATTAAAACTTTTTTGGTTAGAGACTTCTGGGGAAGATGGCAGAGTGAGAGGACTCTAAGCTCACTCCGTCCCATGGTTACACCTAGATAACAAACACATCAGTATAAATAGCCCAGAAAACAACCCAAAGACTGGTAGAACTTAAATCTCCACAGCTATGAAATAATAGAGATAGAGAGAAAAGGCCACATCAAGAAGGGCAGAGATGCTGTTAGGAACCAAAGTGACCTGTGCATCTGTCTCTGGGAGTGAGGGAAACCACAGGCACAGAGAAGGGAGAGGAGCAGACCCCACATCAGGCACCCCAGGAACCAATACTAGGATGATGAATCCCCATAACTTTTGCCTTTGAAACCCAGAGGGGCTTAATTTCCTGAGTTCTTATGCTCAGAGGGGATTATTAACATCAGGAAATTTAAAAATCAGTGGGTTCAGCTCTAGGAGATCTGGAGAGCAATAGGAAACCGAGCCCTTAAAGCAACAGCATACAAACAGTCCCACTGAGATACAGCAAAGAAGCAGGAATTTGAAAACCTCGGGGTATATGGGAAGGAGATTTCTTTACTCATCTCAAAGCATATGCAGAAGCAGCAGAGACCAAAGAGCTGGCAGGTGTCATTTCCCCACCCTGCCCTCCAGCCTAGATACACAGACACCTACAGGAGCCAGCACAATGTGAGCACTCTCCAACTAGCTGGGTAAGAGTATGCCCCTCCCCGCGTTCCCCCCCCCCCCAGCAGTTCTATGGAACTGCCTTCTCCAACCTGTCCTTAGCAGTTCATCAAAGCTACTCCAGGTCTCCTCCCACAAACAGACTAATGCAAACCTTGCTAACACTGCTTGCCTTACCCCAGCATTCTCCTGTGGACCCACTCTCTCCAACCCGCCCTCTGCAGGTATCCATCCAAAGTAGCACCACAAGCATGGAAGCATGCAAGCAGCACCAACAGGATCAGCACCACCGGAAAGTGACTCTTGCCCCAGAGAGAGGGGAGGATAACCATACACACCAGTTCCACTGCAGCTTCATCAGTGCACCAGGGGCAGACATCTGGTATGACTACAGGCACTGCCCATCAAGGGGAGCTTCTCAAGGGACAACAGAGGGAGAATTCTCTGCAGTTCTGTGCAGCCAAAGCTCTAGCAAATACCTGGTCTGACCAAACTCAAGCCCAAGGCAGCCCCAAACTGGCCCAAAAACAACATCGGGACCAAACTGCCCACAATAGACAAAAAGACAACTGGACTGAAGGAAAACATGGCTCAGCAACAACACTGGTGTGCATGCAACACACATAGGAAACTCATATCTGAAGCACCAGATTCTGGTGAACAGGGGACATTGTACTGCAGGGCACTGTAGGATCTTTTCTTCATAAAGCCACTGCTTTCAAGATCAGGAGATATAGATGACTTTCCTAACACACAGAAAAAGACACAGGGAGTTAGACAAAATGAAGAGACAGATGACTATGTCTCAGATGAAAATGGAGGACAAAATCACAGCAGCAGAGCAAAATGGAAGGGAGATAAGTAATACACTCGATAAAGAATTTAAAGTAATGGTCATAAACTCACTGAACTTGAGAAGAGTGAAAGATCTCAACTAGATCCTGATCAAAGAAATAAAAAACATAAAAATTTAGAACCAATCAGAGATGAAGAACTCAATAACTGAAGTTAAAAATACACTAGAGTGAATAAATAGTAGACTACAGGAAACAGAAGAATGGATAAGAGACCTAGAGAAGAGTAATGGAAAGCAATCAAGCTGAACAGGAGAAAGGAAAAAAGAAATAAAAAATGAGAATAGATTAAGGGAACTCAGAGCCACCATCAAAAGTAATAACATTCACATTATAGGAATCCCAGAATGAGATGAGAAGAGGAAGCAGGAAATTTATCTGAAAAAAGTAATAGTTGAAAACTTCCTGAATCTACAGAAAGAAGCGGACATCCAGATCCAGGAGGCACAGGAATCTCTCAACAAAATCAGTCCAAGGATGTCCACACAGGGACACATTGTAATTAAATCACAAAAAGTAGTGATAAAGAGATAATTTTAAAAGCAGCAAGAGAAAAGAAAACAGTTACATACACGAGAAACCCCATAAGGATATCAGTGGATCTTTTAGCAGAAAGTGCAGGCCAGAGGGGAGTGGCTGATATATTAAAAGTGCTGAAAGAAAAAAACCTGTACCCAAGAATACTCTATTCAGCAAGATCGGCATTCAGAATAGAAGGACAGATAAAGAGTTTCTCAGACGTAGAAAAGTTAAAGGAATTCATCCCCACTAAACCAGACTTACAAGAGATGTTAAAGGCAATTCTGTGGGTGGAAAGGAAAGACCATGGCTAGAGTAAGAAAAATAAACACAAAAGCAGTAAAAATATTATCTATAAAATCAGTTAAGGGATTCACTAGATAAAAGCACATGAAGTATGACATCATATACCTAAAACATGGGGGGAAAGGATTAAAAATTTAGTGCCCTTAGAATAGCTCAAACTTGGGGTGCCTGGGTGGCTCAGTGGGTTAAAGCCCCTGCCTTCAGCTCAGGTCGTGGTCTCAGGGTCCTGGGATTGAGCCCCACATCGGGCTCTCTGCTCGGCAGAAAGCCTGCTTCCCCCCTCTCTCTGCCTGCCTCTCTGCCTCCTTGTGATCTCTCTCTCTCTGTCAAATAAATAAATAAAATCTTTAAAAAAAAAAAAAAAGAATAGCTCAAACTTAAGCACCCATCAACTTAATGTAGACTACTATATGCACAAGATGTATAAGCCTATTAGTAACCATAGTAGATATGCAAAACCACTAAAAGATATGCAAAAAATTAAGAGAAAGGAATTCAAATATATCACTAAAGAACGCCATCAACCTTGAGAAAAGAGAGTAGGGGAAGAAACAGAGACAAATATAAAATCCATAAAGCAAGTATAATAATGGCAATAAGTTCATACATATCAACAAGTACTTTCAATATAAATAGACTAAACACTCCAATCAAAAGATATAGGGTGATGGAATTTTAAAAAAGCAAGACCGATCCATATGCTGCCTACATGACATTCATTTCAGACCTAAAGACACAAGCAGACTAGGGGCGCCTGGGTGGCTCACTCAGTAGGTTAAAGCCTCTGCCTTCGTCTCAGGTCATGATATCAGGGTTCTGGGATCGAGCCCCGCATCGGGCTCTCTGCTCAGCAGGAAACCTGCTTCCCCCACTCTGCCTGCCTCTCTGCCTGCTTGTGATATCTCTCTGTCAAATAAATAAATAAAATATTTTAAAAAAAAGACACAAGCAGACTAAAAATAAAGGGAAGGAAAAACATTTATTATGAAAATGCAAGGGGACAAAAAAAAAAAGCCTGGGGGTGTGCCTGAGTGGCTCTGTCTGTTGAGTTTCAGATTCTTGCTTCCAGCTCAGGTCATGATTGCGGGGTCATGGCATTGAGCCCCAGATCAGGTTCTATGCTTGGTGTGAAGCCTACTTGGGATTATCTCTTCCTCTCCCTCCAGTTCTGCTCCTACTCTCTCTCTCTCTCACTTTCTCTCTCAAGTAAGTCAATAAATAAGATCTTAAAAAAAAAAAAAGGAAAAAAAAAAAACCCTGGGTAGCAGTATTTATATGGGACAAATGAGATTTTAATATAATGACTGTAACAAGAGACAAAGAAGAACACTATATAATCATTAATGGAAGAATTGAACAAGAAGACTTATTAATTGTAAATGTTTATGCATCCAACATGGGAGCACCCAAATACATAAAGCAGTTGATAACAAACATAAAGGAAGTATCTGATAGCAATACAATAGTAGTTGAGGACTTTAACAGCCCAGTTACATCTAAACAGAAAATCAACAAGGAAAGTGGCTTTACAGGACAATTGGACCAGACGGGTCTAATAGATATAGTCAAAACATTCCATCCTAAAACAGCAGAATGCACACTCTTTTATTTTTTAAGATTTTATTTATTTGACAGAGATAGAGATCACAAGCAGGCAGAGAGGCAGGCAGAAAAGGAGGAGGAAGCACACTCCCCGCTGAGCAGAGAACCCGATGCGGGGCTTGATCCCAGGACCCTGAGATCAGGACCTGAGCCGAAGGCAGAGGCTTTAACCCACTGAACCACCCAGGCGCCCCAGAATGCACACTCTTTTCAAGTTCACATGGAACATTCTCTAGAAGCGATCACATGTTAGGCCACAGAACAAGTCTTACCAAATTTAAAAAGATTGAAATAACACCACACATCTTTTCCAACCACAACACTATGAACTAGAAATCTACCACAAGAAAAAATCTGGAAAGACCACAAATATATGGGAGTTAAATAACATGCTACTAAACAATGACTGGTTCAACCAAGACATCAAAGAGGAAATAAAAAATACAAATGAAGATGAAAGACAAAAACAAAAATGAAAACACAACAGTCCACAATGTTTGGGATGCAGCAAAAACCGTTCTAAGAGGGAAGTTTATCGCAATACAGGCCTATGTCAAAAAGCAAAAAAAACCTCAAATAAACAACCTAATCTTATACCTAAAGGAGCACAATAAGAAGAACAAGTAGAAGCAAAACCAGTAGTAGGAAGAAAAATGAAGATTAGGCCAAAGATAAAATAAAAAAAAATTGAAAAAACAAAACACATCAATGAAACCAGGTGGCGATTCTTTGAAACAATCAACAAGGGTGCCTGAGTGGCTCAGAGCAGTTGAGCATCTGCCTTTGGCTCAGGTCATGATCTCAGGGTCCTGGAATCGAGTCCTCCATCAGGCTCCCTGCTCAGCAGGGGGCCTGCTTCTCTCTTTCTCTCTCTCCCTCTATACGCTGCTCTCCCTGCTTGTTTTCTCTCTCTCTCTCTCTGTCAAATAAATAAATAAATCTTGAAAGGATCAACAGAATTGATAAACCTTTAGTCAGACTCATCAAAAAAAAAAAAGAGAGAAGATTGAAATACATAAGAACTGAAAAACATAAAATCAGAAATGAAAGAGGAGAAATAATAACCAGCAGTACAGAAATGGTGGAGAAAAGCACATATGGTGGAGAAAGGAGTCACAAAAATGGGGAGAAACCATAAAATTTTATGTATTGTATACACACATTCTTTCTCTGACTGATAGAGAATTTGGATGTGTTAAAACACTGTGTGTGTTTTCTTTATTTCTTATTTAAAATAGTGCATGCAAAAGGAGAAAGAATAAAACTTGTAAGAAGGATATATTGAATTCTAATGTTTCTAACCATAGAATTTTTATGACACTAATATTTTTAAATACTTTGAAATGGACTTTTACTATAAATAGTTTTGAGTTTTAATACATATGCATATTTACATAGCTAACTCCACAATCCAAATACAGAACATTTCCATAAGCCCCCAAAATGGTTCTTGTTATTTTGTAGTTAAACTATCTCCTCATCGCTTGGTCTGGCAACCACTGACCCTGTCCTTAGCTCTATAGTTTCACCTTTTCCAAAATGTCATATAAATAAAATCATCCAATATGTAACTGTTTGATACTGCTCTTGTGTACTCAGCACATAGCCTTTGACATGTATCAGTAATGTTGTATATATTAACAATTCATTCCTTTTTATGGCCGAGTAATACACCACTGTAGAAACCAACTGCATCGGGTTTGATTCACTTACCACTGAAGTACAGCTGAACTATTTTCAGTTCCTGGTGATTATGGTAGAACTGCTATAAATATTCATGTACTAGGAGCCTGGGTGGCTCAGTTGGTTGAGCGACTGCCTTTGGCTCGGGTCATGATCCCGGAGTCCCAGGATCGAGTCCCACATCGGGCTCCCAGCTTCACTGGGAGTCTGCTTCTCCCTCTGACCTTCTCCCCACTCATGCTCCCTTTCTCTCTCTCTCTCTCTCTCTCTCTCAAATTCTCAAATAAATAAATAAAAATATTCATGTACTGTTTTTTAACATAAAAGTTTTCTTTTTAATTTTTAAATTCCAGTATGATTAACATTGGGTGTTGTATTAGTTTCAGGTGCGCAACATAGTGATCCAACAATTCCATATATTACTCAGTGCTCATCATAATAAGTATACTCTTAATCCCCTTCACTTATTTCACCCATCCTCCCCACCTCCCTTCTGGTAACCACCAGTTTGTTCTCTATATTTAAGAGACTGTTTTTTCATGTCTCTTTTTTCCTTTGTTTATTTCTTTTGCTTCTTAAATACCCCATAGGAATGACATCATATAGTATTTGTCTTTCTGAGTGACTTATTTCACTTAGCATTATACCCTCTAGACCCACCCATGTTTTTGCAAACGGCAAGATTTCACTCTTTTTGATAGTTGAGTAATATCCCATTCTATCTTCTTTATCCATTCATTAGTCAATGAACATTTGGGCTTTTTCTATAATTTGGCTATTGTGGACATTGCTGCTAAAAACATCAGGGTGCATGTGCCCCCTCATATAGGAATAGTCTTCTTCATCGACTCATCTATCAGTGGACACTTGGGCTGCTTCCATAATTTGGCTATTGTAAATAATGCTGCAATAAACATAGGAATGTGTGTGTCTTTTCAAGTTGTTGTTTTCTTATTCTTGGGTAAATACCCAGGAGTGTAATTATAGGATCAACAGTAAATCTATTTTTAATTTTTTTTTTAATTTTTAATTTTTTGAGGAACCTCCATACCGTTTTCCATAGTGGCTATACCAGTTTGCATTCCCTCCAACAGTGCAAGAGGGTTCCTCTTTTTTACACATCCTTGCCAACACTTGTGTTTTTTATTTTAGCCATTCTGATAGGTGTGAAGTGGTATCTTATTGTGATTTTGATTTGCATTTCCCTGATGACTAAGTGCACGTTGAGCATCTTTTCATGTGTCTGTTGGCCGGCCATCTGTACATCTACTTTGGCCATTGGTACATCACATTTTAAAACAAGGCTAATTTATCCTGAAAAGGGGGTCACTTTTTCTTCTTTTGCATTGTGAACTTATACATTTAGGCATGTCAGACTTAGGCATTTTCTGACATACTTTTAAATAGGTATTAAGGAGGGCACATCTTGCATGGAGCACTGCATGTTATACACAAACAATGAATCATGGAACACTTCAAAAACTAATGATGTATTGTATGGTGACTAACATAACATAATGAAAAAAATAATTAACATAAAAAATAAAATAAATATATATGTAGAGCCCAAGTTTTTAAAAACTTCTTTGACAACAACGGTATGTTATTGCCATTTTATATAAACTTCATGCTGTTTCTGATGGTTTGTAGAAACAAAAAATTGTCCTTCTCACATAATTTGTGAAATTTGCTTTGTTTTATAAATGAACCACTTTTCCCTGGCCAGGCAAACAGAAAATTTATCCAAGGCATGTAGGGGCTTGAACCCTGGCAGAATTAGGACCCAATCTTTGTGCAGACTACTTATCTCAGAACCTGTTTCCTCATTTCTGAAGTGGGGACAATAAGATTTATTTTGTAGGAATGCCATAGGTTTAGGCATAGTAAAAGAAAAGGACTTGGTTCACTGGTTGGCAATGGTTGGCCCATAGTTAAGGAAAGCTATTTGAAATATCAATTACTTTACACACTTGGAGATTTTCTTCCTTAAAAAACAAAAGGGTGGGGGCGCCTGGGGGCTCAGTGGGTTAAAGCCTCTGCCTTCGGCCCAGGTCATGATCCCAGGGTCCTGGGATAGAGCCCCGCATCGGGCTCTCCGCTCAGTGGGGAGCCTGCTTCTTCCTCTCTCTCTGCCTACTTGTGATCTCTCTCTCTCTCTGTCAAATAAATAAATAAAATTTAAAAACAAAAAAACAAAAAACAAAAGTGTGCCTGAGTAGTTTAGTGGGTTAAGCCTCTGCCTTTGGCTCAGGTCATGATATCAGGGTCCTGGGATCGAGCCCCACATGGGCTCTCTGCTCAGCAGGGAGCCTGCCTCCCCCTCTCTCTCTGCCTGCCTCTCTGCCTACTTGTGATCTCTCTCTGTCAAATAAATAAATAAAATCTTAAAAAAAAGGCAAAAAGAGAGAAATTTGCCATATTGAAAAAAAATGCACCCTTAAAAATCTCAATACTTCTACTCAAATACTTCTATTATTGAAGTTAAAAATGATTAAGATCAGATTTTAAGTTAAAAATTGTATTAGCTATAGAGGTTTCAGGGTAATATTTTTTTTTTATTTTTTTATTTTTATTTTTTTAAGATTTTTATTTATTTATTAGAGAGTGAGAGACTGAGAATGAGAGGGGAGAAGGTCAGAGGGAGAAGCAGACTTCCCGCAGAGCCGGGAGTCCGATATGGGACTCGATCCCGGGACTCCGGGACCATGACCTGAGCCGAAGGCAGTTGCCTAACCAACTGAGCCACCCAGGCGCCCCAGGGTAATATTTTTTGATGTAACTTTTTAAAACACTGGGTTTCTTTTCACCACAAACAATCTTCCTATTAAATGTGCTTTTCCTTATGGTATAACCATAATTTATAAAATCATTTATATCATAAATGTATAATATGCAAACCTATATTAACTTTAGTTTTTAATTTTGACTTTACAAGGTTTCTAAAGTCTCTATCCTGTCTTATCACTAGAGAAAACTAACCCAGCACTGCTATTTTATTTTATTATTTTTTAATTTAATTTTTTCAGTGTTCCAATATTCATTGTTTATACACCAATCAGCACTTCTATTTTAAATTTCAAATGCATTTTTATCCATATATGCATATTAAAATAAGTCAATAATACAGTGCTTTATTCTTTTCAAGGTCTGTTTTCTCCAAATTGAAGGGAAATTTTGATTTTATGTGATGACTTGAGAAATCATTATTTAAAAACCTAAAAATCTAGCATTTTCTCAAACAGCAAAAGTCAAGGAAAGAAAGGCCCATTCTGAGTCAATGATTTTGTAACCATTTCTTTTTTGTTGAAAAAATTTCCATGCATTTTTCATTCTCTACCACAGGGTGGAGTATTGCTTTAAATATGGGATCTTTTTAAACCAGGCATTTCTAACTACATTAAATCTATTACATAGAGATATATAGTGAAATAGGGCTTTAATGAATATTGAATTTTGAGTACGAAAATTTTGAACACTCTAAGAATCATTTGAATTACTACTCAGGTATAATTAAGAACAAATATTAAACAAATATTTCATTCAATGGCCCCTAAAGGAAGAAAGTAAAGCAATCTATTCCAATCCTGTGGAGATTTTATGAAATAGCATCTTGAAATGGTATTTAATTTTCATGCAACTGTGTATGTTTTTTTCTCAGAAGTGGAAGTCATGGCATAGTCTACTATTTTGATTATTTATTTGTATTTTGTATACATGGATTTTTATTTCATTTTATTTTATGTATATATGTATTAGTTGTGATAATATATAGTTTGTATTGAAAATATTTATTGAATTATACTCCATTATTCTGGAAATACGGTTGTGCTACCGAATTATTTCAGGATTATCATGCAAAGACTTGACTTACTGAAACAGTCTGTGTATTGATGTTAAACAATTCCTAGGTAGGGCAGAGTAGTCTCCTTTCAATTATTCAATGCTCTTTTAGCTCAGAGCAAGCGCAAATGATATCCCTGGAAGCAAAGGCTACTTGGGTCTTACGGATTTTTATAGATCTGGCAGTCATGAAACTACATCTCCATGATATCTTCCTGCCTAATCCCTCTTGTTTGTTACTCAGTAGATTAATGACAGGAGCTATGATTGGGCAGCACCACAGATTCAATGACAATGATGCATGAAAGTAAAGAAAGCATGTTGTTTAAGCAGTATCCTGTGGTTCACATCTCAGACCTCTGGAAGGTGACTGAAATGCTGCTCTTACACCAAATGCTTCAGAATCCCTGTCCAGACTTATCTATCTTTTCAAAATATTTCAACTTTTGCACATTAGAGAAAGCAAATAAAAAAGGAAAAGTACACTTTCTTTAGCCCTCCACGTCACCCTCAGTATGTACATCGAGCCAAGATTAAGACATAATGGAAGACAAATTCAAATTTGGAAAGAGAAAGATGACATTTAAAGTTAACTGAAGAGTGGTTTAATTTTTCTTTTTATAATTGTTGAGTGGTAACCAGCCAAACATTTATATGTTTAGCCTAACAACTTATTTTTTTATTGAGGTGTAATTCATATAACATACAATTACCCATTTTGAAGTGTACAAGCCAGTGTCATTTAGTGCATTCAGAATGTTGCACAACTACCATCTTTCCCAGTTTCAAAACTTTTTTTTAAAAGATTTTATTTATTTACTTGAG
This sequence comes from Nasua narica, assembly GCA_028533885.1. NCBI lineage: Eukaryota > Metazoa > Chordata > Mammalia > Carnivora > Procyonidae > Nasua > Nasua narica. Next base: position 43,285,206 of record CM052806.1, on the reverse strand, counting down.
CGAGAAAGAATGAGCGAGAAGGTTAGAGGGAGAAGCAGACTCACCATGGAGCTGGGAGCCTGGGACTCCAGGATCATGACCTGAGCCGAAGGCAGTTGCTTAACCCACTGAGCCACCCAGGCACCCTCAAAAATTTTTATTACCTCAGAACACACTGGACCCATTAAATAGTCTTCCCCATTCTCTGCTCCTTCTGTCCTTGGAGAGTCACTAATGTGCTGTCTCTTTGGATTTGTCTATTATGAATATTTCATATAAAAGGCATCAGAGAATATGTGACCTTTTGTGTCTGTCTGGTTTCTTTTACTTAGCATAACGTTTTCAAGGCTCATGCACATGGTGGCATGTATCAGAACATCATTCTTTTTATGGCTGAATAATATTCTGTTGTATGTATGTACCATATTTTATTTATTCATCCACTGACGGGCACTTGAGTTGTTTCCACCTTTTGGCCAACTGTGAAAAATGCTGCAGTCAACAATGGAATACAAGAATCTGAGTTCCTGTTTTCAATTCTTTTAGATTTATATCTAGAAGTAGAATTGCTAAGTCATACTGCAATGCTATGTTCAGCTTTTTGAGGAACTGCCAAACTGTTCTGTGCAGCAGCTGTACCATTTTACATTCCCACCAGCAATGTATGAGATTGCCAATCTCTTCACATCCTGCTCAATACTTGTTATCTTCCTTTTTTTAAAAAAAATTATACCCATTTTAGTAGTTGTGAGGTGGTATCTCATTGTGGCTTTGATTTGCATTTACCTACTACATATGACATGGCGTATTGTTCATGTGCTATTGGCCGTTCGTGTATCTTCCTTGGGGAAATGTCTATTCAGGTCCTTTGTTCATTTACTAAATTTTGTGTTTTAGAGGTTTAGGGGTTCTTCACATATTCTGGATATTAAACGCTTATCAGATAGAGTATTTGCAAACATCTCTTCCTATTCTATAGCTTTCCTTTCACTTTCCTGATAGTACCATTTGATGCACAAAAGTTTTTAATGGTTATCAAGTGCAATTTGTCTACTTTTTTCCTTTTGTAGCTTGAGCTTTTGGTGTCAAATCTGAGAATCCTATTGCTAATCATAAGGCCATCAAGAATTACCCCAGGCTTCTTGTTCTAATAATTTTATAGTTATAGCTCTTACATTTAGTTGTTGATCCATTTGGAGTTATTTTTTACATATAAAGTGAGGTAGGAATCCAACTTAAGTCTTTTGTCTATGGCTACTAAGTTGTCTTAGCATGTTATGTTACATATGTTAAGAACTATTCTTTCCCCATTGAATGGTCTTGGCATCCTTGTCAAAAATCAATTGTCTGTAGATGTTTGGGTTTATTTCTGGACTCTCAATCTATTCCATTTGTCTAAATTTGTATCTTTTTTTTTTTTTTTAAGATTTTATTTATCTACCTGACAGAGAGAGAGAGAGAGAGATCACAAGTAGGCAGAGAGGCAGGCAGAGAGAGAGGGGGAAGCAGGCTCCCCACTGAGCAGAGAGTCCGATGTGGGGCTCGATCCCAGGACCCTGAGATTGTGACCTGAGCCCAAGGCAGAGGCTTTAACCCACTGAGCCACCCAGGCACCACTAAATTTGTATCTTTATGTAAGTACCACACTGTTTTGAATACTCTAACTTCACAGTGAGTTTTTTAAAATCAAGAAATGTGAGTCCTTCAACTTTGCTTTTTTCTTTCAATGTCGTTTGGACTACCTGGGGCCTCTTAAAATTTCACATGAATTTTTGGATCAGGTTTTCCATTTCTGCAAAAAAGACAAGTGGCATTTTCATAGGAATTGCATTGAATTTATAGACCACATTGGGAAGTATTGCCATCTTAAAAATATTAAGTCTTCCAATCCATGGACAAAGAAAGTTTTTCTTCTCTTTTTTTTTTAAGATTTTATTTAAGATTTTATTTGACACAGACAGAGAGATCACAAGTAGGCAGAGAGGCACGCAGAGAGAGGGGAAAGCAGGCTCCCTGCCGAGCAGAGAGCCCGATGTGGGCCTCGATCCCAGGACCCTGAGATCATGACTTGAGCCAAAGGTAGAGGCTTTAAACCACTGAGTCATCCAGGCATCCCCAGCATGTTTTTCATTTATTTAGGTCTTTAAAATTTTTTTCAGCAATGTTTTAGTTTTCAGTATGCAAGTCTTTTAACACTGGTTCAATTTATTCCTAGGTATTTTTTTCTTTTGGATGCTATTATAAATATCATTATTTTCTTCATTTCACTTCATGTTGTTTATTGCTGGTATAAGGTACACAATTGTTTTTTGCATATTGATTCTTTAAGCTATAATTTTGCTTATTTTTTCTATTAGCCCCAGTAGGGTTTTTGGTGTTTTGTTTTTGATTCTTTAGGATTTTCTATACACCGAATCTTGTCATCTGCAAATAGATAGTTTTGTTTCTTCCTTTCTATTTGGATACTTTCTATTTCTTTTTTCTTGCCTAATTACTCTTGCTAAAACTTCCAATACAATGTTCAATAGCATTGGTGAAAGCAGGCATCCTTGTCTTATTCCTGATCTTAGGGAGAAAGCTTTTGGTCATTTACCATCTAGTATAATGTTAGCTGTGGGGTTTTTTTGTGTGTGAATGCCATTTATTATATTGAGGAATTTTCTTTCTATTCCTAGTTTGCTCAGTGTTTTTAATTATGAAAAGTTGTTGGATTTCGTCAACGGTTTGTTTATTGAGATGATCATTTTTGTTGTTGTTCCTTTGTTCTATTAATGTGGTGTGTTTTATTGATGGATTTTCTTATACTGAACCACTGTTGCATTTCTGTGGTAAATCCCAGCCGACCATGGTGTATAAACATTTTAATGTGCTGTTGGATTTGGTTTGCTGGTATTTTGTTGAGGACTTTTGCATTTGTTTTAATAAGGGATATTTATCTATTGTTTTCCCTTCTTTTGTAGTATATTTGTCTGGCTTTGGTATGAGGATAGTGCTAGCCTCATAAGACACGTTAGGAAGTGTTCCTTCCTCTTCCGTTTTTTTGGAAGAATTTGATTAGAATTGGTATTAACTTCTCTCCAAATGTTTGGTAGAATTCATCAGTGAAGTCATCAGATTATGGAGTTTTCTTTTTTGTAAGGTTTTTGATTACCTCCTGATTCAATCTCTTTGTCATAAGTCTGTTGAGATTTTTTATTTCTTCCTAATTCAGTTTTGGTGACATATATATTATACTTATTTTCTGTATGTCTTATATCTTTTTTCTCCTCATCTCCTCCAATACTGCCGTCTTCATGTTTCATAGATTTTTTCCTAATAAACCATTTGACTCCCTCTTCATTTCCGTATACCTCATATATATAATATGTATAAAATAAATGTATATTTAAGTTAGGTTTACTGAGAGATAATTTATATACAATAAAATTCACCCCTTTTAGCATATAACTCTGTGAGTTTTGTCAAATGTATACTACTGCCATAATCATGATATACAATAATTCCCTCCCAACCAAATATTCAATTGAGCCCTTGTAGTAAACTCTCTCCATAATGCCAGTCCTTCACAACTACTGCTCTATTCTGTCTTTACGGACTGTCCTTAAAAAATCATACAGCATATAGACTTTTTTGTGGTAAGGACACTTAACGTAAAATATGCCCTCTTCACAAATGTTTAAATATATAATAGAGTGTTGTTAGCTGCAGGCAGTATGTGGTACAGCAGATCTCTAAGACTTATTCATCTTGTATAACTAATATTTTGTACATTTTGACTAATATCTGTTTCACCCTTCCCACAGACCCTTACATTCATATTCTACTCTGTGTTTATGAGTCTGACTAATTTAGATTCCTTATATAAGTTGTCTCATGTATTAGCTACCCTTCTGTGTCTGGCTTATTTCACTTAGCATAGCATCTTCCAGGTTCATACATGTTGTCATAAAAAGCAAAATTTTCTTGTTTTTAAAGGCTGAATAATATTCCATTGTAACCATATATCGGATTTTCATTTATCTTTTGTTGATGGACATTTAGATTGTTTTCATGTGTTGGCTATTGTGAATAATGCTGCAATGAACATGGGAACGCATGTATCTCTTCAAGATTCTGATTTCATTTCTTTTGGATATATATACCCATCAATTGAGATTGCTGACATGGAGATATGGTAGTTCTATTTTAAATTCCTTGGGGAACCTCCATACTGTTTTCCAGTGGCTGTATCAATTTACATTCCCATCAATAGTGCACAAGGGTTCCCTTCTCTCAATATCCTCACCAATACTTGTTACCTCTTGTTTTTTTGGTAATAGTCATTCTGACAGGTGTGAGGTAATATCTCAACATGGTTTTAATTTGAATTTCCATAATGATCAATGATGTTGAGCACCTTTCATATTTCTGTTGACCACCGGTATGTCTTCTTTAGAGACATGTGTCTTTCTTTAGAAAAATGTCTATTTAGGTTCTTCTTCATTTTTAAATTGGGTTTTTGTGTTTTCATTTTTCTTCTTGCTATTGAGTTGTACGAGTTCCTTTTATATTTTAGATATTAATCCCTTATCAGATATACGGTTTGAAATTATTTTATTCCATTCTACAGGTTGCCTTTCATTTTGTTGATTATTTCCTTTGCTGTAGAGAGCTTTTTAGTTTGTTGTTGCTCCATTTGTCTATTCTTGCTTTTGTTTCTTGTGCTTTTAGAATCATAATTACTGCAAAGACCAATGTCAAAAACTTTCCTCCTGTTTTCTTTTAGCAATTTTATGGCTACAGGTCTTACATTAAAGTCCTTAATATGCTCTGAGCTATTTTTTGTGTGTGGTGTCAGAGAAGGGTCCAGTTTCATTCATTTGCATACGGATATCCAGTTTTCCCAATACTTGCTAAGTCATAAAGAAAGCTATTAAGTAACAGCAAATGTGAATAACACTGTAGACAAGATGGAGCTATCAGACACGTATAGCACCATCCCACCGTGACAGAATACATGTTCTTCTTACATGCGCACAGACCATTCCCCAGGACAGATCATATACTGGACAGGTCTTAAAAATCTAAAAACATGTCTTAGAAAATATAAGATTGAAATCACATCAAGCCTATTTTCAGATCACAATGACATGAAACCTGAAATCAATAAAAGGAAAACTGAAAAATTCAACAAATATGTGGAAATCAAATAACACATTCCTGAACAACCAATGGGTCAAAGAAGAAATCAAATGGGAAGTCAGAAAGTATGTTGAGACAAACAAAAATGAAAACACAGCATACCAAATCTTATGGGATGCAGCAAAAGCAATTATAAAACGGAAGTTTACAGGGGCGCCTGGGTGGCTCAGTGGGTTAAAGCCTCTGCCTTTGGCTCAGGTCATGATCTCAGCATCCTGGGATTGAGCCCCACATCGAGCCCCACATCGAGCCCTGCATCGGCTCTCTGCTCAGCAGGGAGCCTGCTTCCCCACTTCTCTCTGCCTATCTCTCTGCCTACTTGTGATCTATCCCTCTCTCTCTCTCAAATAAATAAAAAATCTTTTTTAAAAAAGGCAAGGTTACAGTGATAAATGATGATATTAAGAAAAAAGAAAAATCTCAAATACACAACCTAATTTTACACCTCAAGGAATTAGAAAATGAACAAACTAAACCAAATTAGCAGAAGGAAGGACATAATAAAGAGCTGAAATAAATGAAATAAGGACTGGAAAGACAATAAAAAAAATTAACAAAACTAGTGTTGTTTTTTTGAGAACAAAATTGACATACTTTTAGCTACACTCACCAAGAAAAAAAAAGGACAGAAATAAATAAGATGATAAATGAAGAGAAGATATTACAAGTGACACCAATATGAAGGATCATAAGAGCCTGATATGACCAGCTATACTCCAAAAAATTGGACAATTGGAAGAAAGGAATAAATTCAAAGAAATATATGACCTACCAAGACTAAATGAAGAAATAGAAAATCCCTACAGACCAATGATTGCTAAGGAGGTTTAATTAGTAATTTAAAACCTTCCAGCTACAAAGTGTGGAACCAGATGGCTTCACTAGTAAGTGCTACCAAATGTTTAAGAAGAATTAATACCGATGCTTCTCTACTCTTTCAAAAAACTGAAGAGGAGGAAACACTTCCAGACTCACTTTGTGAGACTAGCATTACCCTGATACCAAAACCAGATAAGGACACTTTAAAAAAAGAAAATTACAGGCGAATATCCTTGATGAACATAGGTGCAATAAACCTCAACAAGATTTTAGCAAATTAAATTCAACAACAAATTAAAAGGATCATACACCATGATCAAGATGAATTTATTCTTGGGCTTAAAAAATGATTTAACATGTGTAAATCAATAAATGTGATATACCACCTTTATAAAAGGAAGGATAAAAACCACATGATCACCTAAATAGGCACATAAAAAGCATTTTAACAAAAATCAACATCCTTTCATGATTGAAAACTCTTAACAAATTGGGTATGAGGAAACATACCTCAACATAATAAAGTGCATATATGATAAGCCCAGAGCCAAAATCATACTCGACGATTAAATGCTGAAAGCGAACAAGATTAGAGTGCTTACTCTCAGTACTTTTATTCAAGATAGTACTGGAAGTTCTTGCTAGAATAGTTAGGCAAAAAAAAAAAAAAAAATATATATATATATGTGTGTGTGTGTGTATACATACATCTATGCATATATATACACAGACACAAATACACACACACATTATATAAAAGAAAGGAAGACAAGTCACACAAATCAGAAAGGAAGAAGTAAAATGAACTGTTTGCAGATGACATGATATTGTATACAGGAAAACCAAAAGACTCATGTCACTACAATGTTAGCACTAATAAATTCATTTATATTGCAGGACACAAAATCAATATACAAAACTCAGTTGCATTTCTATATACTGCCAATGAACTATCTGAAAAGGAAATTAAGAAAGCAATTTCTTCTATAATAGCACCAAAAAACATAAAGTACTTTGGAATAAATTTAACCAACAGGCATAAGGTCAGTACACTGAAATTATAAGACACTGAAGAAAGAATATGAAGAAGACAACAATAAATGCAAAGATATCCCAAGTTTGTGCACCATTTAAGGCACAGATGAGTCTTTGAAAGATCAAAGGGGTTATTCTATGTTCAGCTCATAGACTGTTTTCTGTTTATGTCAATCATTAGGTCCTGTGTCCACTGATATGTATTTCTATTTATGTAAGCTTCAATTACTATTAAAAATGGTGATGAATTTCTGGAGTGAATTTAAATTTGTATTCAAACATCTTGTCTTATCCCCTAGAGTATAAATGTCCTAAGGTACTGATTTTCATCTTATACTCCCACTCGTTCTTCCTTTGAAAACTATAACAAGGACCCAATATTTGATAGTTTCATTGATTTTTTTCTGAACAGTTTCCATTACGTTTACCTATAAAAAGTGGTAGGATTTATGTCAATGTTCCAACTGCAGGTGGCACTGACTGACTTAATTTGTCAGCTCTGTTCTTAGTTATTCTTTCTTAACCTGGAAGTGAACAGAATACTACACATCATGAATCATGTTGAAGGAAAAGCCTGAAGAATGGTTCCTTTGAGGGAGCAGTTTCATGTGGGAAACCATTTTCTCCTTTTATCTATTGTGCTTCTAGGAGTCCAGCCAGGACTGCATCTGTTTAGTTTATTTGAACTATTTTAGTGTCTGGCATGGTGACGTGAGCATGTAGAAATTTGATAAATGCTATATCATGATAGTGGCTATCATTTCTAGAATGACTATGAAACCCATTCACAAATGATTTGATGCTCTGATGTCATGGTAAGACATGTTTGGTCTCTATATTTCTTTTACTAGAAGCCTTGAACTATATTTGTTTAAATATTCAACATGTCATAGGAGGGAATCATAGAGGCTACCTAGTCCATATACCTTATTTTACATAGGAAGAATATGAAGAACAGGAGTATTTGACTTGTTCAATATAAAGAGTATGGTTGGCTCCAGATCTAGCAGAAAAAAATGGGTCTTCTGATCCTAAGCACAATGGTATTTCTACTATACTAAAAGAAGTTGCTTTTACTATTATAAAATGATAATTTATTGCTTTTTAATAACTGTGTTTTAGAATTCACAACAGAATACAAGGAATACTGAAAATGACTTGAATGTATTCCTTCCCAAGTTGAAGATTTTGATAGAATCGGTGGGCCTATCCCATTTTATCAGGAATTTATTGAATAGTAGTAAAATCCAGAGCTAAGAGAATACAACCTAATTAAGTCTAGTTGTGTAGCCAATTTCAACCTTAGCTGGCAAAGGAAACTGACAGATTCAAGTGAACAGAACTTCAGGGTGTATGTTAATATTGGCTTTGGGGAATTAAAAAATTTTTTACAAACTTACCTCCCTGGTGAGATGACCAGTGTTGAAAGCAAGTCTCCCTTATAGTGACCCAGGTATTGATTTCTTCTGGAGTTCAGGGAAAAGACTGAGAATTTCATAATACACAATACTGTATATATTCTGACATTAGTGATTTTCATTGGCTGAGGCAAATCGATGTAGTGTAAGAGGAAAATCCTATACATCCCAAAGTAGGCTTGATGCAAAATACAGCTACCACAACAAACCTCAAAAGACGTTTGTTCATTTGGTTAATTTTGTGGCCAAATGTTTTATTTCATAATTCTGGAAGTCAACCAACTCCCTGTTCTCTCACTACATTTCAGTGCTGAATAAATATAGTGCTGGACTTGGCCCACTGAAAACGACCTGCTATCACTCATGCAGGCAAAGCCACAGATTCTGAATTGATTTGGTCCTCCTTCTGGATTGTGGTAGGGAAAATAAACGCATACAGTGACTTATGTCTGTTTCTTCAGGTGACTTTCACCTTGGCTGACTGATTTGTGCTGGGGGAACCACAGAGAGACCTTCCTCTGCTTCCCAGCAACCAAAGGTCAAGATACTTTCAGGGCACCTGGGTGGCTCAATGGGTTAAAGCCTCCGCCTTCGGCTCAGGTCATGGTCTCAGGTCCTGGGATAGAGCCCCCACGTCGGGCTCTCTGCTCAGCGGGGAGCCTGCTTCCCCCTCTCTCTCTGCCTGTCTCTCTGCCTACTTGTGATCTCTCTCTCTCTGTCAAGTAAATAAATAAAATCTTTATATATCTATATATAATATAGATATATTTTTCTATATATAAATATTATATATTATATATAATAAATATAAATATATAAATATATATATATAAAAGATATTCTCATGCTTCTCTCTCTCATTTTCCTTCCTTCTGGGATTTATCTTGCTCTTTCAGGCCTTATATTATTGTCACACCTCCTTTTTATTTTTTTAACCCTTTGAACTTTGTGATTAATTGTGTATTTCTTTTAAGTATAATATAAAACTCATTATTATTTTACAAAGGAAGAATTCTTATGGAGAGTCTTCTTTTTGCCTCTGGTCCCAGCCAAGTGGAGCCATTTGCTGTTCCCCAAAGGGCTGAGGCACTTTCATCTCTTTTTGCTTTTGTGTATGGAGCTTCATTCGCCTAAAATGCCCATTCTTTCTTTCTAAGACTTAGCTTAATCATTACCTCAAAGAAATTTTTCTTGTCCCATTTGGTCTAGATTAAATGCTTCCCATTGTATTTCTTTTATTATATCCTGATTCATCATTCTACTCCTCACAATATCTTAGTGCCATTTTGTTGCCCTCACGCACCCTAACACTACCTCATAGGCCAACTTAGAGCAATCACTGGCTTCTTTTTTTCTATAGCCTATGCCCAGCATAGGGCCTGACACACAGTAGGTACAAAACACATGATGGTTGAATGAATAGATAGGCGTTTGTACAAATAATCAGCTTGCTGGACTGCTAATTTCAAACACACATTTTATAGAAAATATTTATGTGATACAGATGGAAGCAAATTAGATTTAGAATCAGAGGACATGAGGTATGACCTAGACAAGATTATCTCTGCTCTCACTCATTTCAATTTCCTCCTCCGTAAAATAAAATTGTACTAACTGATTTCTCATGATAAAAACAATTCTTGGAGACAAAATTTTTTTTTTTTCGACTATAAGAGTGAAGTGGCTTGGAAGCTTCTAGTCAATCGAACAACTATATATGGAGGCCTTAATACATATTTGTCACAGTGTACATTTGTAAATGAACATTTGTTAATGTTCATAGCACTTTAAAAAACAATTATTTTCAAATTATTTTTAAATAAAAAAGTAAATAATTTAAAATTTTAAATATTTTTAAATATTTAAAATTATTAAAAAAATAATTCAGAGCTGAGCTGACATACAAATGTTCAAATAAATAAATGTTTTAACCTTAACAAAACTTACTTGGAAAAGACCATGAGTTCACATAGGCCTATATGTACCAACTCAGGATGGCTGTGGGAGAGGTACTGTCGGAAAGGAATTTTACAACTTAAGGAATGAGGACCAGTAAAGAATAATAGGCTATTAAAACTGAATGGGTCCTAGAGTCACCTATCTCTTTTGATTTAGAACAAATTCAGTTGATGTTTGATGAGCTGTAGCCCCATCAAAGAATAAACAGAATCCTGCCTGTTAAGGATGATTCTGAATCTGGTACTCCTTCCACCACAACATCTGAACTCTTTTAGGATGGCTGAGGCTACAGCCAGGAGTGACAAGGCACATGTAAAACCAAGGGTAGAAAGGAAAAAAAAAAAGTAGTGGAGTCAAGGCCCTTGAAATTCCAGCTAAATATTCTAGACAAAATCCAGACATATATTTCAAATGCTACATGAATCAAATATCTGCTTTTATTTTTCCTGCCCAGTATCACTTTCTTTGATAAGAAAACTCTACTTTTCCTCAATGAACTATCTCTTCCAGACTCTCCGTCCTTGTAGCTTAGATGGAGCCTCTCTGTCTGGGAGCACCCTTGTTGCTAATCTGTGTATTTCTAACTCAGTTATCTTTGATCTTTGTAAACATTTCAAAGTGAATAAAACAATGTTTTTTTATCTAACCTTTGAAAACTCTGTAATGACTCGATGAAGATCATCTTCCATCCTACAGTAGCATATTTATGCCATATTTTAGTTAAATATTTGTTGAAGACTTTTCCACCCCTGACATTGTGAACCTTGGCCTTTAACTGCTATAATCTTTTTAAATATATTTAAACTTCATTCCCAACCCTTCCAAATGCATGGTTTCCATCACGAGGCTTCTACTAAACCCTGTTCCATACAGCTTCTTAGGGTCCACACTCCATATTAACAATTATAGCAGCGGGATTTTTCTCTTTGTCAAGTGTATTTTTGAACATTGTCTCTCCAGTGAAAGATTGCTGGCTCTGCAGACAGACACGTTTGGCTTTGAATGCTGGTTCTATCACATGTTAGCTATGTGATCTTGGGAAAGCTATTTAACATCTTTGAGCATAATTTTCTATATTTGCAAAATATATAATTATTTATAGCTCCCTCATGTGACTATTGTAGGTATAGAGTAATATAGATACTATATGTAATATATTTACCAGAGTTCATGGCACTTAGCATTCTAAATATTAGGTATTATTGTTATCATTATTCTTATTCCCGAGCATTCACTTGAGCTATTCTTTTCCACTTTTGTTAGGTTGTTGAATTTTTATAGTGTCTTTCTATATTTTGAGAGCTGAAAACTGAATCAGGTTTTCCTCTGAGGCACAAACTCACTATTGCTATTGGGTCCTTGGCTGGTCATTTGGCAATAAAATAATAGTAATAATAATTAATAATTCTAAGTATGTTAGAGAACAGATGGACAGGCAGTTGCCAGTGTGTCTATCTCTACTCTCTATTACCGGACTCCAGCATCTGTCTTAGGGAAGGACCTGGAACTTGTACATCTTACTATCTATAGTTCCTAGAGCATATGATGGGCTACTTGGAAATAAGAAAGGGAGGGAGAGAGATAGGGAAGAGACACCAAAGAATTAACTCATACTATTTCCAAATTTTTCATTCTGAATTCTAGAAAACATTTTAAAGTGGTACATGGAAATTATATATATTTACATTATACACATATGTGTATATATATATATATATATATATATATATATATACATATATATTTTCCCATATAATCAAAATGTCAAAAATGTCCAAATTTCTCATTAAACTATAAAGTGTACAATATTTCTTTGAATGAATGTGCCAATTGATCTTTTTAAGTGTGTCAAGACAGAGATATTACTTTGTTATACATTTTGTGTAAGTACATGTCATTTGTTCAACAAAATTACCAACGACCTACTGTGGGCTAAGCAATACTCTAGATGTTGGAAATGTGCAGACAAATAAAATATGATCTCTGCTTTGCTATAGATTACAGATTGGTAAAATGGAACAGCTAGTAGGTAGAAAAATTGCCATATAACATGGCAAGCATGTGATTTAATGGAGTTATTAAGTTAGCACAGATCTGGAGAATGAGATAACTAACCAATGAGAAACTGAATGGCTGTCCTAACACTAGCTTTGGTTTGGTTATTTTGCCAGAACAAAAATGAATTTATTTATAAACTTTAAAAAATTAATCTTAATTTTGTGCTCTCGCAGCTTAGTCTTTGAAGACCCTTCAGTAATTCTCTTCCTGCCTTCCTTTTGCAGGGGCCCATATTTTCTTTTCTAACTCCACTCTAACTTTTGCTTCTATCCTTCCTCTCCTTTCAAAGGTGGATGTTAAGGGCATGGCGAAAGGTGAAGGCAGGAGTGGGGACATGATCAAATTAGTGGGGTACAAGCAGGTAGATCTTTCGGTGCAATGACAGAAAGACTCAATTCCCACTTGCTCAGGCAAGAAAGGTGATGTATCATCCTTTACAACCAAACCGTAAGGGTGAGGAATATACCATCCTCCGCTAGGCGGCGAGGGGATTTGAATACTGACAGAATCCTCTCACCATTTCACGTGCCTGCTATTTCAGGTCCCCTTCCTTCTTCCAGACAAGCTCCATACTGTCGCAACAAGGGCTCCTGGTAGCTTCCAGGCTATAATGAGTCCCTTCTGTTAGCTTCCACTTGAAAAACTCTTCAGAAAAATTTTGATTAAATAGATGTGATGTGAACAATGAACAGGGGACAATGTGACCACAAGATTGTGGTTCTTGTTGAACTACCCAGTGGTGGAAGAGGAAAAAAGAACACATTTGAGAAGGGGAATGAGGGGAAGGTCAAACAGAAGCAGTCATACATACATGCTGGCTTTCAAGAAATGTTTACTGAGTTCTTACTGTGGGCCAAGCATGAGACTTGGTGCCATAGTCTAATGGGCAAGAATAATATTATTCAAATAATCTATAAATAAGCCTTCTCGGGGCACCTGGGTGGCTCAGTGGGTTAAAGCCTCTGCTTTCAGCTCAGGTCATGATCTCAGGGTCCTGGGATTGAGCCCTGCATCCGGCTCTTTGTTCAACAGGGAGCCTGCTTCCCCCCGTCTCTCTGCCTGTCTCTCTGCCTACTTGTGATCTCTCTCTCTGTGTCAAATAAATAAATAAAATCTTTAAATAAATAAATAAATAAATAAATAAATAAGCCTTCTCAGTGGAGGACAGGGACAGTTGCCCTGTTTCAGGTGAGTTTCACTTTCCAGCATCTCCCCGAACCTGACTACAGCCAGCTCCAACAGGCTGGGGTCAGTCAGGAAAACAGACCCACTGGTATAACTCTTCCAAGAATAAAAGGTTTCACTTAGAAATTAGGTTTTATACGGATGTTGGAAGATCTGGAAAGGGAAGATCAGAGATTTGCCACGGAAAATCAAAGCTGGAAAGCCAGGGAAGTTGGCCTGGAGAGTCAGGAAAGATCTCTGCCATCTGAAGCTATGATATGAATAGTTCTCAAGTGCTCACTGAAAAGTTGCTGTGATTCTCATGCCTGCCTACAAGTCCTGCTGCCACCACATCCACACAATAATACACTTACTTTCTCTTCTGCTGTCCAAACCTCATGCAACTTCCTCTCACAGGGAAAAAGGAAATCTTACCCAGGATGAAACAAGGATGGACAGTTTGGGGAATGCAGTTTCCCAGACCTTGGAAAGGTGTAGCTATGATGCTGAGTCGGCAGCAGACAATTCATCCCTGCATGCTTACCCGGACTCAGATGTCAACATGCTGGCTAACACTTACTGATGACTAGCTCCTGCCAGTCACTGCGCTCAGCATCTCATGCTTTCTCATGGAAGCCTTACAGCAGCCCTCATGTCAGTGTGGCATAGAGGGAGCAGCAGGGGGAAAGAGCTTTAGCTTCCACCTTTTATAGATAAGAAAGCCAAAGCTAAGAGGAGGAACTGACCCACAGTTCCACAGCTGAAGGAACAGTGGAGCTGTACTTTGAATCTAAATCTCTGGCAAGAGAAACCGATTTCTGAACTGCACACAACACTGTCTCTCTAATCTATTTCTTATTTGATAAAATTGTTGATTATGGCACAGGGAACCAAAGGCAGTTTTTTTCTCTCATGTAGTTTCACTGAAGATGGCACCTCTAATTTCAACGACTCTTGTAAAAGAGCCATTTGGAAAGATAAGTCTAGACGTATAAGGTTTAAAGTTCTAAAATATAGGTGGACTCCCAAAGGAAATTTCAGCAACTGTGAGGAAAGTAGAATGTGTACACCATGGATGGATTGGATTCTTTGTCCAAAATTATTTAAGGCAAACAAAAAGTAGCTGAAAATTTTATCAATAGTATTAATCTTTTAAAAACTGGGAAATAGTAATTCTGCTGGGCAATTAAAAAAAACTATACCCTTGTGAGTTGTAATATACTATGAAAGTATGTTGAAATGAACAAAGGTGTTATTGCAATGAGAATGAAAGGTAGTTATAATGGAATTGGAGAAAAAGAGAGCTTGCTGGAAAAAAAAATGTACCAGTGGTTATCAGACCAATTTTAGAAAGGAACAGAGAAAAAGAGGAGTAAGAGAGTAACAGAATAAGCGAGGGTGTGAGGGACTCTGTATATGGAAGATTCCAGTAACAAATCCTGTCCTCAAAAGGAAGAAATCTGTAGCACAACAGTGTTCTAAAGGCTTAACAAAGAAGCCTTCAATCCCACTCTAGTCTTTCTGTATGATCTCGTACTCCTCAGACAATTTCTGCTTGCTAATTTGGATTCTAAATGGTTTGATATTAGGAGAGGTGTATCTTGTATGGTAGAAATGATCTTTTTGATTATTGGAAGGATGTGTTCCAAGATAAATACATATATCTGAAAACTGCCTTACAAATGTATTTCTGGTACATATATAATTGGACTCATAACACTCTCAAGATCTCAACGTAGAACTGATATCCTGAAATCCTGGACACACAAAGCTGAGAGTCAAATACTAGGCCACTGTGACAACTCCACTAATACTCAGAAACCTCACAGATGTCATCATGATATGGCCTGCAGCCTTAGCTTCCTGTATCCACAAGAGAAGAATGCAGGGTGTATTTTGGCCCAATGCAGATGAGAAAATTGTGTCAAATGCATACCACTGAGAGTTAGTGTCCTGTAATTCCGATTTCTCAGCTTATAAAAGATGTTACAGGACTATCTCCATTTGGTATCTGTGATGATTTAAAAACCTGTTAAAAGAAAGGCAGCAAAACTATCCTCTACCTGAAGGATACAGTTTTAACTAATAATAGGTCTCCCATTTGAGGGAGATGGAGTCAAGAAATGAAATTATCATTATTTTTTATATTTATGAGGCACCAGCAACAAATTATCTAGGATGAGATGGCATTCTTTAATCCTTTTGGTCAAATTGACTGGTATTTGCATATTCTAACAATAAGCATCATCAAATGTGAGGTAATGAAACACAGTAATCTGCTAATTCCCAATTCCTGCACTCCAAATTTTGAGAAGAAAACAGAATGCCACTGTGAGAAGCAAATAGGCTACCTTTAGTAGTTGATAGCCACTCAACTAAACTGCAAAGAGTTCTCAAAGGAAATACTGTTTGGCTATTCCTAGATAATTTCTCCAAAGTTTTTAAGGTTCTTTTCATTCAACTGGCAAAATCTATCTCATGCCGACCTGTCATCATTCTATCATCTTCCACCATGAAAGTCAAAAGCTCTTGCTGAGATGGCTTAGAAGAAAACACAAAATTGTAACATTTTCAGTAAATAAGCCCCCTAGCCAGCAGTCGGGCAGCACACATTCATTGTGAAACTCAATGCACCCCCAAGAGTCTTTTGCTATCTACTCTTAGGTTGGCTGCTACACTGTAGCTGGGAAAATACAAAATGTAAGTAAGTAGAAAGAGCCAGGTGGCATGGGGATTTGGTAAAACCACTTGTCATTTCTGGAAGTCTGTGTGAAAAATAATGCCGAAACCAAAATCCAAAAGTGTTGGGTGGAGTGAGCCCAGTCTCCGGATATTTGGCTGTACAAATTCACAAGGCTCAAGCCTTCTGGCCAGATACAATGTGATTGGCAGCTCACGGAGATGGCTGGAATGGAAACAGCAGGCACGTGGATCAGAGTTGAGGTGAGTGAACAAATGTATGGATCCCTGGAGAAAGAGTGTGGAGAGACAGACACTATTTTGGCATTCAGGGAGATTTCTGGATTCAGCACATCATATTGAATAAAAGATAATATGTACTTGGCAATACATATGAAATTTAATGACTCATTAGTTGAGATACATCTGATTCCTTTTGAAAGAAATTCTATCTCAGGTTGCAGACTGAGTAATTATGTATGTCAAGAAGCAACTTATTTTATTTATAATCAGAATGGAGATGAATCAATCTGAAGAGTAGCAAAAAAGGAAAATGGAGAAATAAGGAATAAAAGGTTCAAAATAGTGGAAAAGTACTTAGGCAGGGGTAATAAACTGCAAAAATGTGAGCATTCAGTTGTAAACACGTGATACATGGCCCTGCTGAGTTGATTTTTATTTTATCTAAGTTGGTGTTCTCATCAGTATATCTTCCAGCCGACTACAAAATGAAAAGAAAAATGCACACAAACACATATCCTCATTGCAATAAAAATTCGGCCTTTAACCTGAATCTCTAAACATGTGGCAACAAAGAATGCAAATATGTATTAGAGTCTAACTGAATCAGCAGCACCTGATTACCAAGTTTGAGGCACTGTTGTTTGTTCTTTAATCTCAGGTGCATGGTCTACACATCCATGCTGAACCATCTCTGAAATGAGAAAGTTATAATGGAGAAAGGCCTTACTTATGTGGAATAAACCTGGGTCTGAGAAGACATATGAACATCTTACAGAAAAGGAAAGAAAGAAGTCAGGAGGGGAGAGAAGGAATGAAGGGTGGAAGGAAAGGAGGGAATGAGGGAGGAAGGAAAGAGGAAAATGGGGAGAGGAGGGGAGGAAGGATGAAAGTTGGCTGATGTTACTAATAATAATACTACAAAAATATAAACTTAGGGAATCCAATGTGTTCTGATCCAGATAATTATGGGTTAGAATAATAGGCTAGTAATAATAAAGATTCCCCAAGGTATATGTATTACATAAAGTGGGAAAATGAGAGGGGTGTGCTCGGAAGAATGATATGGAGATAAAGACAATTTGTGTTGTGATGAGGTACCACAGAAAATTTCTATGAAGGCAGTGTTCTGGTCAGTGGACACACAAGACTGCTTTGACAATGATAAGCAAGTTTATATGTAACAATATGTAGAGAACTGTACTCTATATAAACCAAAAAAGGTTGCACACAAATTGTAGGATTGTTTGTTCCAGTGCTTTGAAAAATGCCAGTGGAATTTTGATCGGGATGGCATTGAGAGTATAGATTGCTCTGGGCAGTATAGACATTTTAACAATGTTTATTCTTCTGATCCATGAGCATGGAATGCTTTTCCACCTTTTTGTGTCTTCTTCAATTTCTTTTATGAGTGTTCTATAGTTCCTCGAGTACAGATCCTTTACCTCTTTGGTTAGGTTTATTCCCAGGTAGCTTATGGTTCTTGGTGCTACAGTAAATGGAACTGATTCTCTAATTTCCCTTTCCATATTTTCATTGTTAGTGTACAAGAAAGCAACTGATTTCTGTGCATTGATTTTGTATCCTGCCACATTACTGAATTGCTGTATGAGTTCTAGTAGTTTGGGGGTGGAGTCTTTTGGGTTTTCCATATAAAGTATCATGTCATCTGCGAAGAGAGAGGGTTTGACCTTTTCTTTGCCAGTTTGAATACCTTTTATTTCTTTTTGTTGTCTGCAGTTGTTATGTTGAACAGGAGTGGTGAGAGTGGGCATCCTTGTCCCGTTCCTGATTTCAAAGGGAAGGCTGTCAGCTTTTTCGTAATAAGAATGATATTTGCTGTGGGCTTTTCATAGATGGATTTTATGAAGTTCAGGAATGTTCCCTCTATCCCTATACTTTGAAGAGTTTTAATCAGGAAAGGATGCTGTATTTTGTCAAATGCTTTTTCTGCATCAACTGAGAGGACCACGTGGTTCTTCTCTCTTCTCTTGTTGATTTTTTCTATCACATTGATTGATTTGCAAATGTTGAACCACCCTTGCATCCCAAGGATAAATCCCACCTAGTCATGGTGGATACCTTTTGCGTGTTTGTGTGTGTGTGTGTGTGTGTAATCTTTTTAATGTGCTGTTGGATCCTATTAGCTAGGATCTTGTTGAGATTCTTGGCATCCATATTCATCAGGGATATGGGTCTGAAATTCTCCTTTCTGATGGGGTCTTTGCCTGGTTTGGGGATCAGGGTAATGCTGGCTTCATAGAAAGAGTCTGGAAGTTTTTCTTCTGTTTCTATTTTTTGAAACAGCTTCAGGATAATAGGTATTATTTTTTCTTTGAATGTTTGGTAGAATTCCCCAGGGAATCCGTCAGGTCCTGGGCTCTTGTTTTTTGGGAGGTTTTTGATCACTGCTTCAATCTCATTACTAGATATTGGTCTATTCAAGTTGTCAATTTTTCCTGTTTCAGTCTTGGAAGTTTATAGGTTTCCAGGAATGCATCCATTTCTTCTAGGTTGCTTAAGTGTTGGAGAGGATTCAGAAAGGGGAACCCTCTTATACTGTTGGTGGGAATGCAAGTTGGTACAGCCACTTTGGAAAACAGTGTGGAGATTCTTTAAGAATTTAAAAATAGGGCTACCCTATGAACCTGCAACTGCACTACTGGGTATTTACCCCAAAGATACAGATGCAGTGAAAAGAAGGGCCATATGTACCCTAATGTTTATAGCAGCAATGGCCACAATCACCAAATTATGAAAAGAGTCATAATGCTCTTCAACAGACGAATGGATAAAGAAGATATGGTCCATATATACAATACAATGGAATATCATGCCTCCATCAGAAAGGATGAATACCCAACTTTTATATCACCATGGATGGGACTGGAAGAGATTATGCGGAGTGAAATAAGTCAAGCAGAGAGAGGCAATTATCATATGGTTTCACTTACATGTGGAGCATAAGGAAAAACATGGAGGACATTGGGAGAAGGAAAGGAGGGGTGAAATGGGGGAAATCAGAGGGGGAGACAAAACATGAGAGACTGTGGACTCTGAGAAACAACCTGAGGGTTTTGGAGGGGAGGGGGTTGGGGGGTTGGGTGAGCCTGGTGGGGGGCACGTATTGCATGGAGCACTGGGTATGGTGCATGAACAATGAATCTTGGAATACTGAAAAAATAAAATAAAATAAAATAAAAAATTTTTTAAATAAAAAACAAATAAGAATGGACATATTTATAAATGCTGCATGGATTATTTTGAAGAGAACTGTTTGACTGTATGTTTGTTTCTCATCATACATGAAAGATGACATTCAAACATAGAACATGTTCTCGTAGGCTTACCTGAGTTACATATAGTTCTCGGAGGGCTGGTGAGCTCTTATTTTTTCTCTTCTACGCAACAAGCTAGACTGGAAAACAATGGATAGAGAGTATTATTTTCTATGCCTTATATTTGCTTTCCTCTTTTAAAAGAAGGAAATTAGCTGCATATTTTAGTTCTTAATTTTCAGTATAATGTTGGTTGGGCATTTATTACAACATACCAGTGTGTCTCTTAGAACTGCCACCGGTGGTAAAGAACTCTTAAAAAACAAGAGAGAAAAAGGCCAAAATCAACTTGAAAAGTGTGTAAAGATTATGAACAGATAGTTCATAGGGAAAGATATACAAATAGCCCTTAAACATACCAAAAGAGGAACATATTTAATTTTTATCCACAAATCCCACTTTTAATAATTTAACCCAGGTTACATCCCCCCAAAATATAAAATCATATATGCTCAAGGGTTTTCATTGAAGTATTATTTGCATTATCAAAATATTAGAAATGACCTAAATGCCCATACATAAGACAGTGGTTGAATAAATAGTGGTACTTTCATACAATGAAGACTATCAAGGTATTAAAAGTGAATATCTCTATCAACTGATATTGAGGGGTTTCAAGGATATTACATTAGAATAAAAAAAACAATGGACCAAACTTTTCTATGACACTCTATCTTTTGTGTGAGAAAAAAGGTCATAAGTATCCATGCATACTTCCTTAATTCTTTGCATCTACACTTGTGCTTGAAAACAAACAAAACACTGCCACTACCATCCAAACCTTTATTGAGATTTTTGACATTTCTGATGGGATGTTTGTGTCCCTCCAAAATTTGTACATTAAATCCTACCCCCCAGTGTGATGATATTAGGAGAGAGAGATGTCACATAAAGTATTTGCCTATCTGTAAAATAGCAGATCATGAATTTAAGAACACATTCATCAACTACTCCTCACTAATTACCAATTCTAAGTCAATATTTATACCGATCACTAGGCATTTTCTCACCTCCAACAATTCCAAAATGTTTAACACAAATTCTTCATGTCCATTTATTTAAAAAGTATTCTTCATTTTCTCATTATTTTTTTTCTTCTCTTCACTCCCTTTCTTTTTTTTTCCTTTTTTTTTAA
>CM052806.1:43217217-43263701 GCA_028533885.1 Nasua narica | reverse complement strand
TGACCCTTCGGATCACTACATTTGTATCTTGAGGGTAAATACCCAGTAGTGCGATTGCTGGGTCCTGGAGTAGCTCTATTTTCAACATTTTGAGGAACCTCCATACAGTTTTCCAGAATGGTTGTACCAGCTTGCATTCCCACCAACAGTGTAGGAGGGTTCCCCTTTCTCTGCATCCTCGCCAACATCTGTCGTTCCCTGACTTGCTGATTTTGGCCATTCTGACTGGTGTGAGGTGGTATCTCACTGTGGTTTTGATTTGTATTTCTCTGATGCCGAGTGATGTTGAGCATTTTTTCATGTGTCTGTTGGCCATTTGGATATCCTCTTTACTGAAATGTCTGTTCATATCTTCTGCCCATTTCTTGATTGGATTATTTGTTCTTTGAGTGCTGAGTTTGAGTCTTCACTCCCTTTCTGAATGTCTATAGTTTCATTCACCAGGATCATTTCTGACTGCTCATTGTAAACTTTGTTCACTATGGAATTATTTCAAACCCCAAATTCTCTGAGTAATTTAGATTCCCTTTAAAATCTTTAGACATGGATTTCTGTAGTTTTTGTAGTAATAGCACAAGTTACTTGGGAAATCCCATCTCTATCCAATGTGCAGCTGGCACCATGTTAAATTTATTTTAAGTTCCTTTTTTAAAATAAAAAAAGTAGAAGATAATTAATCCTAAAAAACAGCAATCATGTTTCCATAAACATGAAGGTGTGAGTATTCTTTCTCAACATCTTATCTAGCATTTTTCTCTTTATCTAGAGCCCACCTCCCTAGACAGCTTCACCGGAAACTCTTCTAATGTGGGGCTCGGAATAGACATCTGCAAAGAGATCACCATGTTTCAATATCATACAAACAGTGTAATGTAAAATAATCTAAACCAACAGTTAGTTTTGGATAGCATGAATTTCAGGTCCATCTACATAGAGACATTCAGGTCTCCCTGACATTAATGCAAATATCTCCTTGACATTAGGTCAAGGAGACCTAACATTATCCATAAACAAATATACTTATCCATATAAACATAATCAAACAATGCTGTTGATTATCCTCATGGAAAAGACCAAAGGGCTTACTGCAATTCTTTTAAACTCTTTCCCAATTCCAAATGAACTCTAAAATAGTCAGGTCTCCTTATAGATCTGGAGGTTTGATATGAAAATGAATGCACATCTAAGTATTCAACTACACATTTTCTAATTTGGGAATTTTTAGTATTCCTCCTTTGTATGGACTAAATATTTGTGTCCTGCCTCCCAAATTCACACATTGAAGCCCTAACCCCCGATGTGATGGTATTTGGAGATGAAGTCTTTGAAGTAATTGGGGTTAGAAGAGGTCATAAGGCTGGGGCCCTCATAATGGGATTAGGGCTCTTATAAAAAAAAGAAGAAATCCTCTCCACCTCCCAACTCTGGCATCTGAGGATACAGTGAGAAGGCAGCCATCTGCAAGCCAGAAAGAGGGTCTTCATCACAAACCAACCATTCTGGCATCCCGATCTTGGACTTACAGTCTGTAGCTTATCTTTTCATGTTTTAAATGGGATCTTTTGTAGAAGAAATTTTTGATATTTATTTAAGTCCAATTTATCAGTGTTTCTTTTTAAGATTGTCCTTTTTGTGTCAAGTCTAAGAATTCATTGCCAAGCTCTCGATCCACTTTACCTGTGGATTTGTCTCTTTCTTCTTTCAGTTCTGTGAGTTTTTTTCCTACTGTATTTTCTCTATTATCCAGCGCATACATATTTAAGATTGCTATGTCTTTGTGGATTGGTCCTTTTATAATTATACCACATCCTTCTCATTATCTGGTCATTTTCTTTGTCCTGAAGTCTTGTATTAGCCACTTCTGCTTCCCTTTGATTAATATTTACATGATTTATCTTTTTCCATCCCTTTACTTTCTATCTACCTTTCCAATTCTGTTTGAAGTAATTTTATTGTCAACAGCATATGGTTGGGTCATGTTTTTTAATCCAATCTCCCAAAGCTCCATTTTTTAGTTGGCATATTGGGTTTTTTTTTACATTTAGTTTTGTTATTGATGTATGTAGGGTTTGCCATTTTGTTTGCTCCTTCTGTTTTTCATTTCTCTGTTTTATTTTTCATGCCATCCTGTAGATTACTTGAACATTTTTTAGAATTCTATTTTGATATATCTACAATATTTTGAGTATATCTCTTTGTGGAGATTCCTTAGTGGTCGCTGTAAGTATTACATTACACATACATCATAGTTTATTGTTGTCCTTATTTTACTAGTCTAAGGCAGGTATAGAAACCTTAGCTTCCCTAACTTATTACTCTCATTTATAACATAATTATCTTAATTATCTCCTCTACATATATTTAGAACCACCTTGACAGTTTTATAATTTTTGCTTCAACCCATCAATTTTTAAAAATCAAAAGGAGAATAAAAATCAAATATATTTACTCATGTTTTTACTTACTATGTTCTTTGTTCCTGATATTCTAAGGCTCCTTCTCATATTGTTTTCCTTCCTGTTTAGAGAAATTCCTTTAGCCATTCTTTTAGGGTAGGTCTCCTGGGAAAAATTCCCTTAGTTTATCTCACTAAGAGTAAATCTCTCTTAGTGAGAGATATTCACTAGCTGTAAGATTGAGTTGACAATTTCTTTCCTTTAACACCTGAAAAATCAATATTGTGCCACTTCCTTCTTGTTTCCATGTATTCTTAAAAGAAGTGTGTCATTCTAATTGTTTTTCTCCTATATGTGAGGTGTTGTATTTCTCTGACTGCTTCAAGATTTGTTTGTCCTTAATTTTCAGAAGTCTTAATTTTGATGTGCTCTGACATTAATTTCTATGGGGCTCATTCAGTGTCCTAAATCTGTAGGTTTATATTTCTTGTTGAATTTGGGAAGTTTTCAGCCATTATTTCTTTGAGTATTTTTTCAGCCTGCCTTCTTTCTCTCCTCCTAGAACTCCCATGACATTAACTAGATCTTTTTATAATCTCTAAGGTCCCCAAGGCTCTGTTCATTTATGTTTAGTTTATTTAAACTCTGTTGTTCAAATTGAGTAATTTCAATTGTAGCTATCCTTTCCTTTGTC
This sequence comes from Nasua narica, assembly GCA_028533885.1. Classification (NCBI taxonomy): domain Eukaryota; kingdom Metazoa; phylum Chordata; class Mammalia; order Carnivora; family Procyonidae; genus Nasua; species Nasua narica. Next base: position 43,260,611 of record CM052806.1, on the reverse strand, counting down.
CCTTTCTCTCAGCTGTTGAGCCTTTTAATTTTGGTCATAGTATTTTTCAGTCATAAAATTTCTATTCGGTTCTTCTTTACATGATCAATTATTTGCTAAGACTTTCTAATTTTTCATTTGCTTCAAGTATGTTTTTAGTTCCCCCCTGATGTATTTCGGTGTGATGGCTCTTTTTTATTTTTTTAAAGATTTTATTTATTCATTTAACAGAGAGAGAACACAAGCAGGCAGAGAGGCAGGCAGAGGCAGAGAGAGGAGCAGGCTCCCCGCAGAGCAAGGAGCCCGATGCAGGACTCGATCCCAAGACACCGGGAGTTGCTTAACCAACTGAGCCACCCAGGCGTCCTGGTGTGATGGCTCTTTTAAGATACTTGTCAAATAATTCTAACATTTAGGTCATCTTGATGTTGGTATCTTTCTATTATTTCTTTGTATCTTCCTGGTTCTTGGTATGATGAATAATTTTCTATTGCAACCAGGACATTTCTGCATTACCTTCAGAGATTCTGGATCTTATTTAAATCTTCTGTTATAGCTAGCTTTCTCTGACACTGTTCTGGCAGGGAAGGGGGATAGTTCATCATTACTGTTAGGTGGTGGCTGAAGTTCAATTTCTAACCTATCCTCCACTGACACAAGAAAGAAAGCTCCTCATTACTGCTGGGTGGGCTTAGCTATCGCAACAGTCGCAACAGTCCTGACTTTCCAAAGGGCTCCTCTGACACCACCCAGGAAACACAGGAAGTGATGAATGTCTTATTATTCCTGGGTGAAACTAGAAGTCCAGGCTCCCTAGTTGGTCTCCACTGACACTGAGGGTTAGAATGAGGGCTTATGAGTGGCCAGCAGGATTGAAAGTCTCAGCTCTCTACTTGGCTTTCCCCTAACTTCACCAGCTGGGGGGTGTGAGGTGCCTCATTACAACCTCATACAGGTGAATTTTAGCCCCCTCACTCAGCTTTTACAGGGGTGCGATGTGATGACACTATAGGGTTTTATGTGGCATTCAGCTTGAGTACAGTGATTATAATCTAAATGTTTTCTATATGATCATAAATTTCAATGTTTAAAGGAACTCTAAAAATTATACAGTCCACTCATTTAATTTTATATAAGAGGCCCAGAGGAAAAAAATATATTATCCATGATCATATTATCTAGTTAGTATCAGATATTGAATTAAAACATGTCTTTGGAATTCCACTTTAAGGATCTTTCTCCTCCCTGAGGCACTTTATACTGTCACAGTTAATTCAGGAATAAAAAAGTACCACTGCAAATATTTAAAATTTATATCTATTTTTTAGATAACTATGTATATATAAATTTAATGGTTCAAACATAAATGTTTCATTTTATCAACGTAAATATGACATTATATCAAAACTCCAAAATTTCTTGAGCTATAATTTCAATAAGAATTGGTGTATTCATATGACCTTAGATATTTTTCTTTTCTCTCTACAGATTTCCCCAACATAGCCTTGACATTTGCTCCTAAAATACTTCACTCTTTGAAGTTCAATAGGATAGATGCTATTATAAGTAATGCTATCTTTTCAAAGCTTTGCTTTAAAATTAGCTCATTTTTCATAGTTTTCAGTGGCATATGTCATAATAGAAGAATATTGAGGTATATTTAGAATTTATGGTGTGCTCCCTGGAAGGGGTCTTTGCCTTAGAGAGAAACATTTATTTAGTCCTGGATAAGAGGAACATGATTGAGGTGTTACCTTTAACACTAGGATTAGAGAATTGGTAACTATCCAAAACGGATAAAAAGGCTAACTCTACCAAATTCTAAAATACTTTTTATAGTATGGTCTCCTCACTTAAAAGTGTCTCTTCAGTCCATGCCTGCTTTGCAGTGTTGGGAATTAGAAGGAATGTGAATTTATCTTATTGATAGTAATTAATGAGAATTCTGTCTGTATTTTCAAGAGTAACTCACTAACAACCAATCAGAAACATGAAATAAAAAAATATTTAGCTATAGAAAAGAAATTAACATTTTAAGATTTAACTATTTACTTTCCTATAAATTATGTGCTGTTTGTATTAAAAACCTAGACTGTGTGCATGATAGTGTGAGGTGAGTAGAAGCAATAAGCTACTATATTGCGCACAAGACAAAAGAATATATTAGATGTGTAACAGTAGGTAAATATGAAGTATTGTAGGAATAGAGTATGAAATAGGAATAATGTTTTATAGGGGCTTATGGATTATAATATCTAGAGTGATACATTCATTTGTATTAAACAGATCATGACATGATATTTCTGTATATGTATAATAATTTTCAACTTCTATTATTTAAGGCTTTACAACATTTAGATGATTTACAATTTTCATTTTAACATGAAAATCTATAATTTAACACAAGTGTTATGATTACATAATAATCTATTGTATTGTTAATATAATAATTTACTGAGTACCAACTATGACCTAGTCAGACCAAGTACTAAAAATTGTTAAATACTAATCACAGCTCGTTGATGTTTATAGTTTTATAACATGACATAGATTTGAAAATGTACAAAATTATAATCAAGATCAAGTGATATTTGTTGTAAGAATAATATATATCATTCTAGTACAGAAGATGCAGGGTAACAAAATACTTCTTTTGAACTTCTAAATTCAAGCACAAGGCAACATGTAAAAGTACTCCACAGTTAGAAAAGCCCAGGAATCTTGTTTCTACATTTAAAGTCTAACATAGAAGAGAGGATGATTTTCTTAAATTTGCACATAAGAAAGAAATACAGGCTCACAGAGCCGGAAAAAAAGCTACTTAATGTTAATCTACTTTGATAAAGATTTATATTCCTCTATGAAACCAGATGGTAAAGATTATGTATTTTGATATAAAATGGGTAAATATGCCATGATGGAAAGAAAGGATTATGGAGAGAACTTTGATCTATGGAGGTGCTAGAAACAATTAAAGATATGAAAGAAGTAAGTATCACCAGTCCCAGATGGAGTTCCTGTGAATTCGACTAAGTGTTCCAAGACTGTTTGACAAGTCCTCTAGCAGATGTTTTTAATCTCGGACTGAGAGCACAAGCATTACCTGGATGCATGAAAACGGCTACTTTGGAAGTGATGGCAGGAAGGGAATCAGGATCTTGACTCTGGCTCTTCATTTTGATTGGTCTTCCAGGCATCAATGTCTATCAGTCAAAATCCACTCTTTGGTGATTATCTCTGTAGGATGCATAAGAAAGGATGTGGGTCATTTGAGATCATCTGAAGGATATAATAAGAAGGAAATTAAACATGGTTACATATTCCCTAAAAGTATCCAACAGTGAAGTTTCACACTAGAACAAACAAATTAAAAGAAATGTAGATTTAAAAAAAAAAGAAAGAAAAAAAGAAAAATGTAGATTAGTTGCTTTTTTGATAGGGGTAGACTTACAGGTGGTATGTCATCCAGCTAAATGGCTGAACAGAGAACATCTCTTGACATGGCCTAAATATTCTGGACATCTTGGAATTTAATTTGGGTGTACTACTGGAAAATTACTATCAGAAAAAAAAAATCTCGGCAGGACCCAAAATGGTGAGCTGTTTATTATTGCAGCCTATAGTTTAGATTCAACCTAAAAGCTCAAGAAAAAGATGATTTTAGTTCAATGATGCCTGCTTATTAGACAACAAACAGCAAATAAATAATCATTTACTTCCATCCTATTGAATAATTTGAAAATAAGTATATTTCCAAAGATAGGGAAAATGGTCAGTAGATTTTCCTTCATACTTCTGAAGTTTTTTGTTAGTATCTTCCAAATCTCACTTGGCAAAAGTCAAATATATTCTCAGCTGAGTGCAAATGTGCAAAAATCCAAAGAGTTATTTGCCAAGAATCTCTTTCTCCCTTCTTCCTTCCCCCAATCCCCGTCTCTCTCCTACTCTCTCACTTCTCATTCTCACTCTCTTTTTTATTCCAGACACTTCCTTTTGGAGTCCTAGAGAAATAAATATTTCAGAGAGGAATTCCATGCTTTCTTTGGAGGAAAAATTCCCCAAGAGTTCAATAATGCTCTATAGAAACAGTTAGTGGTGGGAGGCCTTCCCTACTAAATTTAAAACAATATTATCAGGCATGCCAATTAAAATCCCTGTGGGATTGGGTGTGGTGGTAGAAGCAACTTCAGGTCACTTCAGAACACAGAGAAAATGTTCAAAGCAAACCTCTACATGAAATTAGGTCTCTTTTCCTCCCATCTTAGTAGAAAGGATAGTTCATTCTTATATCCACTCTATTGTTGATATAACCTTAAAGTTTTGGCAACATGTCCCAGAAAAACTGACCACATCCCCACCTTTTATTCCATGAAAGATTGGGAAATGCTGATCTGGATAAGTTTCTGAGAGACAGAGAGAAGGTTCGTGAACCTTAGCATTATTACAGTTCTCAAAGCAAAATTGTTCCAAGAACAAGTTTAGATAGAGGGAGAGCACAATTACTTTCCATTTTAGAATTCTATTCTGTAAGTTTTTCTATGACTGACCACCCAGTATAATAAAGTATTGTTATAGCATAAATGGGTGGCATTCAAGTATTTATGAATCAATATAATTTAGTAACATGTCTGCTAAAATAATTTGATATACAAAAAAGAAGAGAAAAACTATTGTATTTCCATAATTATAAGCAATTACTTATTTTTACATTTTCATATTTCCATAATTAGTATGCATTTTTTATAACTTATGCATTACCTTTGTAGTGGACTTTTTAAAAGCAGATTTTCAAAGAAGGTGTTAGTAAATGAATGATGCCTTTTCATGTTATTTTAGATATGAAAAAGTACATTATTTACTATAAAATGATATTGCTTAATTTTCTATGACTTTCATTACTCTTTCTCATAGCTATAATAAAAAAAGACTGTGAAAATAAAATGGTATCTATTACATGATTAGATTTGGAGGACTCTCTCTCACACACATACAATTAAGTAAGTACTATATCACCTTCTTCAAACATCAAAGAAAGCTACTACCCAACACTTCAGATTATAAAAGTAGGCCACAAGCCAAAGTGTTAGTCCATTTGGGTTGATAACAAAATAACCACAAACTGGGTAGCTTAGAAACAAGAGAAACTGATTTCTCAAACTTCTGGAGGCTAAAAAGTCCAAGATCAAGGCCCTAGCAGATTTGTAATCTGGTGAGAGCCAGCTTCCTGGTTCACAGCTGGCTGCCTTGTCACTGTAACCTCACATGATGAAAAGGGGGCAAGAGAGCTCTCTGGAGAGGGCACTCATCCCATTCATGAGGGCTCTAACTTCTATCCTTATGCTCTAATCAACTCCCAAAGGCCCCACCTCCTAATACTCTCACATTAGGTATCAAGATTTAACATATGAATTCAGGAGAGACATGAACATTCAGTCTCTAGCAGCCAGTGAGAAGCCAAATTAGCATTTGGGACAACAAATAGGCTAAGTCTAAAGAGGGAGACATCTTCAAACCATGCTGTGTTATTTCATCCCAAGTATTTATCTTCTACATTGATATAAAGGCCCTTGTACAGAACATTTAAGGTAGAATCAAACAGTCACATTTGATAGGTGAATCAATGGTAAATAGTGACTGGAAGCTGGTTATCTTCCTGTCTGGAATCTTCCCTCTATCCCATGTAATCCCACCATGGTCATACTGGAGTAACCAAGTCTATACTTAATAGATTCATTATTTCCCATCTGACCTAAGGTTTGCCTGGTACAGTACCTAATATGGACTGAGTATAACAAATATATACTTCATATTTGTTGATTTAGTCTTACATTGGATTTCTGTATACATGGGGAAAATGGACAAGTAAAGCATCCTTATTTCTGAAGAGTGTAAGATGAGATACTGGACTGTTGGACAGTTCTGTGGGGTAAGGCGTTGGTAAGGGTCATGAAGAAGACATGTAAACTTCCAAGTAGCCTTGGGAAAATATTCATTAAATCACTTTTCACCCTACAAAATCTAGTCAATATTTGTTGCTACTAAAAAGGAATTGTAGTTCCTAAAAACATTAAACTCCTTCTTTTACTGCCTGAATTTGAGATACTTTACACTGTGCTTATAAACTGAGTAAGCCTCAAAAAGTTGGGCAAAATCTCCTTAACATACATATGAATTTGGATAAGACTTTAAGACACTGGTAAGTGTTTCAAGGAAGTGTGGAAAAAACTACCCTTAAATATTTTTATAGTAGAAAAAATTCTATTGTTCAAAATACTGCAGTTGGAAAACAAGAAACATCAAGAACATAACTGCTTGGAAATAGCTGAGTTGCATCCCCAATCCTCTTAAATTCCTATAGAAACCAGGAAGTATTGTCCCAAAGTGAACAGCTTCACCAAGGATGCCTGCATCCTCCCTCTTAGATGTGGGCTTTGGAATCAACTGTGCATAAAGAATCCTCAAGCTATAAGATCTCACTTAGGGCTGGGGAGGAAAGTGGTGAGACAGAATAGTTTGGAAAAGATGCTTTCAGTTGGTGCTTCCTTTTAAAATTCTATGTCTGTCTCTTACTGAAATTACATGCATATAAGTACAAAATACTCATATGCACATATAGAAATTTCAAATAAAAGACTCTTTAGGAGTCTGTTTTCCATAGACTCATTGTAATCTTTATACATCTTAGACCACCTTTAAATATCTGCTTCCTCTCCCTACACTGCAAGCCCAGATTCAGGTAGAGTTTAGGCCTCTGGGCTTTTCGTGGAGGTAAAATTCCTCTGTCAGCCAAGTTCTGAGGCCCTTGACAATGAAATAGTCCTGACTAAATGTCAGCACTCTCATTCCCCTCGGTTTGACTACAGATACTTAGGTAATAACCAGCTCCCATTCATGTACCAAAGCCAGTTGTCCGACTGCTACAAAGATAAAATCTTGAAAATATAAACAGTTCTTTAGAACCTGGACTAGCCTCAAATGAGAAGTGTATCTGGCCTGTTAATATGTTTTCAAGCACCAGACAGAAAAGTCACATCAGTCCAGCCGTGTCTGAATTATCTTGTCCGGATTTCACACAGACAGCGGAAACTTTTCAACATTGTACCTCATAAAATTGTAACCAGGCTGATAAATCTGTTTATTTTCCTCTAAGTGTGCCCTGGCTTTCATAACACAGACATTTTGTGAGTGTGGTAATGAATGGCAACACCCTCATCTGAATCTCAATCTTCATACCTTCTCTGCCAAGAAATTTGTTTTGTGAATTTTCAACTTTTGTTTTTCCACCACGAAAACTACACGAGACCTGGCTTGAAAGCAGTTTTAGCAATTTTTTTCAAATGCACTTACTTTGATAGCTGAAAATGACCTCAAAGAATGATTAATACTTTGTGGGGGTCGATGACATAAATCTGCTCCAGTGTGCCCAATGCAAGTTCTCTCAGAAGGAATGTTATAGCTATATTGCTGTGGAAACCTGGTGACACTGAGCAGACCACACCAGATATAAAATCTTCAAGAAGCATAACTACTTAACCTGGACTTGAATTTATGTATACTTGACTTGTTACCAAAAAAATGCAGTGAACTATTTTTCCTAGAAACTGCATTATGTGTTGCAATATTACCCAGAAGAAAATCCCTCTCCTTTAACAGTTTCAAATGTGCTAACAAAAAAAGAATGAGTTTCTTTCTGATGATTTTAATTTCTTGGGTCCCTTAAGCATGTTTTTCTCTTATTTGAGGGAAGAATGGTGGAATGAGGGCAAGGGGTGAGAGGGTAAATCAGGTATCAAAAATCTGTCCAGCATGTGACTACACAGGATACTGCAACCAAATAGTATGTTTGGCCAAAATGTTTGTGAGGGCAATCTTTACTGTGGTTGACAGAATGATTTTATGGGAGTCTTGTATACATAAATCAACTAATAAAAAGTCAATTCAATGCTCCTACCTGACAAATGAAATAAATTATGAATTAAACATTTATGGTTATGGTGACACAGGCTGCTTATCATGGTGGTTAAGAATGTGACCTTCAGAGCCAAGTCATAGGGACTGCAACTTTGAATGACCATAGGCAAATTAATCTCCTCATGCCTCAGTTTCCTCAACTGTGAAACGAAGATAATAATAGCACCTGCTTCACAAGGTTTTAATGAGAATTTAGCAACTTAAATTTTGTGGGGGGAAAAAAAGTCTAGAAGAGTAGCTAGCAAATGCTCAACAATATTTGTCATTTTAGATTCATAGTCATGATTTTATCATCATATCTGATTTATCATTCATATCTAGTGACTATATCAGCATCAAATGTTAACTAAATGTAAATATATTCACGTGATGAGTGTTGAATTTACACAGATGATTTCATACTTGACTGTTCAAAGAATAGTCTCACTATTGTCCCGTGGTATTTATATACAACTGGTTAAACTTCTAGCCAGTGTAGCTGCAAGAAGCATACTAGGGTGGAGATTAGAATCTTAGAGATGGAAGAGATTTTAGTTGTAATCCAATATGATTTTCCAGATTAGGAAACCAAGATCCACAGAAATTAAGTGGCTTTCCCAAGGAAACATAAATTAATAGCAGAGCTGAGCCTTGAATGCAGGTCTTCTCATTTCATGGACATGTGTACAAAGAGACAATTCATAATTTTTTGATAGTGCGTTTCAGTCATTGTGTTATAAAAAGATACTCATCCATTAGCATGGAAATAATTGTATAATTATATCTTTTGATTCCTATCAAAGGTTCACCATTAAATATGATAGATATTATTTATATTTTCAATGTCATGATTAACATTTACACAATTATTTAAAATAGAAAAAGTTTGCCATCGTCGTACTATAAATAGTGCTAGTATGAAGTGTAATATACAGTATAGACAACATATAAAAATAAAGCTCTGTATGTTGAAAAAGAGAAACAAATACTTTTATTTTTCATTATGCTGATATGTTTTCTCATGTGAAGTTTATAACAATCTTATATTACTGAACTTATTTTATGAATAAGTAAACTGAAGATCAAAGTTATTTAGGTAGTTTTGTCCATAATCCACAATTAGTGAGTGGCCCAGATGAATTCAAAGCCAGATCTCTGGCATCAAATCCTACACTATTTCCAATATACTGGATGAGTTTATTCCATATGTATTTATTCATTCTTCACTTTGCCTTCTAAAAATATAAGATCTTCTTGGAGATGATTTTTTTTTTGCATGGTCCAAATCCTTTTTAAATGATAAATGAAGTTCAACTGGATGATTTCCTTTTTTGCTCAGATTTCTTTATACAAGCACAGGCTTCCAAATACTTGCAAATGAGTATAGTTTGAAGCCCCAAACTATGGGCATCACTCAGGAGCTCAGAAATGCAGATTCCCAGCTCTTAGTACAGATTTACTAATCGGAATCTGCATTGTAACAAGCTCCCAGATGCTATATATGCACAATGAACTTTGAAAAGCATCAGTCTTAACCACTATACACTTTTAAAAATGCTGTTCAACTACCCAGTAGTGGTAAAGTAAAGATTTCAGTACTGCTCTTTTCCAAACTAAACAGCATTTATTTTTTAACTGAAAAGTTAAATCAATATTTATTCTCTTTACAACTTCTTGCCTCTGCAGTTTACCTCAAACTTTGCACAGCAATTAAAAAGTGTCAATTAAGGACATCAGAGGACTTCATATATCTTTGAAAACAGCCAAAGTAATTATCACAACACTTGGGTTTTTACGAGGATTCCAAAACATCTTCCAGGGAACCGGGAAGATAGGAATAATGGAAAATCAGTCGCCTTAATTGCTAACATTTACAAATCTCTAAAATGGGAGAGGAAATTTCACATACATCATTGTATTAATGTTTCAGACAATGAGGAGAAATGGCAAGATAATAATCCAGAAATTGAGGTATACGACAGACTTTAACATCAATGCACTTCAACTAGGAAAATTTCCTTTAAAAATTGCTACTTGTAAGAAGTGCTTACATGTCATATAGTTTGTTCTTCACAATAGTTCTATGGGCTAAACTTTGTTATTCCCAAATTTCAAAAGAAAAATGAAGACCAAAGATGTTGAGAAATTCATAGTTCCCTGGATAGCTATCATAATGTTATAATGGATTAGATTTGGCTGCATGCAAGCCTATGTTCTTTCTACTTTGTGGATTTAGTTCAGTGGGGATTTAAAAAAATCATTTAATTAAATAAATTCTTTACACTCAAAACATTTGAAGCCTTCCACATAGACTAAGTAGAAAGACATGCTTTTGGCTATTATTTTGATCACTCAGCTTATAATGTGATAATGCATTTGAGTATAATATATACTGATGCACCAAGTTAGTGTTGAATTACGAGAATATGAATATCCTGGAGTCTGGTATATTGTTTGGATAGGTACCCTTCCAAACTATTTTCTGCGATAAACTTAGCTTTCCTTATTATTTAGGTGTTATTTATCTCCTGTTCCTCATTCTCTCCTATGGAGAGAAAAGACAAAGGACCTTGTCCTGAGCCTTGAGGATCTCTGACACTTGAAGTGTGGTTGGAGAAAGAACTTGAAAAGTAGAAAAGTAATCAGAACAGAGTGGTATGAGAAAAATTTGGAGGACTACTGATAGAGAAAATAAAAGAGTGTCAAATCCTGCCGAGAGAACATATAAGATAAGGATAGATTGTGTCTGCTTGAATTTGAACATGGAGTGGTGGGGAACATGAAAGCAGAATGCAGAGGAAGATGATGGGCAAGTGCCAAGTGAGAAGGTAGACAGAACTGAAGTAGGCAACACTTTTGTGTTTGGTGGGCGTGAGGAAGTTTGGAGCTGATGGTGGTAGAAAATGAAGCATTAACTGGAACAGGATATGGAAATAAGAGATGATTAATGAGTTTAGTTTCCCAACTTTGTTCTTTTTCAGGATTGCTCTGATTTGGGGTCCCTTGTGATTCCATAAGCATTTTAGGATGGATTTTTAAATTTCTTCCAAAAATGTCATTGGGCTTTTGATACAGATTGCACTGAATCTATTGCTCACTTTGGGAGGTACTTCCATCTTTTCAATAAGTCCTAGCGCCACTTGTTGAAAAGAGTCAGTTATTTTTAATGGAAATTTTAAAATATGTTTGAATGCTGATGTACCATTTAATCAAACTTTCTCAATTTATCAAATACTTATTAAATATCTACTATGTGGCAGGCATTATTTTAAGTGATGGCAATTAGAGCCAAGACAATAAGGCCAAGGTTCATCATCTATTGGGAAGATGTTGCAATAATCAAGATTGTAGGTCAGATCATATGGGCAACAGTGGAAGTGGTGAGAAGTGGTTAGATTCTGAAACTCTTTTGAATATACAGAACCTGCTGAGGGACCAGAGATGGAATGTGAAAGAAGGAGGGGAATCAAGGTCCTCAGAGCTATTAGCCTGATAAAAATGATAAGAAACCACACTGAGATACCACCTTACACCAGTTAGAATAACAAAATTAACAAGACAGGAAACAACAAATGTTGGAGAGGATGTGGAGAAAGGGGAACCCTCTTATACTGTTGGTGGGAATGCAAGTTGGTGCAGCCACTTTGGAAAACAGTGTGGAGATTCCTCAAGAAACTAAAAATAGAGCTACCCTATGACCCTGCAATTGCACTACTGGGTATTTACCCCCAAGAAGCAGATGCAGTACAAAGAAGGGCCACATGTACCCCAATGTTAATAGCAGCAATGGTCACAATCACCAAACTGTGGAAAGAACCAAGATGCCCTTCAACAAATGAATGGATAAGGAAGATGTGGTACATCTATACAATGGAATATTATGCCTCCATCAGAAAGGATGAATATCCAACTTTTATATCAACATGAATGGGACTGGAAGAGATTATGCAGAGTGAAGTAAGTCAAGTGGAGAGAGTCAATTGTCTTATGGTCTCACGTGTGGAGCAAAAGGAAAAACATGGAGGGCATTGTGAGAAGGAAGGGAAGGGTGAATGGCGGGAAATTGGAGGGGGCAATGAACCATGAGAGACTGTGGACTCTGAGCAACAAACTGAGTGGTTTGGAGGGGAGAGGGTTGGGGAGTTGGGCGAGCCTGGTGGTGGGCATTGAGGAGGGCACATATTGCATGGAGCACTAGGTGTGGTGCATGAACAATTAATCTCGTAACACTGAAAAAATAAAATAAATGTATTTGAGGGGGAAAATAAAACAGATAAGAAAATGCTATGAATAATAAAAAATAATAAATGATAAGAAGGAGTTGCCATCAAATAAGAAGAGGATACTTTGACTGAAACATACTTTTTGAGGAAAGATCATTAATATGGGTAAAAGATACTAGCTATATATGAGAAAAGTAGGAGGATGGAAGGAAAGGTGTAATATTAACATGGTAGTAAGAGAGTGAGCTTACTTGAAAATATCATGGTTATATACCCATTTGAGGTTGTAGCCATGAATCTGACACCAACCTGCCAGATGTGTGATTATTTCCAGCACTGCCCAGATGTACACATTCAGTAAAGCAGAAGATGGATGTTTGGGCATCTTTTAGATGCATCCATTTAGAATTGGATTGTGGACAGTCAAGTATGACTGAGGGAGAAAAAGACAGTGAATAGAGGAATTTTGCCAGTGAGGCTCTATAGTAATGAGCTATGGAATCCAAGTAGCATAGGGAGGGAAGTAAGGAGGAATCAATCAAAATATCAACAACATACATATTTGTAAGACTCAGTGATCACTAATGCATGCAAGGGTATTACCAAAGATTAACACTAACAAATGTGTGCACAAATAAACATATATCTATCATATATAAACATATATATCTAGTTGTTGCTGATATCAGTGTCCAAATTGGTAAGCCCAGACATTATTAGGGCGTGAACATATAAAATCAGATATACTTGCAAAGTTGGAGCTCATTTTTATTTATTCTTTGTGACTAGTGGACTTCATAAAAACTTCTTACAGAAATAAATTGTCATTAAGTATAAATAGCACCTAATCTTTGAATTTGTGAATGGTTCATTGCTGCTATTATTTAGTCCTTTGATTCGCATACGTAGACTTAATTGAGTGATTAATTGAAATGTGTGAGAACAGTTTCTGCTGCCTTGGAAGCTTTGTGGGATTTGCATGCTACTTTCAGACAGCTGTATCAAATGCGGATTTAATCAGAACTCCTTATCCTCCATTTCCAAGAAAATTCTATAGGAAATTATCAAGCTTTCCTAGTGCCAGTGCCTGTCTGGTAGAAAGAATAAGCTTTTTATTTTTATGGCTTCAACATTTCATTATACAAGACCTTTCTCCAAGTCAGTTGCCTAAGACATAGCTAAATCTAAAGAGTTATAGTCATCAAACAGAGACCAAATAGATCTTATAACCTCTGTAATACTAGATAGAAAGCAAGCATGATGGGTACGTTTGGATAAAGCTACATTTCCCATGATCATTAAAACTTTATCAGAACCAGCTTATGAAGATCTAGATACTACTTCATTTCTCTCCTAGGGCATTTACTGATTATTTATTAAATCATGGAAAATACTGCCATCATATATCTGATAATTCTATGGACTAGATTAGTTTGTGTCAAATTTCGCAACATCTTATCTGGCTCCAAGTTTGTAATGCCATCAGTTCTCCTCTGTTTGTGCAAGAAATATTACTGAATATAAGTATCATAAGAAACATATTTTCTTTTAACATTTCTGCTTCATACAGTAGTATTAGACTGGTTCTTTATTTTGGAAGAAGTCAACTAACATTATTCTTGGATATCAAGTGTATTTAAGGCAGGAGGAATGATATTTGGACTTGTCTGATGTTTCCTTATAATTAAATTCAGGATGTAGACTTTCAATAATGTCTGTGTGAGGAGATCAAGCAATTCTCAAAGCAACTGTGAAACTGAAGGAAATATAAAAAGAAAAAAAATGAAGTATTTCAGGTACTTCAAAGTGACCAAAGACACAACGAAATGCAATGTGTTTACTCCTGAAAAGATGCTACTACAAAGGGAAAACCTAATGGCAATTCAGTGGCATTCTTGCATGGGGATCCTTCCAATCCCACCTCACTCCACCACTCTAGCTCAGTCTGCAAAATCCACAGCTTTATGAGTGGTGGATGAGAGCTGACTGTACAACATTGATGGCATGTGGTGGACTCACTCAAAGGTGGGATAAATGGTACCTCTCCTATACCAAAGTCAATGGCTCCCCCCATAAACCAACAACAAAAACTGGAATTTGAAATAAAAACATAAATCCATTGGCATTAGCATCGAAATATATGAAATATTTATGTATACATCTAATGAATTATGTGTAAGGTCTATGTGAGAAAAACTAGAAAACTTAATGAAAGAAATCAAAGATTTAAGTAAATGGATAAATAGTCTAGAAATGTTATGATAGGAATGTTAAGAAGCCAATTCTTCCCAACCTGATCTACAGATTTAAGGCAATACCAATAAAAATCCCAAGTTATTCTGGAGATATTAACAAACTCATTCTAAAGTTTATATGGAAAGAAAACAGATCCCGGATAGCTAACAGAACATTGCAGAAAAACAGAGGACAGATACTACCCACTTCAAAAATTATCATAAAGCTAGAGTAATCAAGGAGTTGTGGTCTTTATGAAACACTAAACAAACAGATCAATGGAAACAGAAAGCCCAGAAACAGACATACAAACGGACAAAGGAGGAAAGGCAATTCCATAAATAATAGTCTTTTCAACAAATGGTATTGAAACACTTGGACATCCATATGGAAAAAATGTACATAGTGACCTACATCTTTTAAAAATATTAACTCTAATGGATTTTAAACCAAAAAAAAAAAATTGTACTAGTACAGGATGGGAGAATTGTTTGAACAGGGTGTTTAAACAAGGCCAATTTTATATGACAATGTTGAAGCAGTTCCCTCAAAAGGCTACATTAAAATATAAAAACTATATATTTTTGAATTACTAAGTGTTATGTGAAAGAGACATTGATAGCCCTTCTAGCACTCCTGGTGCCCACTCCAGGACTCACTCTGGGAGTTGGGCAGGAAGGGCTGTTCTGAACGAGCTTAGTGATTCCTTCTCCAAAGTATCCTCTGCCTCTTGAATGTGAATGCTTGTTTCCTTTCACAGTATGGAGGTTCCTTAAAAAGTTAAAAATAGAGCTACCCTATGACCCAGTAATTGCACTACTGGATATTAACACCAAAGATACAGATGTAATGAAAAGAAGGGGCACATGAACCCCAAAGTTCATAGCAGCAATGTCCACAATAACCAAACTGTGGAAGAAGCTGAGATGTCCTTCAACAGATTAATGGATAAAGATATGGTCCATATACACAATGGAATATTACTCAGCCATCAGAAAGGATGGATATCCACAATTTGCATCAACATGGATGGAACTGGAGGGGATTATACTAAGTGAATTAAGTCAAGCAGAGAAAGACAATTATCAAATGGTCTCACTCATATGTGGAATATAAGGAATAGCATGAAGGACCACAGGGGAAGGGAGGGGAAACTAAATGGGAAGAAATGGGAAGAAAACTGAATGGGACACAAACCATGCGAGACTATGGACTCTGCGAAACAAACTGAGGGTTACAGAAGGGAAGAGGGTGGGGTGATGGGGTAACCAGGTAATAGGTATTAAGGAGGGTACGTGGTGTGATAAGCACTGGGTGTTATATGCAACTAATGAATTACTGAACATTACATCAAAAACTAATAATGTACTATATGTCAGCTACTTGAACATAATAAAAAAATACACTAAAATAAGTAAAAATAAAATAAAATAAAATAAACCAAAATACAAATTGCAAAACTATAAAACTCCTGGATGATAACAGGACAAAATCTAAGTGAGCATGGGTTTGGTGATAAGTTTTTAGATGCAACACAAAGAGCACTATCCATGCCAGAAACTTTTGATATGTTGGATTTTCTTAAAATTAAAACTTTTGTTCACTGTTAAGAGAACAAAGAGATAAGCCGCAGACCTGGTGAAAGTATTCGCAAAATATATACAGGTAAAGGACTTGTATCCAAAATATACAAGAACTTTTAAAACCCAACAATATATAAACAATCAACCCAATGACAAAGGGACAGAATATATGAAGAATCCTCAGCAAAGATGGCACATAAGTACATGAAAAGAAGTTCCACATCTCATGTCATTAAGAAACTGCAAATTAAAATAATAATGAGATACTACTACACATCTATTGGAATAACTAAAATCCAAAACACTGATAATAACAAATGCTTGTGAGTAAGCTGAGCAACATGAACACTCATTCACTGCTGGTGGGAATGCAAAATGGTACTACTACTTTAGAAGACAATTTTAGAGTTTCTTACAAAGATAAACATAGTCGTGTCATATGATCCAACAATAACTATGCTCCTAGGTATTTACCCCTAGTTAAAAACTAATGCCCACACAAAAACTTGCACTGAAAAGTTCTTAGCAGTTTTATTCCTAATGACTAAAAACTGAAAGCAACCAAGATATTCTACAATAGGTGAATGGATAAATAGACCACAGTGTATTCATAAAATGGAAAATTGTTCAGCAAGAACAAGAAAAGACCTATGAGCCATAAAAAGATATATAAGAAATTTAAATGCACATTGCTGAAAGAAGCCAGTCTAAAAATGCTAAAAGTTATATGATTTCAATTATATGTCATTTTGGAAAATGCAAAATTATGGAGACAATTTTTTTACTGTCTTTTCTAAAAAACACTTGATCAGTTTTATATATCTTTTTAGAGCAGTGGTAGTCAGCAGTTAACAGGGACTGAGGTAAGAGGTAAATAGGCAGAGCACCGGTGGTTTTTAGGGGGTTAAATACGCATTTGTCAAACTTCCTATTATGCATTTGTGTCTTTACAACATAAAGAGTGATCCAAATGTAAACTATGGACCTAGTTAATAATGACATACCACTATTGGTATGTTAATTAATGAATGGACTATACAAATACAAGATTCACTAAGAGGGGAAACTGTGCTGAGGTACCTGTGAGTAATAGGGACTGGTTATATGGAACTCTGTACCATCCGCTCAATTTTTCTGTAAATCTAAAACAGTACTAAAAATGTAGTCTATTTCTTCTTATTTTTTTTAAAAACCCAACAACCTTCAGATATGTAAAACAAAATATAAGACCCAGAAGATGTTGATGTAGAATCTTATCAAGCATTTAAGGGAGAAAGAATACCATTTTTATACAAAGTGCCAAGGCAATTCAATAGAAATCATTTTTTAAATAAATGGGGATGGAACAATTGGATATCTGTGTATGGATAAATGATCCTCTCTCATTAGCTGACATCGCACACAGAGATAAACTTGAAATCAATTATAGATCTAAGACAAGAGCTAAAATGATACAATTTCTAGAAGAAAAAAGGAGAAAATCTTTTTGAATTTGACTCAGCAAATATATTTTTTAAGATTTTATTTATTTATTTGACAGAGAGAGGGAGATCACAAGTAGGCAGAGAGGCAGGCAGAGAGAGAGGAGGAAGCAGGCTCCCTGCTGAGCAGAGAGCCCAATGCGGGCTCAATCCCAGGACCCTGAGATTATGACCTGAGCCGAAGGCAGAGGCTTTTAACCCACTGAGCCACCAGGTGCCCCTCAGCAAATATTTCTAAGGATAAAAAAAACCATAAGGCAATAAAGAAAAAAGAGTTTATAAATTAGACTCCATCAAATTTGCAAAACTTTGCTCTTCAAAAAGCACTGTTAAGAAAATGAAAAGGCAAGCCTTATACGAGGAAATAATATTTAAAAATATATATGTGATGGGGGCGCCTGGGTGGCGCAGTTGGTTGAGCGGCTGCCTTAGGCTCGGGTCATGATCCCAGAGTCCTGGGATGGAGTCCCACATCGGGCTCCCAGCTCCATGGGGAGTCCGCTTCTCACTCTGACCTTCTCCCTTCTCATGTTCTCTCTCACTCTCTCTTTCCTAATAAATAAATAAATAAAATCTTTTAAAAAAATAGTCAGAAATAAACAAAAAGTTATATAAAAAAATATATATGTGATGAAGGATTTCTACCTAGGAGATATGAAAAATCATATAACTCAATAATAAGAAACTAAACCAATAAAATTAATAAAAAAGAAACTAATCCAATAAAAATTTGGGAAAAATATGTTAATGTATATTCCCCAATGAGGGTAAATAAATAGCAAGTAAGCACATGAAAAGATGCTAAGCATCATTAGTTATTTGAGAAATGCAAACTAATTCCAAAATGAGAGACTGCTATACACCTATTATAATGGCTTAATTAAAAAAAAATACTGACAGTACCACGTACTGGTAAGGATATGGAGCAACTGGAACTCTCAGAAATTGCTGATAGGAATTCAAAATGACAGCAACTTTGGAAGAGAGATTGCTAGTTTCCTACAAACATATATTTATCATATGACCCAGCAATTCTACTTCTAGGTACTTCCCCGAAGGAAAATGAAAAGCTATTTTCACACAAATACTTGCATGTGAGTGTTTACAGGAGCATTAGTCATAATAATAATCCAAACCAAATGTCCTTCAGTTGGTGAATGAATAAGAAAATACGGTATATTCATAAAATGAGATGCTATTTCAGCAATATGAAGAAACTACAAAAGACATGGCAAATCTAAAACTGTAATTCTAGGTGAAAGAAACCAGATATAGGAGATATATGATTCTACGCATATAACATTACTGGAAAAGGCAAAATTATAAGGACAAAAAGCAGATCAATTTTTGCCTGGAGCTGGGGTTAGAGTAGGGATTAACTGTAGTCTCTCGAGAGGTAATTTTTTGTGGTAATAAAAATGTCCTAAAATTGGATTATGATAACTGCACAGCATGTAAGTTTAATAAAACACAAATATGTGTAAACTTAAAGAGTAATATAAGTGATTTATGAAAATGATATCTTGATACATCTGATAAAAATCTGTATGCATTATTCTTAAATGCATATCCCATTCTTAAACATATCCCAGAAATGATGTTGTACCTTCTCGATGGATAATATCCGGAAACATCTAAAGCCTCAATGTATCATTACTGGTGATGTTAACCTTCATCAATTTTTCTACTGTTTCACCTGCAACTGCAAAGTTTCACCTGACACTGTAACATTTTCCTTTTTTTCCCATTTGTAATTGGTAAGATTCTTGCAGGAGAAAGTCTGAGACTATTCAAATATCCTGTTTTTATTACACTTTTACTCATTATTTTAGCAACCATTGATGATTCTTGCCTGCAAAAATTATTGCTATGCCAATTGTGATTTTATATTTCCATCTTCCCTTCTACATTTATTAGTTGGGACTCTACGGAATGGAAGAGCTGTGTCTCTCCTCGTTTCTTTAATCACTTATTTCTATCAGTAACAACTCATGGATATCTATTTTAGTCTATGAATTTTATTTATTGTTCAAATTGTCCCAAATCTGGCCACAGTAGATTCTTTCAAATTACTCATGTGTCCTTTCAACATGCCCATCCCCAAACTATTTTTAGATCACTCAGACTCTGGCACTGCAAGATTTTCCAGGCTCATCTCATAGTTTCCATGCTTCAATCCTAGAATCAGCCATTTTTCCAAGGACCCAGTACCTTTCACCAGAGAATAATTAGAAACCAAGATGTAAGTGCTAACTATGCTCATCACTACAGGATGTCATTGTTTTTAGATCTCCTCCAGTCAGCAGCACTGGAAAAAATATATATAACTCGGTATTAGTCAGGGTTCTCCAGAGAAACAAAACCAACAGAATACACATATACACATGTGTATATGAATTTTGTGTTCCTCTGTGTGTGTGCGCACGTGAGCATATGTTTATGCAAGATATACACACAAGGAGAGACAAAAAAAGAGGGAGAAAGAAAAATTTAAGGCATTGGCCCTCCCAACAGTGGTGCTGGCAAGTCTAAATCTACACAAAGCACCCGAGTGGAGACTCAGGGAAGACTAGATGTTGCCGCTGAAGTGTAAAGGCAGTCTGGGGGCAGAATTGTCTCTTTCTCAGGGGACCTTAGTTCTTAAGGCTTTCAACTGATTAGATGAGGCCCATCCACCACATAGATGGTAATTTGCTTTACTCAAAGTTTACTGACATAAATGTTTATTGCATAAAAATATCTCTACCTAACATCTAGATTGGAGTTTGACCAAACATCTGGGCACCATAACCTAGTGAAGTTGACACATAAAATTAATCATCACAGCATACCATACACATCTATAAATTTGTCTTAAAAATCACCTTTTTATTATTTTAATAATCATAAGTTCCTTGAGCCCACTCACTTTTTTTTCTTTCCATAATTACCTTGTTGAATTTCTAAAGTTGATCCCTTCATCTTTTTCTATGACTAACAAGCTACTCTTCAACTCTGAGAAACTTTCACTTTATATTTTCTCTGCTTCCACTGTATAGCTAGATATGAATAAAACTGGACTCCTTGTGTCTAATAAAAATAGACACTACCAGTTCTCTGGTAAGTGCTAAGGAATCTCTTATTAATTTCCTACCTATTTTCTTCTCTTTTTTTTTCTGTTCAGCCTGGTTTATTTCTGTCATTTTAAATACATAAAACTTCTTTATCTACAGTTTCTACTTGCTAAACAAATGACAATGTATGTAACACAAGCATTCGGGCAACTTAAGAATACATTACTCATTTACACATTAAGAGAGGTTTTAAAACCATTATCTACTGTCATGAAAAATATATAATTCTTTTAAATTTTTATTTATTATGTTCAATTAGCCAACATATAGTAGTACATTGTTAGCTTTTGATGTAGTGTTTAACAGTTCATTAGTTGCCTATAACACCAGTGCTCGACACATCACGTGCAATGTACACAATAACCAAACTGTGGAAGGACCTGAGATGTCCTTCAACAGATGAATGGATAAGGCATACAATTCGTAATCTGTAAAATATTTATTGGAAATTTTATGGGTTTCATTTCAATTGGATTCATCAGATACACTGTTAGCAGTTAGGACAAATAATAAGGTATTCATTTGCTATATTTTATTAAGGATATTTTCATCTATATTCATAAGGGATATTGGTGTCTAGTTTTATTTTCTTGTGATGTCTTTATGGAATAACTTCCTACCTATTTTCTATAGCAACTCTTACTAATACTTTCACAAACCAAATCCTTAATATCACCAATTTCTTTATCCCTCTTTGAAGTGTAGGACTTACCGTCATCTCATGCTCAAATCAGTTAGTATCCACTAATTAATGTTAGCATCCACTAATTAATGTTCGAGTTCTTAGATGACCAGTCCCCAACTTCTAATTCTAGTCACAGATTTTACTACAGTAAAAATCTGATTTTTTTTAAGATGATAGGTCATCAGCTATTCCTCAAATAGTACTCTTATTCTGTGCTTCAGAACTAGCAAGTGTCTTGTGCACAAACCTTTATTGGACACTTTCTAAATAAATGGGTGAAGGAATGCATTCATTCCTGAATCCATTCTTCTTTCTCATCATTTTAACATCCAACCCATCCTTTTGATCAATGATATTTGATCAGCTCAAATGTCATTTTATGATTTTATGTCTGACCTGATAAGATGGTACCAAATTTCAAGAAAAACTCTATAATTTTGCCTGTCTATAGTATTTAATTTTTTATATCACTCATCTGGTCTATAACACCTTCTACCTTTTGGAAAAATACTTATGAAGCCTTCCATTAGGAAGCAAGCTTCTTGTCCTGTTTACACAGGAATTGCATAACGGTTGTACTACGCAGAATTGCATTAGTGTAGGGGTTTAGTGGGTGGTTCAGTTGTTAAGCACCTGCCTTGGGCTCAGGTCATGATCCCAGAGTCCTGGGATCAAGCCCTGCACTGGGCCCCCTGCTTAGCGGGAAGCCTACTTCTTCCTCTCCCACTCCCCCTGCTCGTGTTCCCTCTCTCACTGTCTCTCTCTGTCAAATAAATAAATAAAATCTTAAAAAAAAAAAAGAATTCCATTAGTGTAGTGTTTCACACAGCATTGAGAGACAGCAGATAGATGGATGAATAAATGGGCAGAGACATGGAAGGATAGATAACAGAAAAATAAATGTTATCAGTAGATTTGGGATAGTATTCCACAGATGGTCTCTAGCCAGTCAAATCTGCTCATTTTATAAAATACGAAAACATTTTCAAAAAATAAAGTGTATTTTTGGCTCTTTGGCTCAAGCTGTAACATTACATGAGAGGAAATCAGAATTAAACACACACGCACACACACATAATGAATAACAAACTTATTTTAAATAACTAAAGAAACGGAACAGATTTTATTGAAAAAGAGCAAAAGATAATCGATTTAGGTTACTTATGTTCCTTTAAAAATATTCAAAAGGAAGAGGGAGAAAAAACGGTAGTTTTTTTTTATAATGATGCTGCTGACTCAGCCCTTCAAATGAAAACATAAGTGTTACTGTTACGACAAAACAGAATCTAGCATAGCAAAATTCTTAAGGCATAAGGAAGTTGACCTTTAAAAGAAAACCAGTAAAACAGGAAGAAAGTTAAAGAATCTTAACAAGCACCAAATACCTTCTTTTAAATCATGACAAGTGTGTACCCAAAAGATGATTCACCAAGATGAGACTACTAGCAGAAATTAATGACTGGTACCTAATGTTCTGGAAAAAAACCCACAGGATTACATTGAAGAGAAGTGAGGAAAAGGGATTTGCTGT
Source organism: Nasua narica (assembly GCA_028533885.1). Classification (NCBI taxonomy): domain Eukaryota; kingdom Metazoa; phylum Chordata; class Mammalia; order Carnivora; family Procyonidae; genus Nasua; species Nasua narica. The sequence goes on along the minus strand of CM052806.1, from coordinate 43,237,831 downwards.
TTATGGCATCTTCCCCAACATTCCCTCCTCCTCCCTGCCACCTCAAAATAGTAACATATCATAATTTTAAAGGAAACTTTTCTTTTACGTTGAATGTTTTTTTTAAAGACTTTATTTGTTTGACAGAGAGGAGAGCAATCTCAAGTAGGCAGAGGCAGGCAGAGAGAGAGGAAGAAGCAGGCTCCCTGCTGAGCAGAGAGCCCCATGTGGCGGTCAATCCCAGGACCCTGAGATCATGACCTGAGCCGAAGGCAGAGGCTTTAACCCACCGAGCCACCCAGGCGCCCCCTTTTATGTTGAATTTTAAATTGATATAAAACTTTCTTTTCTATTTCTTTAAAATTGTGTACAATTCTTCTATTGATGTGTTCTCAAGTGAAATTTCAGAATATTATTTTTAGTTTTGTATTTTCAAAAAGATAATAAATGAGTTGACAACCTTGAATGAAGTCTTTTCTTTCTTCCTTCTCTCCTTCCTTCCTTCCTCCCTCCCTCCCACTTTCTTTCCGTCCCTTTTCTTTCTTCCCTTTCCTTTTTTTCTCCTTCCTTCTTCCCTTCCTTCCTTCCTTCTTTCCTTCCTTTCCTTCCTTCTTTCTTTTCCTTTCTTCCCTTTCTTTTCATTTCCTTCCTTCTTCTCTTCTCTTCTCTTTTCTTTCTTCCATTTGCTAGGTTCTCAAATTATAGCCCAGGTACAATCTTAGTTAGCTGCTTGCTCATTATTTCAGAACTCTTCTTTTTCAGAACATCTAGCCTTCATACCAAGAGGCATATTCTCAAATATTCCATAGAGTAATCTGATTCTCCTCTTTCAGCCAAGAATGATTTCTTAAGGTCATGATTCAAACAGATGATATTTCATCAAATTAGTCAAATTAGACATATTTAACTTAATGTTCTTTGGGTTTGAACAGAAGTATTAGGGTAATACGTCTTTGATTATAATTATAAAAACTACCAAGTCACTTGCTTTTCTAAAATAACCCATTAGGAATCATAGAAGCTTCTATTTTTATGACTAAAACTGTTTACATTGATGAGCAATGAAGATTAAAAGATACAGATTTGTTGAATTACTGACTAAAGTTTGATTTTGATATTTAAATCCCAAATGGCTGATTCTAGGACTGAAGTCATGGAATAGACAAGATAAGTTTTCATCCAAAGATCTTATAGTGTAAGAAAACACTGGAATAAAACAAAATAATGTCGGGTTGGAAGGAGAAGAGGCATGTCAAAGACATACTGGAGCCAACCCAAAGAGGTCCCAATGGCAAAAGCTGACATAATATAAGCAACAAAATAAATAATATTACATGGGTTATAAAATAAATATCCATAGGTGTAGAGTGATAGAAATAAGTGACCAAATAGATAAATGAATGAGAAATACAAATCTCCTGTCTAGAAAAATTCCAAACACTTTATATTATATTTCTACTCATAATTTTCCACTCCTTATGTGTAGGTTGCATTTGGTGACTTCCTTCCAAAAAGTACAGTATGAAAAGGGAAGAAAAAATAGTAACTTTACAATGGAGAAATACGGCATACACTACTTCATCTAGATAAGTTTAACTTTGTTGTCTTCCTCCCTAAAATCTGTAACTCCAGCTGATCACGAGAGACAAGAGAACCAGTATCGAGGGATATTCTACAAAATATCTTACTAATAGTCCCTAAAACTGTTAAGTACATCAAAAAAAGGAAAGTCTGAGAAACTGTCAAGGCCATGAGACTAAGAAGACATGAAAACTAACCTGGTATCGTGGATAGTCTTCTGAGACAGAAAAATGACATTAGCTAAAATCTAAGAAAAATATGAATGAAGAACAGACTTTGGTTAATAATGAATTAATATTGGTTCATTGATTGTAGCAAAGGCATCACACTAATGTAAGATGTTAACAAAAGAGGAAACTAGGTGAATAAAAACTGCTATCTTTGCAACTTTTCTAAAAATCTAAAAGTATTCTATAATTTAAAAGTTTGTTTTCAAAAAAAGCCAAATGTCATATTTAATTTCAAATACATCCTTAGTGGGATGCTTATACCCAGTAGCATAGTCATCAAATATAATACATTTTGAAAGAGGATTCCACATACTTTTCAGATGCATCAGCTTTAACCACACGGTGAATTAAGAATAATGATGGCAGGGACGCCTGGGTGGCTCAGTTGGTTGAGCAACTGCCTTTGGCTCAGGTCATGATCCCGGCATCTTGGGATCGAGTCCCACATCGGGGTCCTTGCTCCGCGGGGAGCCTGCTCCTCTCTCTGCCTCTGCCTGCCTCTCTGCCTGCTTGTGTTCTCTCTCTGTTAAATGAATAAATAAAATCTTTAAAAAAAAAAAAAAAAGAATAACGATGGCAGAGATATCTCCAAAACGTTGTTAATAGTACAGAACATTTCCTCAAGAAATCTGCAGTTTGATTGTCCATAGCTCAGTAGCAACGTCAGATTTTATGGTAATATAGAGTAGTTATTAATTCAGCAATAAAAGCAAATCTCCTAAAAACCTTAGACAATCTTTTCATCATCTTTAGACCAGCACCATGCCTCCTAAGTAAGTGGCCCATTTAGTTATTTGCCCACTCCCTTGTGTCTTTTATACAGTTGAATACAAATCCAGTCACCAATTCTATTAGCATGAGAGGATCAGAATCAGCATTTCAACATTTATTTGTACGATCAAAGCTTCAAATTGGAAGAACTACAGGTTCCATATGAAAGTAATATCCCCTTGAAGGAGCTGCTGGAAAGATCTGATCCAATTATAACAGAAGTCAAATTCCCAGGCTTTTCACAGTAGCTAGATTGTCCTTCAAGTAGAGGAGCCAAATACAACCCTCTTGCCTTGGCAACATCATCACTTGGACTTTCTCTCTTTTGCTTTAAGACAGCATGGACTATTGAACTGCTTGAAGCTTTTGGGAGTGCACTTGTGAAATAGTTTTAGTAGCACTTCTGAGTATTGGGACTATGAAAAAGATTCTGTCTTTAAAACTGGAAAGCAATTTACTTTAACCCTGAACAAACAATTCATATTCCAGCTGCCTTCTGTATTACTAAGTAAGTCTTGCAAACATAAAGACAGCTGATGAATTTAGCTTTATTATTTTGAACGCAATGGGGCAATGAAAAATGATTACTGATCACAGACCAAGTGATCATTTGCAATGATTCTCAGTGGTAGGGGGAATGAGAGAATACCTTTCAGGGGAGTGGACTATGTGTCATTTGAAAAAATATATATTTGATATATTGTTCTATAAAACAAGAATTTCACATTCTGTAAAGTTTTCTTGCATAAAATAGAGTGAGAAAGAATTGTATGTTAAAACCATAAAACCTGTTCAAGGATTCAGATACTGAGTTTAGACATCAGAGCACTGATTTCTAATTTCCTCCACTGCCTTTTCAGGAATCTTTAATTTGTAAAAATAGTCTCTTCTCTTTGGATTTGCCTCTATGACCAAGGACAACTGTGACTTTTCTAACAGGATATAAATTATGTGTCTCACTTTCTCTACTTTAAAGTACATGTACTGTATTATACCCATGAGATATTTTCTTAGTTTAATTTGAAAGAAACGGGAAGAAGAAATTAGAGAATTGATTTAACATTCATAGTCATAGAACTGAAGTACCAACTGGGCCCCAGGAGTCCCAGGAAGGGATTGACTAGGATAGTAGGGAATCATTTTGCCCTTTGAAATATGTTCCTTTTTCCTGATTAGAAGCCATAGAGATGAGCTAAAGGTACCTAGCACCCTGAGTAATATAGAAGGCATCTTGGTATGTATGTGTTATTTTTGTACCAACTTAAGGGCACACTGGTCAGAAGAAGTGAGATTTCTGAAGTTATAATGTGCCAGAATGTGAACCTATGTTATTACATTTCTGCATGTTTAATTTTGACAAAGACATCTTTTCCTTGCTTCCTCTCTCCACTCATTTTCCACCAAGAATTGTAGGGGAGAAATGGATCTAGTTTCCTAGTTTTTACATTATTGCAAACTCTCTGCAACAGACTTTTCTCTCCCCCAGCCTATTTACCTAAATTAAAGAATGGGAAGAGAGACTATGCAAAGGTCAACATAAGAATAAAGAAAATATAGCGGTAGGAGATGGGGTTTCCCTTTGGACAAATCTGGCCTAATTGCTGGCGTCCAGTGTAGTGGAAACAGCCTGGGACATGAATCAAAAAGCCTCAAGACTTATTCCAGAATGCCACCGGCATTGTGGAATTTATGATTTTTTAAGAATGCTTTCAACTAGGAAATTCTATTATCTTATTATCCACTCTCTTGCTATTCCCTAACTTTTCCCATTCTTTACTTTGTATTGAGGATCTGAAAATGGTTACTTTAAGCAAAACATCTTTGATTTACATAAGTTTTAGGCCACTACGTTAACTTATTATTCCTTAGATTTAGAAATGATTGCAGAAAAAGGTCTTTCCTCCATGTATACAACTTTTACTAACTCAGTTTTTCATTAATTCAAAAAGTATGAACATCCTACTGTATATAAGGCACTATGAAAGAGGAATAAAATTCAGACTCAATCCTTAAGTAGCCAGATTCTGATGGCAGAATCAGAAAAATAAAAGAAAAAAAAAAACCAAGCACATAAAAACCATCTTGATAAACAGTTGTATGCTAACAAAGTTAAATACCCTGCTCTCTGGAGGGCATGAGGGAGAGGTAACTACTGGCTTGTGAAATTTTCCAATTTCCACAGTATAAATACTCCCAACATGATCAATTTCAGGATATCAGTATAATGTCACTGAATGTGGAGCTGAGAAAAGATGTATATAATTGGGTTCCATCAGCTGGCTCCAGCACACCACTGGAATTAGTAAAGAGGCATGCCCTCATACTAAAGGCTCGTAGTACAGGTAGTCCAAAGACAGACATCTGACTGTACATGGTAGGGTAGGAAAGGACTGAAGAATAGGGAATCCTGGAGTTGATATTGAAAGGACAAGTAGCATCAGTCAACTGGGCAAAGTAGAGAAGAATGTTTCAGGCAGAGGGAAGAGCATGAGCAAAGCAAAGGGGTGACTTCTAGAACAGAGGTCAGGAAAGACTTGAGGGCCAAGAGAAAAAACTGAAGATATTCTGTAGGGATTCATATAACTATTAAATCTAGCCATTTGAGAATGTAACAAACAACTTGCAGGTGATTTAGGGAAAAAAAAAAAAAAGGCAACTAATTCAATTTGGCCCAAGGGCCATAGTTTGCTAAGCCTCTGTTCTAGAAGAAGGTAGACACTACAAAAAAATTACACTAAAGCCTCCTTTCTACAGAATGGGTGTGTTTTTCTCATTCTCTTAAAATGTATAACAGAGCCACTAAGTCCACCTAACAGATTTCTGGAAATAGCATTTAATTTGGCTTGACCCCACACTCCCAGATCCAGCAGAACTAAAGAGTGTTGGTGAGTAATGTCAAGTGAATAAAATTCTCCTCATTCGTTTTATGTACCAAAATACACATCACTGCACAATGGATGCTGTGATACCCTCACCAAGTCAGGGAGGAAAAAAGTTCAGAAATCATTTCGATGGTACATTGATATACTTAAGCCACCACCCTTATATAAGGTAGGGAATATAGGAGAACAGATTCTTTAATATGACTAGTTTAGCTTGAAAACAGTTAAGTACTTGGTACAATGTTGGAGCAAAGATATCCATTGACATTAATCTTTCCTGGAAAAAGTCTTGGAGGGTAATATTTTCCTGGTTTTAGCATTTTAAGAAAATATTAAAGCCTTACACAGGTTATGTTCTCAAAGGACCCGATATCTTCTCCGTAAAGGTAAAGAGAGGCATCTTGTGCCAGAGAGTAAGGAAGTATTCAAACCTGATTGGGTACGTGTGGAAGGGACACGGGGACTAAGTTTAAAAAGTTCCTAATGGCTACAATGGAACAAGTGAGTAAAAAGTAAATAAAATAATAGTGGATTACAAATAGTGGATTACTATTACAATAGTGGATTACAAAACAATAATGGATTACAGCGGATTATTGTATAGCATACAGTAAAAATCCACAAGTTGATGAAAGTTGAATAAACAAACGAAAGAGAAGAGATAGTTCTTCCTTACAGAAAAAATAATAATTTTAAATGTAGAAGGGATGAAGCAAATAGAAATATCTCCATTAGAACATAATAATAATTATCGCAAGCAAAATCTACCAATAGATGTTAAAATTACTGGATAAAATCTTGGGAGGAAACAGGGTATTTGCACATAGTCTCCAAGTATCTTCCCCAAGATATTTATTAATTACAAAGGTAAAACCTAGTAGAAATCACCATAACCAAGTGCTCAAGGTTAACATCACTGGTAGTAAGACATCTTGAACCCCTCCTATAGTAGACTGAGAAGAATACATTACTTCCATACTATTATTTCCAAAATATACAACCTCAACCTACGATGAGAAAAACCATCAGATAAAACCAAATTTAGGACATTCTATCTGACCAATATTCTTTCTTTTTTTTAAAGATTTTATTCACTTATTTGACAGAGAAAAAGATCACAAGTAGGCAGAGAGGCAGGCAGAGGGAGAGGAGGAAGCAGGCTCCCCGCTAAGCAGAGAGCACGATGTGGGGCTCGATCCCAGGACCCTGAGATCATGACCTGAGCCGAAGGCAGAGGCTTAATCCACTGAGCCACCAAGGCACCCCCTGACCAGTATTCTTTAAATATGTCAAAGTCCTGAGACAGAAGGAAAGGCTGATGAACTGACACAGAATGAAACAGAAAACAGACTCAGGAAGCAGGACAACTAAATGCAGTGTGATGTCCTGCAAGGGATCCCAGAACAAAAGAATATCTGTAAAAATAACAACAACAAAAACCCCACAGAAGACAAACATAAAAAATTTGGTCATACTATCTACTCCTAGTTTAATTAATGCACTTTACCAGTGTTAACTTCTTGGTTTTGCTAGTTGTATTACAGTTTTCAAGATATTAACATTAGAGAAATCTGGATGATGGGTATACTAAAACTCTCTGTACTATTTTTGAAAGTTTTCTAAAGTCTGAAATTATTTAAAAATAAAAAGGTAAAAAAAATTAGAGAGTGATATATGCTAAATCAGCACAAAATTTTCATTTATGATATGTTTCCCTTTGCTGTGTCTTATTTGGGGTTTTCTCACTTATTTTCACTTCCACTAAGGATCACAGTTTAAATACATGGGAGGGTATTTTGTTTTTGGTTTTTTTTTAAGATTTTATTTTTATTTATTTGAGAGACAGAGAAAGTGAGAGAGAGCATGAGAGAAGAGAAGGTTAGAGGAAGAAGCAGACTCCCCGTGGAGCTGGGAGCCTGATGTGGGACTCGATCCTGGAACTCAAGGATCATGACCTGAGTCAAAGGCAGCTGCTCAACCAACTGAGCCACCCAGGCGCCCCCATGGGAGGGTATTTTGGAACTGAAATTGTTATTCCTCAAATCTATTCTCCAACCTGTTTAAGATAAAGATTAGATCATTTATAACATCCCAGGAATTATCCAATAGAGTAAATATAATTTCCTCATTTTACATTCAGTGATATTGAATCACTAAAATGGAAGGCCCATGGGGTTCCATTTTTTTGTCTTCATTGGTTACTGCCATATCTTTAGCCTCTAACATATTTCACAGCATTTGTTATTATGTGATGGAGTCAATAAATATTTTGAAATAAATAAATGAATGAACAAGGCTTAAAGAACTTAAGCAATTTATCCACATGGCTAAACAACAGAAAGCTGAAAAATGTCTGATTTTGAGGATGAACTTTTACTCACTGTACTAGACAACATTGGTCTTAAGATCTTAAAAAATAGAATAGTTGCAGTACTTTTTTAAATTCACTGCTCATTTATACCAGTCAATCCATAAAATACATGAGATCCAGGAAATCCAAGGAGACTGTTAGTCTGACTGCTGCAAAACTTGTTTTTATCCATTTGCTCAAGCAATTAAAAAGTGGAAATATCTAGAAAGAACTTAGCAATTTCTCAGCATGTCAGGATGATACAAAAATACATTCTGAGAAATGGCATTCAAAGCAGTACCACAAGGGAATAGCTTCCACTTTAAACAGCAGTAGGACACTGTAGATGGTTTTGGCTAAATTTGATTCACCTTCCATGGAGTAGTTTTGTGGAATTTTCTCCAAGTATGCGGCTGAGTTCATATGAATTTGTCTCAAAGGTTAAACTTGAATAATATTTTCTTTTCTTTACCACAGAACGTGACAATTAATTTAAATCACATCTCATATTTTAGCCTTGTAGCACCTTTGGGACTAGACATTTAATTTTGGTGTTACTTTGGAAAAGATTCTACTGCAAATTGAGAGCCTGGGCAATGCAGTGGAAAGGGTTCTGGACTAAAAGTCAGAATAAAGAGTTCCACAACTGGCTCCACTGCTAATTGGTTGTGTGACCCTCCAGAAAGTGATTCAAAACATCTCATTCAGACTCTGTACCTCTAAAATGGGAACAAAATTTGCTTGGCCTTTTTATATAGGGTTTTATGTCAAAATGCATGTGGATATGTTTTATGAATTCTAAATCACTATGCTCACGTTTTTTTTTTAAATGAGAACTCAGAAAAATAGCATATTTGTAAAAAGAAGAAACTGCATATTCTTTTCTAAAGTACCATTTATGCTTCTAACTTGTGAATAATTTACATGAAATAGGTTTCTACTTTTTCTATTAAACTATTCAAGTTCGTTCTTTCTGCACCAAATTTTTATCATCAATATTTATAACATACATTTTCCAAAAATTATATAATCCTCTAGCCCATGAACTGTTTCTAAATGATTGCTACTTAGAAATAGTAGGACAATGTCCTCAATCGGAAGCTTTTTTTTTTTAAGGATATAGTCTTTTCAGATTGTATGAAAGGCTATATCTTTTTTTAAGAAGCATTTAATTAGAGATTAATCTCCAGATAACCATTAGGCTAGTTTAACCACCCCTTCCCATTCACAGAAAAGTATGGACGTAAGTTGATTACCAATATCCATTAAATGCCAGAGAGAGAGAGAGAGAGAGAGAGACTATGAAGAAGAAGGAGGGGCACCTGGGTGGCTCAGTGGGTTAAAGCTTCTGCCTTCAGCTCAGGTCATCATCTCAGGGTCCTGGGATCAAGCCCTGCATCAGGCTCTCTGCTTAGCGGGGAGTTCTTCCTCTCTCTCTGCCTGCCTCTCTGTCTACTTGTGATCTCTCTCTCTGTCAAAATATAAATAAAATCTTTTTAAAAAAAATAAGAAGGAGGAGGAGGAGGAAGAGAAGAAGGAGAAGAAGGAGAAGAAGGAGGAGGAGGAGGAGAGAGGGAGGAAGAAGAAGATGGGAAGGAAGAAGAAAAAGGGGGAGGAGGAGGAAAGGGAATTGGAAGGGGAAGAAGAAGAAGGAGGAAGAGAAGGAGAGAGGGAGGAGAGGGGAGTGATAGAGAGCGAGAGAAACAAAAGCAAAATCCATACTGTTCAAATCAGTCATTCATTTGAACTAACTTTTCAGTATTTTTTTTTTTCTAATTGTATTACTGTGGATGCATAACTACTCCAGGGTCTTGGTCATCTCACCTGTCTACATTAAAAGTGTTGGATCCCACAACGTCAGGTTAAACATTCTGGAAGCAAGTACAGCATAAACAAGTAGTTGATGACTTAAAGAAAAGACATGGTTGCTTTGCTGAAGCTGCTGTACAGAATCTTTCCCAACACAGCCAGCATGAGAAGCACCTCGGGGTTGGGCACTACTGGTCCGTCCCTGCCGCCTGGCAGACGACCCCTGCTGCAACAAGACACTTACCAACAGCTAGGACAGTGGAAGATTGTGAGAAATATCTAGTCACATACTTTCAGTCAGTACCATCTCATCTGCTTGTTTGTCTTATTGAGTTTGCGGGTTTTGACTCCAAGGGCAAAATTCCTATCTCAAAATTTCACATTAACTGATGAGAACAGTTTGAAAAGCTTAAAGGAAAGAGAGAATTCCTCAAAGGTTGCTGCCCTCTGAAAATGGTCTTGATGGTCAAAGGTGGAGGCGGGGAGTAGTGCCGCCATTTAGCCCCTTTTTTTTTTTCCTTCTTTTTCGTTTCACATATTTTCTTTTATTTATATTTGGTTTTGCTTTTTAGTCTTTTATGGCTTCTTCTACTTAACATAATGTTTTCAAGAGTCATCCATTTTGTAGTATGCTTCAGTACTTCATTTCTTTTTGACTATTCCATTAAAAAAATACTCCATTGGTAAGTATAATGAAGATAAGTCTGAGTCTGATGTCTTGGATTCAAACACCATCTGGGGTTAGACAAGGTAAATGAGAAAAGCGGGTTGGTCAGGGAGACGACTGTGCAGGCAAGGAATCCTTGCTGCCACTGAGGAATGTGTTCAAACAGCCTATAGAGCTCCTTCAAAAGAAGCTGAGAATTGGATTTTCACAGAAACATTAAATCTTTAAAAGTTACAACTGATTTGAAATTTCATAAAACTGTATGGCGCCACAGGGTCACCAGTTCGGGATCTGTTATTTTTTTAATCATTATTGAATCTTTGCCTTGGGTTATGAATATATTATTTAGATAGAGAATCATTTTAGGCCTTAGAATCATTTAGAGTCACTAGATTAGAGAGTTATTTTAAGAACTTCTGACATAAAAAGCCATAATATTATAATCCAGCATTACTGGCATTATTAGAAAGGGGTCTTCACTTTACAGAAGGGCACACCTTAGAAAAATAAATAAGTAGTGAGCTATTTTGCCACATTTAAAATAAAACTATACTTACAGAAATGCAACAATTATGCATACTCCTTCTAGCTTACAGACTCTGCATGCCTCCATTTCTCCACACTCAGAAGCACTTAGAATTTAATTATACAACACTAAACAATAAATTAAAGGTAAGCAAATAAACCTCAGACGGTAAATCCAGATGACAGTCTTCTACCCACTACCCAAATGCCTCAATTCGCACTGACTCAAATAATTAGTCTCGTCTTGTGCCTTCTGACTTTGGAATCTTTGACATACCTTCACAAAGAGGACTGCTCATCCAATAGACAGAAATCTAATGGCAATTTTCCAAGCTAAGTGACACTGCCACTTTCCATTTCCCATTACCTACGCAATGCCTGAAGCAACTACCAATATCTCCAGTGCTGATGATATGGTACTTCTTCTGGACCTTTCCTTTTAAATCTCCTACCACATCCCCCTTCCCACCATGTCAGGGACTTCACTAGTACAATTTTCCCTCATCAGCTCCTCTCCCACTAAATAGCCTGTTCTGTTTCCATCTCCCCCCATCCCCACAAATGCATTATTTGAACCTACTGAGAAATGAAAAGTGAAAAGTAGTTCCTTCTTTCAAAACCAGTTGGAAACTCCTGTCTTAATATTTGCTTTTATTTTCCAAATGATCTGGGTTTGGCAAAACCCTTTTGGTTAAGTAACAGACAACAGCAGAACATTCCTTAAGAGAGGTGGAAAACCCAGACAATCTAGGATTCCATGAAGACTAAACACTGGACTCTTCCTGTTGAGCCCAAATAACCCTTCCTAAATGAAGAACCACTTCCCTCCTTAAGTAACTGGTATAATAGGATACACATTGGTGTCACTTAGGCTGGTACTTCACTTTATTTCCCACGCCTTTTCATAGACTTGTAGAGGTACATAGGAGTCTACAGTCCCAAGTAGAGCCTAAGGCTCTTAGAATCAGACTTGAACTCAGAGTGACAAAGTCAAATAATGTTTTGAACTTTGTGAGTATATGTCACTATTAACCTCACTTTATAGAATGAGCAACTGAGGCAAAGCCATAGCCAACTAACTTGAAGAAGATCCCACAATTTTAAATTTTGGATCTCAGATTAAAATCGTGGTACCTTGCTTACAGAGCTGCTGCCCTTAATCCCTGTGCTATGCTGCCTTTCCACTTAATGTTTCTTTACAAAATTCCTGATTCTGGGAATGAGTTTCTGCTTTGAATTTCAAACAAGCCATGGGTATTAGTCTGAATCTGGAATACTTGATTACTTCACATGCGTATGTATTTCTCCAGTTCTGTCCTTGACATTGGGAATCTTAGATTTTGATTTTCAATACAGTGAAGAGCTAAATTATTCATCTTTTCACAGGCAAATGCTTAAGAAGTGAGCTCCTATCAAAATCAAAAGATCACTTATTTTGGGGATGTCTGAGTGGCTCAGCTGGTTAAGAATCTGCCTTCAGCTCAGGTCATCATCCTGGGATTGAATCCTGTATCCGGCTCTCTGCTCTGTGGGGAACCTGCTTCTACCTCTCCCTCTGCTGCTCCCCCTACTTGTGCATGCTCTCTCTCTCTCTCTCTCTCTCTCTCTGACAAATTAGAAAAAAAAAAAGAAAAACATCACTTATTTTTAAATAATAGTGGAAGGGACAAGTCAGGCTGAAATTACTAGAACTCTTCAGAAAGTAAAAAAAGACCCTGAGGGAAAAGAGGTTCCTCAGTTAGCAGCACCCTTTAAGTCATTTTACTGAGTTCTCCAAACACACTGTCCCAACCTCAGTCATCCTCCCCAGCCCCAGCCTGGGGCAGCCCCCAGGAATGATGGAGCCTGTGCCAGTATTCCTGGCAGCCGTCTCAGCAAAGTTAGCCATGGTGACCTCATGGACACCAAGTACCTTCACCAGGAGTGGATTTTATGTCCCCGAGTCATCAGAAAAAGGTGCGGGGCGCTACTTATACCATTAAAGCCTGTTCTGCTCTATTTTCAGTAACATACAATATACGGAACCTGAACAACATTCAGACCTCCTGGGGTCTCCTGACCTGTCACCACACTAATGATAACATTAAATCCTAGCAGGAGGCCACATCTCGTGCTCTGCCAGGTTAAGACTGCATCATCTCACATCCCTTGGTATTGCCTGGCCTTGGCCCTGTCATTGGAAAGGAGGTCCCTGAGAATCACTCAGAGACGTAGCCTGAAGGCATTTGAGGTGCCTCCCTTGCAGGCCAACACCGTTGGATTAATGAGGAAATCCACAATTTCCTGAAAATATGGGACTTTTTTGAAAATATTCAAAAGGTTCTTCTTGATGTGAAGAAGATAAATTCTGTACTATCAACCCTGGGCATGGGTTTCATGCCCAGGGGTACAAGGAAGAGCAGGTGCCAATATCTATGGATGCTGGTGGGTTTATAGCACTTAAAGCAGACTATTCAAGACGCCAACCGGGGTTCAAAGAGCAAAACTCTGTCTTCACTGAGAAGCCCTTTGCTAGGCGTTCAGCCATAAACAAGAGTACAATGTTTTCTCAGGTACATGTGTTCTGGGTTCTATTACAGGACCTCTAAGTGAGCCCCTAACACTGTGTCTTGAGTAGAACGGAGAGTTATGAACCAGCCCCTGCTCACAGGCTCTCCTCCGCACATGAGGAGGGAAAATCATTGCTCGGAGCTGTCGTGCTCTAGTGGAGGGCGCAGCTTCCCCTGGCTTCCTTTCCTCCTTGGTCCACTAAACGTGCCCAGGCACATGACACTGTAGGACTTTGCCCCTGGCTTCATTCAAAATGGACATGGTTCCTAGACCAAGATGAGATAAAAGTCCCAGGTTCAGGGTCAGGGTCTGTGGTAGCCTCTCCCAATTCTGGATGTGCCTTGTTTGTTCTGTTCTCCCCTTGTCAAATGCTCTGAGGCTCCTGCTTGCCAAGCACAAGCTCCAGGCCCGTTCCTATTTTCTTTTCTTTCTTTTTTTTAAAAAAGATTTTATTTATTTATTTATTAGGAAAGAGAGAGAGTGAGAGAGAGCATGAGAGGGGAGAAGGTCAGAGTGAGAAGTGGACTCCCCATGGAGCTGGGAGCCCAATGTGGGACTCGATCCCGGCACTCCGGGATCATGACCTGAGCCGAAGGCAGTTGCTTAACCAACTGAGCCACCCAGGCACCCCCATTCCTATTTTCTTCAGGGGCTGCTTCACCTCCTTACTCTCCTGCCCGTGCCAGGGATACACACTGAGGACTCCCAGGTACCTGGATGGATTCCTGGGATCTGAGCCCTCCATATTCATCTCTACAGCCATGGCCTCTGTTTCAATCACCAGATCCCTACCTCCAGCAGCCATGGTCATTCTCTCCGGACTCTTTCCTAGATGCAGATTCCACCATACAATTGGTTCAGGGGGTAGAGCTCAGTGGTAGAACATTTGGCTGCACCATACAATTGGTCCTAAATCCCTATGAGAGATAGCAGAAGGATGCAGTTGTAAATCCTCATGACTCCTTCTCAGCTCTCCTTTCCTAATGGCGTATCACTATATGCTGGGCCCACTGTAATAAAAACGAAATGACGACACCAGGTCAGGGGCCCTCATCCTGTACTGCTTTGGGCCTGGAGTTGTTGCTGGGACCTATAAATCAACAGGGCAAGTGAGGGTGTGGAAGACACAAGATGCAAAGTGCTGGTTGCTAATAGTCATGTAATGCTTTGAGGTCAAACAATGGTTTCTGTCACTTTTATTTAGTTACAAATTATAATTACACAATAAAACCTTCTCTAATAAATTCCTTATTAGGAATGTTTGGCTTTTTCATACTAATTGCTGTTTTGAAAATGGCTCTTCTAACACATTTAAGAGATGTTGGAGTCACTTCTTAAGTCACTAAAATATGCTCCGCTCTGTAAATGTCTTTATCTCGGAAGTTGATTTTTCAACTCTTTCTTTTATGAATCGCTCTAAGTTAAACAGCACAAACCCTTGTTGAAAGTATCACAAACTCTCAGCCTGTAAGATTTAACTATATTCCTAAATCCTATTTCCTATCTCTAAGTACTGTCCCTTATGCAGTCCAACGGTTTGATAGTCTTTGATATTAGCTGGTGACACTGCCAGAAAAAAAATATCTTATTCCATTTTTTTCTGCCTTAAGGGGATACAATCCAATTTTACTTTTTCCTTCCTTACAATGCAAAGAAAAATCTTAAAAGTTCTATCAAGAAAACATTTACCGCATATTTCCAATTCAAATGGAAATAGCTTTCACTTTTGATCTTGTAGAAAAACCTAGGCAAGTGATGAAGTACAATACTTTCTTTGTGTTGGACTAGGCTACATGACTGTTACAGAATATGTTTGAGCATTTGAGCTAAGAGACCAGAAGAAGCTTTCCAACCACATGTTTAAAAGAATAGGCAGCAAAACCGGGCTTAAGTCAATTACAGCCCTCCTTTCAGAACCATCTTGTGGGACGCATGTTACTATTATCCAGATACTTCTATCTAACAGTCAGCCAACTCTCCTCTTAACTGGCTATGTTTTTGAAATCTACTTACTCTTGAGACTGACCATAAAATCAACACACTGACAAAGCAACAGTTTTAAATTCCAAACATGCACAAAACCCAGAACCATAATTACCTCAACACTAAGCCAGTGGGAAAGTGAAGCCTGTTGCCTCCTCTGCTTCATTCAGTGCAGGGGACCCTGTCAGTACTTCACAAGAGCCAAATCAATCCTCAGAGGAACAATCATCAGATTTGAGGGCCGACTTTCACCTGGGCAGAAATCAAGACAGAATAAATTCTGTTCCCAGGAGGAAATGCACATCCTAGACCGAGGCTCGCATTGTGAGAAGTTTTTCCATTTTAGCCAGGGGCGACTCAGAAAGGAAAATAAGGACCACCACTCGAAGTGAGCAGGGTGCTTCCAAGAATTCTGGCTCCTGCAAGCTGCAGCCTTGAGTGCTTACTCCAAAGTATAAAGTAAGAGAGGGCTGACATCAGTCTCGACTGGTTAGGTCATTGAAAATGTGTAGACCTAAAGCCCAGGAATAGGGGTGCCTGGGTCGCTCAGTCCTTAAGTGTCTACCTTCAGCTCACGTCATGATCCCAGGGTCCTGGGATCAAGCCCTGCATCGGGCTCCCTGCTCATCAGGAAGCCTGCTTCTCCCTCTTCCACTGCCCCTGCTTGTGTTCCCTCTCTCGCTGTGTCTCTCTCTGTCAAATAAATAGATAAAATCTTTAAAAAATAAAAAAATTAATAATAAAGCCAAGGACTATGTAGAAAAAAAAGAGTTCGCTCTTCACTGCCCCCAGTAATCTCAGAAAGAAGAAATGCTTTCACACAGAGTCAAACAGATAAACTGGTTTCGTAAACAGGCCTTCAGTAGAGGCATTACTTTGAAAGTTCCAAAAACAAGTTGGTAATTATTGAGAATAAAAATATCACCAAATCTACACAGCAGTAATCAGGCTCTTTTTACGTGAGTGGGCTTCAAGAATCATAACAGGCAATGAGTTTATAACTGAACGTCAGTTAAGTGACTATTCACACAAATGTATCTTACAAAACTTTTGAAAAATTTCAACAACTAAGTCTCAATTTCCTATGACCCACTAAGCACTATGCTAAAGGTTCTGTGTTTACTCTAGCAAACAAAAAGAAAAAAAAAAAGCAAACCCAAAACCATGGCCCCTATCCTCAGGAGCTTCCAGAGTAGTGAGGCAGACTGACATTATCAAACAAGGTGTTAGGGAAAGACTCGGTGCAGTAATTTAACTAATGACTCCTCCTCGTCCTAAGAAGGCAGTGGGAAAAGTTGTCTTCTGGGCATGACATGCTCCCCTTGGTGTACCTCCGTCCATCCCGGACAGAAATGCATTTCCATCACGCTGGTTTACCTCTGTCATAAGAAAGCTCTGCTTAGGTATGTGGCGACTTTGGTCAGGGTTTTGGTACAGTCCCTTATCATCAACCCCTTAAATGAAAACACAGCACCCAGTGGAAACTCTGCTGATAGAAACTGCCAAGGTGAAAAACACATGGCAAGTCCTCTGTGGTTCTGGCGGCTGAACTACACACATTTGGCCTCCAGGGCACGCTTTGATTGCAAATAAGAGCCTGGATCTTGGTTTTAGAAACTCTTTACCTCTGCCACAGGATCAAAGGTACAGAAAGCAACTACCAACTGTTTCCTAGTAGCCTGCCCAGACAGTATGCTAATGAGCTGAGCACTGAGCTTCCAATTATGGAACTACTTTCAGAAGTAAACTTTCAAATGGATTCATTGTGATAGATGCAGTTAACAGGCATCTCAGTTGAGAGACAGATATAAATTTGAGTGTCTCTGAGTCACTGCCTACTAACTGATAATGATGCCTAAATTGTCTCCATGGTACCACACATAAAATGAGAAGAGGCATTCTTTCTTACTACCACTTTATGGCCATGTATGAATCTGAATCACAAATTTCTCACAAGATATCCATTTCTTTCTTAATTTGAAAGAGAGAGGGAGCACAAGTGGGAGCAGGGAGAGGGAGAGGCAGAGGGAGAAGCAGAATCCCCACTGAGCAGGGTACCCCACGCGGGGCTCCATCCCAGGACCCTGGGATCATGACCTGCGTGGAATACAGACACTTAACCCACTCAGCCACCCAGGCTCCCCACAAGATATCCATTTTTTAAAGGATGAAACAAAGAAAAACAATTCTGTGTTCAAAAGTAGTAGCTCTCATTTGAACATAACACTAAAGTTTTAACCAATCATACTTACAACTACAATTGTCATAAATACCCTGTAGTTTTTGGTGTGACAAAGTATATTCATGTCCGTATGTGGGTATATGTGGGAGCACAGATGTATGTATGGGTACATGCATCCATGGATTTAAAGTTGGTATCTAGAGAGAGAAACCAATTGTCTAATAGTCATGCATAATAAATTCTGGGGTAACTACTCCCAACATTAAACAACTGGAATAAAGGGCGCCTGGGTGGCTCAGTTGTTGGGCAACTGCCTTTGGCTCAGGTCATGATCCTGGAGTCCTGGGATCGAGTCCCACATCGGGCTCCCTCCTCACTGGGGAGGGAGTCTGCTTCTCCATCTGACCTCTCTCTCATTCTCTCTCTCTCTCTCAAATAAATAAATACATAAAATCTTTAAAAAAAAAAAAACTGGAATAAGGATCCACTACCTAAAAAACTATATGTTGCCATTTTCTACAGTCACTCATATAGAGGTTTGGATTCATTGCAGTTTCTGAATTACTGGGGAAAATGGCAGTTAAGTACTTCTAACACCTATGTGGGAACAGCTAGGGGAAAGAAAGGGACTATGAAATCAGCACTCTGTGACCGAGTTAAATACATCATTTTAGTTCAATAGAATTGACTATCATAAGTCAAACTCAGGTTATAAAGAATTAATTTCTTTTTTATGCCAAAAGACTTTGTTTGATCCAGAAATTCCTTAATGCACCCTGACTTTTATTGATTTTGTTCCTTAAAAAGTCTACTGCCAAAAGCTGAATTGCAAGTAGGTCTTTCCAGCATAGTTTTATGAATAAACCAGAACAGGTAATTACCCATGATTTCTGTGATTGTAAAAATGGTTTTTCATTGTATTCTGGTAAGTTGATGGAATATCGTGCTTATTTTTAACCCCCTCCCATGGGGGGGAATATTCAGTTGTTTAGAGGGAAAGAAAATAATATTTCATAATAGTAGCATACAGATAAAGTGATGTTTGGTGAAATACTATACTTGTGCTATGTGTTAATCTTAAACAACCATAAAGTACCAAAACAAATAGGTTATGTATTACTTAATTCAGCCTCCCACATTTATAGGATATTCTGCTATAGAACCCACAACTTTATGATGGAGCTATACATTCATGCAGTTCTCCACTTATTCATTCAACAGATACTTACAAAGGGTAAGTACATGACACCATAATAGGTTCTGGGGCTACAGAGTTGTGATAAAAATAAACACGAATGATGTGCCTACATCGATTATATATTTCCTTCCAGAGAATATTTGTCATTTTATGACAAATTTTGTCAGTTATATTATTTTTGTCAGTTATATCATTTTGTCAGTTATATTCTAGAGAATATAACTGTCACTTTCCGAGTTCTCTGGTAAAGTGGTTAAAATTGAAGGACAAGGCATGCTTTCCCAAATGTAGGAAGCCATAGCATATGTCCAGAACTTATTTCTATGATACTGCATAGGTAAAAAGAAAAGGATAAATTAAATAAGAAGCTTAAACTGAGTACATTTTATTGTATAATCAGTGAGATAATCAGATTTGAATACATTTTAATCAAGCCATTCTTTATAAATGTGCCTGTGAAAGATTTTAGTAAATTTGCAAAGTTGTGTAACAATCATCACGATTCTGTTATAAAACATTTGCATTGCCTTAATAAGATCCCTGTGCCCATTTACAGTTAATTCTTGTTCCTACCCACAGCCCCAGGCAACCACTAATCTTCTTTCTGTGTCTCTGACTTTTCTAGACATTTTGTATAAATGGAATAGTACAATATGAGGGTTTTGTGTGTGTATGTGTCTAGTCAAGCCAATCTTTTAAAATATAGCTATTTTAAGCCTTTACTAAATTAGATTTTTTAACAATTTACTCATGGACCTTATAACTCTTAAGTACTCTCACTGGGCATGATTGGAAGGCTCAAGACTTCATGTTTATATGTTAAGAAACAAAACAGTCCAGGCAGATCTTTTGTTTGCATGACCAATTCATGGAAACGAGAGATAAACACAGTTGTCACTGTGTATATTTATAAAATGATTTAGTGTCTCAGCAATTTGCTTAGTGATGACCAATAAATTATATATTTTACAACCAAACTCATTGTTGACTGCAATCCCAGAATCTCATTAGATCACATTTGAGTATAATGTGAGAAGGAAAATCTGAAAATCTCGATTTATCTTTCCTGAAATTTAGTACATGGTTTTTACCTATCAATAGTATACTGATTGGGTGCCTGGGTGGCTCGGTTGGTTGAGCAACTGCCTTCGGTTCAGGTCATGATCCCTGAGTTCTGGGATCAAGTCCCACATCAGGCTCCCAGCTCCAGGGGGAGTCTGCTTCTTCTTCTGACCTTCTCTCCTCTCATGCTCTCTCACTTTCTCTGTCTCTCAAATAAATAAATAAAATCTTTAAAAAAAATAGTATACCTATTGATTTATTTTATACCAATCCAGTATAGGTTTATTGAGTACCAATCCTGTGTTAAGCACAATATTTTATGCTAGAGAGATAAGTAAGACGGCTGCAGAAAAAAATAAAGTTGAATAGGTAAGACGATTCAATTGCATACAGTTTTTTTTAAACTAGTTCCTTTATATTTTGCTATTTCTTTGAGGTTAACCACTAAACACACTAATGGTAGCAAGAAGAAACAAAGTCTTTTTCACCTATAATTTCTCTTGCACAAAAGCAATGAAAGCCTCACACGAGGTTTTTATTGGTAAAGTGCTGATATCAGAGATATTTTGAATCCCTTACCTAAAGAGACAAAGAAGTAACCATAAATCCAAGATGAAAAGTGGCCTGATTGGACAGGACTAGAAGAGATTATGCGGAGTGAAATAAGTAAAGCGGAGAGAGGCAATTATCTTATGGTCTCACTTACGTGTGGAGTATAAAGAAAATCATGGAGGGCATCGTGAGAAGGAAGGGAAGGGCGAATGGGGGGAAATCGGAGGGGGTGTTGAACCAGGAGAGACTGTGGACTCTGAGCAACAAACTGAGGGTTTTGGAGGGGAGGGGGT
>CM052806.1:43179997-43217117 GCA_028533885.1 Nasua narica | reverse complement strand
TCCAAATGGACCAAGTGTCAGGTAGAGGAAGACCAAGCACATCATCACACTGTGAGAAAAGTGGAGGGAAGTTTCAGTACAACTACTGCTTTGAAGTGGTCACGAAATAATTAATTGGAGGAGTTGCACACATTCAGGACTCCAATGATAACCGCCTGTAGCAGTGAAGATAGCCATGAGGAAACAGGAACCATGGTATCTGATTGTGTCCAAATGACCAGAAAAGTTGTTTACGGCAAAAACTACAGACAAACATAGGTAAAAATTCTACTCAGTACTCAACCGAGGTAGCAGTTTTTGTAACAGGGCAGACTAAATCTTGGTCTTTTTCTTTAAAAACTGAAAAACCCTTCAGGCCTAACCCAGTTCTGATCCTCTGGGTCCTCCCAGTGCCATGGCCTCCGGGAAAGTCAGTCTGGAGTGGAGCTGCCTTTAGCACGCCTCCAGTTCTTCAGGATCTTGCTACTTTGTGTCCAAACTCTCAGACTGAAATAGTTTACGCAGTTGAGAAACTAAAGGACTGCTGGTTCATCTGCTGTTGTGATTTACAAGGTCAGATTCACTCTGTGGAAGTAAAAATACTTTCGTGGAAGTATTAACCCTCCACTTTGGGTTTGATCTGTTTGATAGAAACAGATCATTTCAGCTGAATCTCTAGTGTGGTATAGAAATAAAATACCTCACACTTCAAAGGACCAGATCTTTGCATTGGTCAGACCATCCACCTTGCCCTTAAATGTGTGATGAAACAGTATTGCAAGTTTTCTCTCATCTAGAGAATTTATTTTTTAAAAATTAGACAACCCACAAGGAGAATAAAAAATGTGATTCAATCATGTATTCAATTTGTTCATTTAGGTAGTCATGCATGAATACAAACAACAAATATTTAACCAGATGTTGATTCCATAGAGAAAGCAAGATTAATTCTTTATTTCCCCCTTGAGTGGCTAAATTCTCCAAATTATTCCTCCAACCTAGAGATATGACGCATCTGGGAAAGCAAATCCCAGGCTTTCTCCCCAAACTGCAGAAATCTGCTAACCTTAAATATAGAAATAACCCTACGTTAAAACTTATCAAGAAAGAAGAAACTCATCTGGATGACACAGATGTGGAAGGTTCCCTCTCAAGTCTACCCCACAGGGTAAATGATAACTTGGAAGATTTGTAATATTACCCTGAAATAAAAAAAAAAAATAAATAAAAAACTCAGCTGTGGTCTTTGTCAGTCTGTCTCCTGATTGACTTTCCCATCATTTTAAGCATTAGACTTTCCACAAGCTTCAATCGATACACTCCAAGACATTTCACAAAAATGTGTTTTTACAAAATATTTTCTAGCTTCCATCCAGAAGATGTGGAAACAGACCACTGAGTCAGAGCGTCACAGCCCCTGCAGTTACTCACAACTCACTCTCATGACCTATTACCAGCTCCTGAAGTGCAGGTAGGCTTGGCCTCTTTAATCTTTGATATTTTCTCTCTCCCGCACAATAGTTCAGATATAAATGCATACTTACTGAAGAGTGTGGGAAGCTGGGCAGAGGCTAATTCCCAGAAGGGTTTGCATTGAGTCTTTGTTTACTGATCTATGAATACTGGGTTAAAAAAATTTACCATACTTTAAAAAAAATCTATCATAAAATAATATTATATAACCATATTACTAAAAAGTTTGGAGAGCAGAAAGGAAGAATAGCCATAAAACCCTACCCCCAAACAGCAGCTACCATTATTTTAAAGTATTATTCCCTTTCTTTTTATATGTATATTTATAAATATCTGTAATTATAAGGTGTACAAGATTTTCTTCCTGCTTTTATTTCTCCCCTAACATAAGCTCACAATAAGCTTTCTTCCGTATAGGTACATGATGTTTATAACCATCACTTCAATTGTTGGGTAAAATGCATGTAGTTGAAGTGTCATAATTTAATTAACAATTTGGTTATCATCAGACCCTGTCATGTTATCTGTTTTTGGCCATTATAAATGCTTCTCCAAACATCTCTATTATTTCTTTTTGATATAACCACCTACAGGACTTCTGGATATTAGTATTGATTGTATAGATATACTGTGAAATTGATTTCCAAAAAATTATGCCTCTTGTTAATACCATGAATAGTATATGGAAGTACCAAATTTACTGCCATTGTGTATTATTGTTTTTATATTTTTACAATAGGTATAAAATGATTGTTGTTCAAAGGTATTATTATTCATCCTTTCTTAATAACTAATGAGATAAGATGTGTTATATTTTTACAACAGGTGTAAAACGATTGTTGTTCAAAGGTATTATTATTCATCCTTTCTTAATAACTAATGAGATAAGATGTGTCTTAATTTTTTTCTTTATTATTTTATTTCCCTTTCAGTGAATAGTCCTGAAGCCTATCTTGTTATTTGTTGACACAGCGCAATACAAATCTCTTGTCTTTTTCATTTCAACAGTTACTTGACAGTTGGATACTGTGTGATAATAATTGAAACTCTTTTTGAATTGAACATTAAAATAATGAGTCTTCTTTTGTGTTATACCAGGTCAAGATCTATGCTCCAGGGACTCTGTAATTTGCAGTTTATAAAAGACATTGCTTAAAAACAAAAAACAAACAAACAAAAAAACACTGGTTAAAATCCCAGGGTGATGGTCATGAAATCTATTGTGGTCTTTGTCTTTGTAGATACTTGAACAAACTGGACAAGGGACAAAACCTCACCCAACTTGGTCCATCACAATACTCAGACATCCGAAAGATGGACGTGTTCAGACAGACTGAATTTACATTCAAACAATTAAGTAACACTTGCCTTTCTATCTGTGTCTCAGTTGTATAAAGGTTCAGTTTGAAATAAAACATTCACTTATCTTAGGGGCACCTGCGTGGCTCAGTCGTTAAGTGTCTGCCTTAAGCTCAGGTCATGATCCCAGAGTCCTGGGATCCAGTCCCAGGATGGACTTCCTGCTCAGTGGGGAGTCTGCTTTTCCCTCTCCCTCTGCTCCTTCCCTTCCTCCTCCTCCTCCTCCTCTGCTCTTGATCTGTCTCTGGCTTTCTCTCTCTCAAATTAATAAATTAACTCTTAAAAAAAATACCATTGACTTATCTTAACGATAACCCAGTGCTTTTGGAGAAATGCCATTATCACAAACGCAGAGTGAACAGACATGAAGTCTCCTAGAAATTCATGATAAAAAAAAAGAATTATATAAGTCTCATAGCACACCATCATTTCTGATCAAATACTGAAGGGTCACGTGTCCCCTCTTTCATGTTTTAATTTGTCCATTATGCTCTCTGAAAAATATGCATAATCTCTATGAAGTAATGAAGTTATTTGATTTTAGCCTAAAGACCTGGAGCCAACATATAATCCTGTGCCTTTAGAGGGGCCTCTTTTCCAAACCTGAAATGCTAAACACGTCTAAAAAAAATTCTCAGTCTAAATGAGCAGTTGGTAAAGCAATCAGCCTTTCACATTGGAACAAGCAACAAACATGTGCAACGACCCTCGCATTTCTCCTTTGATTTATAGCAGTCTTGGAAAGGAGCTGACCAAGGTGGCGCAGAGCTTCCAGAGCAGTTGCAGTCAATTTATTGTCTGAGTTGTTAAAGATGTTAATTAGATTAGGAATTTGCTGAGGCCCTTTTAGTCCTTGCAGAAAGAAAGAGTGTTTCTCGTGTTTCTCTTTGAAACTCAGTTTTGTGGCATAAAAACACAGGAAAGAAGAAATCCTACACTCATGGAAATTGTAGGGTCCCATTGAATTCCATAAAATTGTAAAAATTCCAATAATAACAGTTACAAAAGAGCCAAGAAAGTACCAGACCTGTTTTTAAAAATAATATACTCCAACGAGTCCTGCATTGTTTGATGTACAGAAGACAAGAAGTGGGCGGATCATGGATGGTATATCTAGGAGGCCTGGGCCCAAGGAATGGAAATCATATTGGAGAGCAAATCCAAGCATGCATTGAGACGAAACAGAGTTTCTGGAAAAACAACAGGCAGGGCTTTTTACTCCAGAGTAATAAACATCAATCTGTATGTCATTTTAATACCCTGGACAAATGTTTTAATACCGAGCTGTTGCATAGTCAGTGAAGAGGTTATTAGATACTTTGTTTTTGACAACTGCTTTGCCATAATCCATTCCAGAAATATGTTTTGTCTTCAATTGAATTAAACAAATGAAAATATAAAACAGTCTAGTAAATTATTTCCTCAGCTCAAAAAACTGCATGAAGAGAAAACTCTCTCAGAGATATAACAGGGAAAGTTGCAAAAACCAAACAAGTGTGTTATTCAATTAATTGGATTTAGATGATGATTGGAATAGGAGGATAATTATTTAATAGCAATATTGGTAACAATCAAGTTATAAAAATTATTCCCAAGATCGTGGTTCAAGGCAGTTTTGCTAAAATTATTTTAGGTAAAGGGTGAAACAGAAATATGCACATACGCACACATGAAGCATGATTATTCACAGTAACACTTGGAAAGCAAATGCACAAGGCAATAGGAAGGTTAAATATTTTAAGCATGTAAAATCCAGTCAAGATCATCCTTAGGAAAAAGAGGTGGTTGCATGCTCCAAGAAACCTAACAAGGCTGGCAGATACTCAATGGAAGATGAGAGTGCTTTGAATGAAATATTCTAACTACAAATGTAACGGATATTTTTGGGAAAAGAGATTCAGATTTTGCAAACCAGCTTTTTGGCCCACCCAGACGATAGTTTTTGGTCATTTAAAAAGATTAGAGTGAGCCATTTGCACTGTGTGATCTTGGATTTTCCGCCCTCTATCTCTACCTCCACCACCTCCCTGGCTAACCATGGGAAGAGGTAGGATAAAGCTGAGACTTAAGTAGGTTTCAGAAAGGTCCTGAGCACTGGGAAAAGGCTAATGCTGCTTTCAACTATGCCTCTTTTTAAAATATTTAGAAGTTATTTTAATAGCTCCAAACGGTGCATTTGGAGGGGACTACTTTTAAATAAAGCTAAAATGTTTTTCCAGTAATTCCATCCCATGGATGGTGGTATGTACTAAATGTTTGTGTCTCCCTAAAATTCATATGTTGAAGTCCTAACCTCCAGGAAGATGGCCATATTTGGAGATGGGGCCTCTGGGGAAGTAATTAAAGTTAAATAAGGTCATAGGTGAAACCCTGATCGGACAGCATTAATGTCTTCATGAGAGATAGATTTCTTCTCCCTACACACACACACACTCACACACACAGTTGACCCTTGAACAACATGGGGATTAGGAGTACTAACCCCTTAAATAATTACAAATTCACATACAACTTCCGACTTCCCTAAAACTTAACTACTAATAGCCTACTATTGACTGGAAGCCCTACCTATAACATAAACAGTCAATTAACACATGTATTTTGTTTATTTGTTTTTAAAGATTTACTTATTGAGAGAGAGAGAGAGAGAGAGAGAATGTACCAGTGGGGGGAGGGGCAAAGGGAGAGAATCTCCAGCGGACTCCCTGCTGGGCAGAGCCCCAAAGTGGGGGGCACTATCTCACGACCCTGAGATCATGACCTAAGCCAAAATCAAGAGTCAGACCCTTAACTGACTGAGCCACTCAGGCACCCTGACTCAAATATCATCTGTTATATGTATTATAGACTACATTCTTATAATAAAGCTAGAGAAAAAACATTATTCAGAAAATCATAAGGAAGAGAAAATATACTTACGGTACTATACTATATTGAAAAAATTCACATGTAAATGGACCCATACAATTCAAACTTATGTTGCTCAAAGGTCAACTGGATGTGTATATATACATATGTGTGTTTATATAGACAACTGCATATATATATCCACAACTGAGAGCAGCTCTCTAACAAGCCAGGAAGAGAGTCTCACCAGAAGCAGAATCTGCGGTTTAAGCCCCCCAGGCTGCGGCATTCTGTTCCAGCAGCACAGGCAGACAAATATAGCCCCCAAGTGTGCAGGTCATCACCACAACATGTCTAGGGATTTTTCTAAATTTTTTTTAAAGATTGTAATACCTGTTTTGGGGAATTTCTTGGTTTTTTTAATTATATTATGTTAGTCACCATACAGTACATCATTAGTTTTGGATGTAGTGTTCCGAGATTCATTGTCTGTGTATGACACCCAGTGCTCCATGAAATACGTGCCCTCCTTAATACCCATCACCGGGCTCACCCATCTCCCCTGCCCCTCCCTTCTAAAACCCTCAGTTTGTTTCCTGGAGTCCATAGCCTCTCATGGTTTGTCTCCCCCTCTGATTTCCAGCCCCCTTCCTTTTCCTAATGTCCTCCACACTATTCCTTATGTTCCACAAGTAAGTGAAACCATATGATAATTGACTTTCTCTGTTTGACTTATTTCACTCAGCATAATCTCCTCCAGTCCTGTCCATGTTGATACAAAAGTTGGGTATTCACCATTTCTGATGGCTGAGTAATATTCCATTGTATATATGAACCACATCTTCCTTATCCATTCATTTGTTGAAGGGCAACTCAGCTCTTTCCACAGTTTGGCTACTGTGGACATTGGTGCTATGAACATTGGGGTGCATATGGCCCTCCTTTTCACTACATCTGTATCTTTGGGGTAAATACCTAGTAGTGCAATTGCTGGCTCATAGGGTAGCTCTATTTTTAATTTTTTGAGAAAACTCCACACTGTTTTCCAAAGTGGCTGTACCAACTTGCATTCCCACCAACAGTGTAAGAGGGTTCCCCTTTCTCCACATCCTCTCCAACATTTGTTGTTTTTTGCCTTATGAGTTTTTGTCATTCTAACTGGCGTAAGGCGGTATCTCAACGTGGTTTTGATTTGAATTTCCCTGACGGCTAGTGATGATGAACATTTTTTCACGTGTCTGTTAGCCATTTGTAGGTCTTCTTTGGAGAAGTGCCTGTTCATGTTTCTGCGCATTTTTTGACTTGATTATTTGGTTTTTGGGTGTTAAGCTTGAGAAGTTCTTTATAATCTTGGATATCAGACCTTTGTCTGTGGTGTCATTTGCAAATATCTTCTCCAATTCCATAGGTTGCCTCTTTGTTTTGTTGACTATTTCCTTTGCTGTGCAGAAGCTTTTTATCTTGATGAAGTCCCAAAAGTTCATTTTTGCTTTTGTTTCCCTTGCCTTTGGAGATGTGTCTTGAAAGAAGTTGCTGTGGCCAACATCGAAGAGGTTAGTGCCTATGCTCTCCTCTAAGATTTTGATGGATTCCTATAACACATTGAGGTCTTTCAACCACTTCGAGTTTATCTTTGTGTACGGTGTAAGAGAATGGTCAAGTTTCATTCTTCTGTATATAGCTGTCCAATTTTCCCACACTATTTATTGAAGAGGCTGTCTTTTTTCCATTGGATATTTTTTCCTGCTTTGTCAAAGATTATTTGACCATAGAATTGAAGGTCCATATCTGGGCTCTCTACTCTGTTCCACTAACCTATGTGTCTGTTTTTGTGCCAGTATCATGCTGTCTTGTTGATCACAGCTTTGCAATATAGTTTGAAATCAGGCAAGTGATGCCTGTTTTGGGGAATTTCTAGTGAGAATTGTAACTTATCCATGTTACCTGGTGGACTGATATACCATAGTATACCTCAGCACAACTATAATTTTTGACTTAAATGTCTGATGTCATTCCATCTTGTCAAAATTTCTCCTTTCTACTTCTTCATTCCCCGGACTTTTACCCTCTAGGCCTCAGTATTTCTATAAGCTCTTGACTTTTGCCTTGAGTCAATTTGAATTAATTATTATATTATTAATTATATATATTATTGTATTTGGTAATTTTATGGTGTAATTTTTTTATCTTCTTCATTTCAATATACTTAATATAATCCACAGTTTAAGATTCAAACATACACTTACTATAACTGTCTTTGATACATTTTCTAAATTTAGACTATAGAGCTCAGATTAAATAGGAATCATAGCCTTGGGTATATGCAGTGTTATTTGGAAACAACTATACTTATAAAGGCATCTTCTTTTTTTTAATTTATGCTTAAATTTGAAAATTAGAAGCTAAAGGTATTTAGGATGCATGGGCAAAACTAAGTTAGAGTCTACATCTTTAACATATACAACAAATTAAGTAAATTTAAATTATTTCTCATCCCAATATGAGCATTAAGTTTATAAGAAAACTTATCAGAAAGTGGATGAGCTAGTCAGGAGATGTGATCATGTTTGTTACCCTTTTTAGATTTTTGATGGAAGAACAAGAAAATGTTTCTCCTTGTATATTTGGGAATGTCTAGCATTAAAAAGGAAAAGAGATTGAGTCACAAATTTATTTGTATTGGTCATTCATAGTTATGTACCAGTGTACATAGTTTGGGTAACCATTTGAGTACTTCTCATTTTCCTCAAATGGATTTTATGTTCCCAGAGGGCAGAAACCACAAACTTATGGTTCTCACTTTTAACCAAATATACTATTTTGCCCAGATCTTCTTTTTCTTGTCTTGGTTAATTTCCTTTCCATTCTCCTCTAGAATGTCATTACTTCTCTAATCATCTCAAATCCTCTATTTAGGCTTGTCTACCTTCATTCTCAGTGGATGTCTTGTACTTCAAAGAAAAAATTAGAAGGGTCTTTAGGGGCTGGCAGGATAAGGGCAACAATCCTGCTTTAAAAAAAAGAAAAAGAAAAGCTGTGTAGTGAGAACATTTAGGGGACAACTAAGGAGTACGCATGCTTGTGGAAAGGGTCCTTGCAGTATGAACTTAAGAGAGTTTTACCTTCACTTTCAGGAATCTTAATCCAAGAACCACAAGAAACTAAATTCTGCCAACAACCAGAATGAACAGAAATGGATTCTCCTCTAGAACCTCCAGAAAGAAACACAACCTGCTAACATCTTGATTTTATGTCAAGTGAAATTTGTATTAGTCTTCTGACCTAGACCATAAGATCCTTATGTTACTCAAACAACTGACAAAATAAAGACCGTTCAACCACCTGGATGGAACGCAATTACCAAAGGAAATTGAGTTGTTTGTTAAAAAACAAAGACAAAAAAAAATCACTAGGAAGAGCACTAGAAAGATCAATGAAATTTTAAAAAGTAGATGACAAAATTAAATGCAATTTGGAAATTGTAGTAATTTCACAATATTTCCAAATAACTGTCACTAAAGAAGGCAAAATCTGGAAAGATTACCAAAATGAGAACAAAGTAATTAAAGAAATAAAATATAACCGAAGGTGAAGGTGAACTAATAGAAGGCAAAACATAAAAATTCAGCTTACAAAATCGTATGGTACCTGCCAGATAGCTAGTTTGTTCATGCACACAGAGTGTCCCTGTTGATCACTGTTTTGAGAATGTAGAGATTCCTGTCCTCCCTCTACATTCCCATCAAGCAGAAGTGTAGAAGGTACTCTTCAGCGTTCAAAGTAAGCAGTTCCAGGGGTGATCAGCCAGGAGCTTCTCGGTTGTAAGGAAGGGTGTCCCAATGAAAGAACTTGATCTCCTTGGAATGCTGACCATGCAAAGAGGGTTAGGGCTACCTACAGCTGCTAAGCTAAGTTGTTAACATTACAAAAACATGCTGCATATAGATCCCAATATGGATACTTTGTCCAGTTGGCACTCCTGGACTCTCTTTATGTAAGTTCCCCCAATAAACCTATAACTGTATCACTGTTTCCAAGTCTTTTCTTCAGCTTCACTGGACCATCACTCACCCCAGGTTTAGAGTCAGGTAGAGTGAAGCTACATAAAAATATAGATGATTTTGAAAAACAATGCAAATAGGTTGGAAACAATAATCCATTGTATGGGTAAAGAGAACTTTCCAGATCACAAAAAGATCTGGCTTGGAAACCTGAGAGATGGCAAAACTGTTTAAGCAAAACCAGGGTACTAAGTTTAATAGCACACACATACACACGTAAACCGTAAAAAGATTAGATTTCAAGATTAAAGAATTCTGCTTGCATTCAGAAAGAAGAAAAGAGGTTATATGCAAAGAAGCAAAATCAAACCAGTTTCATGTTTTTGCTTTGTGATAGTAAAATTCCATAAAACAATGAAAACAAATTCTTTAAAGATTTGACAGTGGAGAGGATTATGACCAAATGATTTTACTGTATTAGAAAGACATCCTCAGATTTATAAGGTTTTGGAAAACGGTACTAATACAGTACTTTTTTCCTGCCAAAGTTTTCTGCGGTCAGATGACTCAATCAAGAGCAAAACCCCCAAACTGGGAAGTCACAGAAGTGAACAGTGAATATCAAAACAAGCTAAAGATCAGGAATAAAGCAAAAGAGAAAATAAATACATTTTGAACACCAATTTGTGCCAGAAACTTTCCATTTTCAAAAAACAGCTTAAGCTCATACTTTCAATATAAGCTTGAGCTGGTATTTATATCCAGAACTGTCAGCTTCCAGAAGGTAAATGGAAGTGAAATAATTATTTGTAAAAGAGAGTTTGATCTGACGTCTGAATAATTGTTATCATACCATCAAAAGAGAATGCAAAGTGAGAATAGAATTATTAATAGTAGGTAATTTAGAAAGCAGATACAAATAGGATCTGCAATTCTAGGTTAAATAAAGGGAAAAAACAAGAGGAAAGAAGAAGGGGTGCCTGGGTGGCTCAGTGGGTTAAGGCCTTTGCCTTCGGCTCAGGTCGTGATCTCAGGGTTCTGGGATTGAGCCCCACATCGGGCTCTCTGCTCAGCAGGGAGCCTGCTTCCCCCTCTCTCTCTGCCTGCCTCTCTGCCTGCTTGTGATCTGTCTCTGTCAAATAAATAAATAAAATCTTTTTTAAAAAAAGTATTCAGTAGACAGATTTTTACATCAGGAGATACAAAAGCAGGGGTCATTGACAGATGTAGTAAGGGGAAAGGAATAATATTTTTAAAGAAGAGAATGTAAAGGAGTTAAAAAGATATTGGACCACATCTTGTTCTCCAATTTATAATTGACTATAAAAAAGAAAGATTGGCCAAGGAGACTGAAAAAGAGGAACCAAAGAGGTAGAAACCAAAGAGTGAAACTTCTGAATGAGACTCAAAGAAAATAAGAGTTAGAAGTAAAATAAATATACAATGAATCCAATCACAAATAGGTCATAGAGATTGCCAGGTATATTATCTCTTTCTTTTCTTTTGCTATATTTTGTCATAGAGACTGCTCTATGGACTGCCTGTTTGATTTCATTTGCACTGATATGTAAGAAATGTACTGTGATTTAATTCTATTAATGATAGCCCAGTAACTCTGGGTTCCAGTAAATAATTCCAGTAACTCTTTGTTGTTGTTGACATTTTATTTATTCATTTTTTTGTTTGTTTATTTATATATTTATTTGTCAGTGAGAGAGAGAGTGAGAGAGTGCACAAACAGGGGAAGCAGCAGGCAGCGGGAGAGGGAGAAGCAGGCTTCTTGCGGAGAAGAGAGCCCTTGATGTGGACCCTGGGATCATGACCTGAGCTGAAGGCAGCCGTTTATGGCTGAGCTACCCAGGAGCTCCTCCAGTAAGTCTCGTTGACTATACTTCCTCTAAATTAAGGTGTATCGATTCCACTCCGAAGGCTAAAACTATCCTAGTTCAGATCATGATCCTCAATCATCCTGGTTACTCTGAAACCATCTGACCTTGTTTTCCTAAACCCATCCTTATTTCTCCCCAAACCACTGTACATTTAAATTGAATTTTTAAAAATGCACTATTGGGGTGCCTGGCTGGATCAGTGGGTTAAGCATCTGACTCTTGATTTTGGCTCTGGTCATGACCTCAGGTTCATGAGATGGAGCCCCGTGCCTAGCATAGAGCCCACTTAAGATTCTCTCTCTCCCTCTGTCCCTCTCCCCTCAAAAAAATAAAGATAAAAACGCAACGTCAGTATGTCATCCTTCTGCTAAAAATTCTTTCTACATATTTTCAGTGGAATCACCATATGTTCTGGCATAATTACTAATAGTGTCTCTCATTCTCAAAAGTATCCCAGTTTACATGATAATACGGTCACTGTCATAAAGCCTTCCTTGACCTGATCAGCTCGCTTTCCTCTGAAGGCGCTCACCTCATACTACTCCCTATCTTGCCATCTATACTCTAGCTATGATAAAATAACCGTCTTTCACATGTATGTGTGTTTCTCTCCCACCCACCTTTTCTTCTTGCCTCTGGCCAGTTACCTTTTAACAAGAAGGAAAAAAAATGAAAACAAAACATTTATTCTCATTTTTCACCAGGTAGACTCCTACTCATCCTCCATAGTTTAGAATAACTGTCACTTGCTTTACTTTTCCTGTCACCCTTAGACTGCTCAGGAGTTCCTGCTATGCCTTTCACAATACTCATTACCTTGCTATCGTAACACTTCTAACAGTTTATTGTGATTGTTTTTTTGCCTATATTCCTCAGTGGACTATAAAGTGGTCAGTCTTGTTTGTCATTTTGTCCCTGTTTCTCAGTCACCAACAGTTAATAAATATTCCCAGAAGTCATAAAGATGTAAGTACATCCATGAAAGTCATAGAAGAATTAAAAGAATACCAGTCAGAACAACAGGCCACCATTCAAAATTCTTTCTAGTTTGTGTTTTTTTTCCATCATTAGTGTAGAGTGCTTTAAGTAAAAAGTTAGGACTATAACCTTTGAAGAAGAATATTTCTTTAAAGAAAGAGCAATATATATGTTTTGAGCATGCCAAAAATCTTGCTCCTCTCCTATTGGAAATACTCGTATAGCTAAATATCTTCTAAGGTAAATCTGTTTTTATAGACCTCTAAAGATTGAAAGGCTTAAAAAGAAGCCTTTCTATTTTCCTTCTCAGAAAACACAGCTGCTGATGTTAACAAGCAGGCCTGCTCTACAGTCTTCATTCTGTCCCTTTTCCTCTCAAACAGTTCTCAGTGTTCTCTCAATCACTTCCTCTCAGCCCCTTCTCTGTTCACACTCACCCATCCCAAATTCCATTCCCACCACCAGTCAGGAGCTGAAAGCACTTGGTCGAGATGTGTGCAACGCACACTGGCTGGGTTTCTGAGGTGCAGCCGAGTGTGTGGACTACGGGCTAAATGTAGCCCTTGTGTGTTTATGAAACCCTCCCTTCTCCATGTCTCAGTCCAGTCTCTCTTTCCTTCATATTTCAGTGTGATATTTCACTCTCCTGCTTCTTTATCTGTGGCTGGGGTGTTAAGTGGTGATGAGATAATTCTTGGATCAAATCCAAGGAGTGTTTTAAAAATTTAATGTATGTGGGTACTGAATAATGATCTCACACCGTGTGTGACCCAGAGTACTTGAATGCGTCGTGTTACTGAATTACCCTTAGGTAACCATTACTGTGTCTGGGTGGTCACTGGTGGGGAAGGAAGGTGAAGGGCGTCTCTGAGTGTGTGTGCATTAAAAAGGGAGGTGGTCTGCTCCATTGCTCCCAACACATTTATAATTTTAATTGGCCTATCACTTACATAACTATATATATCCACGTGGAAGCCCTTTTATTTTATATGTATATATTTCACTGCTCCTCAAACTGCTAGAATTTCTATTAAAAGTCTAATATAGGTTTACTACTTGTGTGGCTTTTAAAACAAAAAGGATTATAAAGTTTCCAATATTTTTCAAGCTTATCCAAATTCCTGCAATGTTCATTTGGAAAGGAATTTCATTAATAATTTATTATTATTTTGAATTGAGTGTATGGATAAGATGAACTCTTCATGGGAAAACAATGATGCTGAAAAGGAGAGTTAACATGACTGAAAGGCTTCTAAAACAATAATTGAAGATTTCTCCTCTTACTAAATGGTTCTGCAGGTCCAAGCGATTAGGGGACATCTAAAGAAAGAATAAAGAATAAAATATTTTTGTACTTTGAAAGCGTATACAGTACAGAATTCTCAAAATACAGAGCCTCAAATTTTATTGACATGACACCAGAAATCACTGAGTCCAATTCCTTGTCTTTGCATTTGAACAGAAACATGAACTTGCAAGTCTACCCAAGGAAGAATTTATGTCTACTCCATACAGATGGAGAAGTCGAACCCAGAAATCTTGACTTTGGCCTAATACACATTAATCATTCATTACCTTAACAATCTTGTATTGAATGTCTATTCTGAAAGACAGGGACTTAGTAATAAGGACTAGGACAGAGCATCTGCCCAAGAGAGCTCACCTTCTTGAGAGGGAACAGACAAACAGTGATGTTGCA
The DNA here is from genome assembly GCA_028533885.1 of Nasua narica. Classification (NCBI taxonomy): domain Eukaryota; kingdom Metazoa; phylum Chordata; class Mammalia; order Carnivora; family Procyonidae; genus Nasua; species Nasua narica. The sequence goes on along the minus strand of CM052806.1, from coordinate 43,202,892 downwards.
GTGGGATGTGTGTGACAATGAGCACATACACTAAGAATTATATGAGAAGAGCACAATAAAGCCAGTCTGAGTGTTCAGGAAAGGTTTCAAACCAGAGAAGACACATGTTTGAGCAAGAAATAAAAGTGCAAACAGCATACGGCCTCCCATGGCACACACGCAACTTGGCATTTCTGTTACTTACAGGGCGTGCGAGAGAGCGATGAATGGATAGACTAGAGAAAGGAAAAGATACTGGAAAATCCTGCATGACATGACAAAGGGCTAGGGCTTTACTAAAAGCCATCAATAAGCACTTTGAGCCCAAGAGGAAGACAGACAGAGTAATTAGGTCAGTTTTTTGCCAACCATTTTAGTTGGACCAGTTTTTTGTTTATTCATTTTCTTCTGTTTTTAATTTCCAACTGGATGCAGACCAGCATGCAGTCACACTGCACATGCTAGTATTCAGCTTGTGTCACATGCCACTCACCACATACGTCAACAACACCCTAGATGGTCTACAACCTATTCAGATTCCATGAGACAGATCCAGTCATTACAGGCTTAGAATTCTCAAAAACATCCAAATGTTGTATTGGCTTCTAAATGCTTACGCTCGATTTCTGTACTTATCTAGTTACCGTCTCCCAGCCATTTGAGTAGCTCTGAGTTAGGGAGACCACTGTAATGCTCTAGTCTGATGATAAAAGTGTGAACTAGGATATTAAAGATGTAAGGGACACAGAAGACCACAGAAAGATTTAAAGGGAAAAAATGGGATGGGGAAGAAGGACGTGGAAAAAGAAAAAGCTGAGACTAAACATAAAAGTAAAACCATACAGCTACTTTTCTGGAACTTTTTCATAAATACACAGATATGCATGAGGTCAATTACTGAACTTTAGGCTTTACTTAAAATATTTAGTCAGTGTGCTTCAGTTCTAAAATATCATATAATATAATTAGCAAGTTGCTGACTTTGTGGAAGGATTTTGTGCTCTTTGGAGATTTGCAGTGGAGACACTTTTGATGGAAATACTTGTTGATGCCTTTAAGAGACTGATACATCACATATCACATGGATGCATTCATCTAACATTTCTTGGCTTTAGAAAGAGTTCCCTATGAGTATAAAATCTAGGAACTGATTATTTTTTCTATTGAAACCTATGCTTTCTTTTTGCACAAAAATCCAAAATTTTTTCAGAGGAATATTGCTGCATAAAGAAGCCAATTTATCACTTAAATAGATGGAGAGGAAGAATTAAACAATGCTTTCACAGCTGAATGCTTAATCCCACAGAGAGATGATGGCTCTGATTCGAAAGAGATAATGATTCAGAATGTACGGGCAGGGAATTTGATTTTCCAAGAAAAATTGTTTCCTGGAAATGGGAAAACTGCAAACTTTGTGAGAAAGAGAATGTTTAAAGTGCCTTATAATAAAATTTTCTTAAAATGAGATAGAAATGACCAACTTCCTCCTGGAGTTATCTAATATAAATGTTACTCACTTGAAAGGCAAATATTTTAATTATGTTTGAGTATGCAGGGCAGAAGAAAGACTAGCAAGCTGTCAGGAAGACACCTCACAGATGTCCATATGTTACCGCTAGAGTTTGAGCTAGAATCTGAGGGTAGGAATTTTGTCTGTTTTGTTTTCTGATATGTCCTAAACACTTAGAACAATGTGATATGCAGTAGACACTTGATAAATTTCTGTTGATTGGTTGGTCAATTTAACAAAATCCTAAGTTTTGATTTTATCAGCACATGTATAGTTTTTCTGCCTCTTGGGGGTATACCCAACTTCAGCAATTCAAGAGAGAATTATATCAAAGAAAAATGATCGTTTACTAATTTGGAAGAGAAAAGCTGTTGCATGGACAAGAATAAAAGTCTACAAGATCAGAATAGATTTCTTTACTCTCAAGCTAAATAACACTCAAAGAGAAATTCTACATTCATAATGAGAAATACAACGTTATCAGAAATTGGAATGTTAATGTATGTTTGATTAGCATCTCTTGGTAAAAATCAAATGGAAAATCAAAATTAAATAGAAGTTTTCTCGATATACATGAAACTAGATAAAAAAAAAAGAGATTTAGTAAAATCTTAGTGGAACATGATAAGACAGGCATTTGCCTCAACACAGGCGAATAGAACACTAAAATTCACCGTCTATAGTCTCCTCCTCCATTCTGTACCACACGTTTGCTTTATGAAGGAGTACAGAATGCACAAAGTCCATTTGCAAAGATTCTTTTCTCCCCTATGCTTTCTGGCTTGAAGATCTTTCATCTGTCTGTATGCCTACCACTTTTTAGTTCATAGTTAAAAACCCCTCACCCAAATGTAACCTCCTCCAAAGAAACTCTTCCTTAGAAAAGTTTATATATTAAATTATGCAACAGCAAAGTCTTGGAGGCAAAGTTTTACTCTATTTCTAATTTGATTTTGCACATTATACTTTGAACAGTTATGTGTTGATCTTAAACTTGAACTCTCAGAAACACTTATTCCAAATTACTAAGGTTTGGAAGAATATTTCACTAGCAAAAGGAACTTTCAATCATATTTTTAGTCAGTTCTTTGGTACACATATAAGTTGGTATTGCAAAGCATAATATGTAAAACCCTAAGCAGTTGAATAACAGAGGCATCTGAAAGCCATAAAGAATTAAAAACTTCTGAAAAATACAGAAATCTTTACAAAAAGTACTCCATATATTTTACCCACTTTTTCTGGCAAAAAAATAAAAATCAAGATGGCCCATTTTACTAGGCTCAGCATTACTACTCAGTGCAAAGAGAAAGTTCAGAGAGAAAAGGCTTTTGCATAGCACACTTTCAAGAGCCCCACAGTTCTCGCATGCACAGGCATTTGAAAGGGCAGTTGCAGAGCAATACCAATGGTGAAAGCAATTGAATTATAAAGATTTTAGTTGATATATGTCTTAACTTGATCTACTGTATAAAAAGCAATTGAATGCTCTGTGGTTACTAAAAAATTAAAATTATGATTCCAACAAAGACTGAGGTGTAGAACACAGTCACTGAATTGTGCAAAATGAAGACTATGAAAAGAAAAAGAGGATCTAAGGGAGCAAGGTAGCAAGATTCTCCTTGGCCAAACCAAACTGAGGGAATAAACAAGGGAATAAAGAAAATGAATATACTGTGTTCTTTATAAAATTATACTTATATTTATAGATAAGATCTATAAGGTTCATTCCACAGTACAGACTTACAACTATGAATACAGTAGTATCATTCAAAATACTTCTACTCATAAAGAGACCAAGACAAAATATGAGTACATTTCGTTCCAAGAATTCAAAGTATCAGTTGTGATTGAAATAAAATGGATAGATAAATATTCAACAACTAGATGTAAGGCAGCCTTCTTTTCCCCTAATTTCTAGCCCTGATCCAGGCTGTGTAGACACAATGCAGAACCATTATGCAGAACATACCACCAAAAAGTCCACGCTATATTTCTAAACATCATGCTTCATTTGTAAACAAAGCTCTAATGCGTTCAAAATTTTGATTTAGAAAAATGGGTCATTGGATTTATTTTTTATAAAAATGCCCAGAAGCTACTGTAATAGACAAAGTTTTAAAAATTGAAAATGCATAATGAGAGGCTATGCTGCTGCCTTTGAAGATAAAGGAACGGGGCATGGACTAAGGAATGCTGGCAGGTTCTAGAATCTGGAAAAGATAAGAGGATGGATTCTCTTCCTAAGGCATCCTGAAGAAATGAAGTCCTGCAGCAAAGATCATGTAGATTTCTGATCTCCAGAACTGTAAGATAATACATTTATGTTGTTTTAAGCCATTAATTTTGCAATGATTTATTACATCAGTAATAAGAAACTTAGAGAGCCTGCAACTTTATTTGGAAATATTTTCAACAATTGAACATTTGTACTTTACTATACTTACTTAGTTTTTTCCTATGGCACATTGAAAATATTTTTATGTATTCCAATATATCACATTTTCCAATATTTCACTTTATATTGATGAAGTTTAGCGATAGTTAGGAAAGTTCTCCCCACACCCAGAATATAGGAGAATTCACTTATGCTTTATTTTCCAGAGTGTGTATGGTTCTGTTTCTTAAATTTAAATTTCTGATCCACATCACATTGACCTTAACATATTATATAAAGAATAAATCCAATTTTGTCATTCTCTACAAGGCTGTTCATTTATTCTAGCAGAACTTATTAAAAAGTTCATTCTTTTCCCTTATGATTTGAGTTGCTACCTAGAGCACATTCTGAGTTTACATATGTAAAATTATAAGACATGGATGAAAGATCGAAGAAGATACAATCTCTTATTCATGATTTGCAGGAATTAATATTAAAATGTGCATACTATGCAAAGCAATGTATGGTTTCAAAGCAACCCCTTCCCAAAATGCTAAAATTTGTGTGTAACCACAAAAGACCTCGAATACTCAAAGCAATCTTGAAAAACAACAACAAAGTTCAAGGGATTCTAAATACATTTAAAAAGTGATAGTAATTAGAGAGAGGAGGAGCAAGATGGTGAACGAATAGGAGACCTAAATATTATCAGGTCCCAGGAGTTCGGCTAGACAGTTATCAAACCATTCTGAACAGCTACAAACTCTACAGGAGAGAAAAGAGAAGAAGAGCAGCAATTCCATGAACAGAAAATCAACCACTTTCCAGAAAGTAGGATGTGCTGATAAGAGAATCCAAGGCAACATTTGGGAAGACAGACCAAGGGGGTAGGGGCCGGGTCCCAGCAAGTGGCAGAGCAGCAGAGTATAAAATCAGAACTTCTAGAAGTCTGCTCCACTGAAGGATGTCACTCCAGAGGCTAAGCAGAGGGTGCGAACACAAAGAGACCAGGGGTGTCTGAGTGTGGCAGAACTCCCAGGTATCAGAGTGGGGAAGCTGGCTGAAGAGACAGAGCTGAGCAGTGGGCTATCAGCTCGAGGTTACCTTAAACCATGATCCAAGGCACAGTCAGGCCACTGGTCTTTGAGCAGTGACCCCACAAGTGGCAGCTCCAGTTAGACTCACCTTCCTCCTCCAGGAAGAGCAGCGTGGGAGCACACTGCAGGAATCTGCTGGGTTTGGAGATTCCAAACAGGGCTGAGCACCAGAGACAGAAACGCTTAGTCACAGGCTGGGTGAGTGTAGAGTATGGTCAGAAACTAGGGAGACAGGCAGGATTGACTGCTTTTCACTGAGGGCACACAGAGCAGTGGCTCTGAGCTCTTGGCTCCTAAGGGACCAATGATTGGGAGGCCGCCATTTTCATTCCAACCTGCCAAAGCTGTATGGAAAGTGTACAGCAAACAAAAGCTGCTGAGACCAAAACTGAGAGGATTACTTAGCCTGGCTGCTGGCAAGGGCAGTGCAATTCTGCATCAGGCAGAGACATTCAGAATCATGGCAACAGGCCCCTTCCCCGGATGATCAGCAAGAACATCCAGCCAAGACTAAGTTCACCAATCAATGAGAACTGCGGAACTCCAGAGCTAGGGGAAAGCAACACATAAAATTCATGGCATTTTCCCCATAATCCTTTAGTCTTTCAAAGTTAAATTTTTTAATTTTTTTTCTTATTCTATTTTTTAAATTTTTCTCCTTCTTATTTTAACATTTTTAACCTATTTTATCTTATCAATATCTTCTTAAAAATCTATTTTAATTTTCTTTGTTATAGTCATATTTTATCCCTTCGTTGTATTTAAATTCCTTTTTTGTATATAGATTTTTTTTCTTTAAAGTTTTGGGATACTATTTCTTCTAATAGATCAAAATATATCCTAAATCTAGAGCATGGCTGATTCCAGCCTGATCACTTTCTTTCCTCTTTTTTTTTTCTTTTTTCAACCAACTTCTTATCCTATCAATACCTTTTTTTAATAATCTTTTATTTTCAACTTTACAGTCATATTCCATCCCTTCATCATGTTTATCCATATTTTTGTGCGTGTGCGTGTGCGTGTGTGTATATATATATATATATATATATATATATATATATATATAAAAGTTTTTCTTTCTTTAAAATTTTGGGAGGTAGTTTCTTCTAACAGACCAAAATATATCCCAAATCAAGTGTGTGGCTCTGTTCTATTCACCAATCTAATGTGTATATATATTCTTCCTTTCTTTTCCACCCGTTTTCAGGTCTCTTCTGATTTGGTAGTGTTTTTCTGGGATCTTGCTATCCTTTTAGTATTTTCTTCCCTCATTCATTTATTCTTATCTGGATAAAATGACAAGGTGGCAAAACTCACCACAAAAACAAAAAACAAAAAACAAAAACAAAAACAAGAGGCAGTACCAATGGCTAGGGACCTAATCAATACAGACATTATTAAGATGTCAGAACTAGAGTTTAGAATGACGATTATCAAGGTGCTAGCTGGACTCGAAAAAAGCATGGAAGATATTAGAGAATCCCTTTCTGGAGAAATAAAAGAACTAAAATCTAAAGCTGAAATTTAAAAAAGCTATTAATGAGGTGCAATAAAAAATAGAAGCTCTTACTGGTAGGATAAATGAGGCAGAAGACAGAATTAGTGTTATAGAAGACCAAATGATGGAGAATAAAGAAGCTGAGCAAAAGAGAGACAAACAACTACTGGATGATAGGGAAGAATTTGAGAAATAAGTGATAACATAAGATGAAACAATATTAGAATAATTGGGATCCCAGAAGAAAAAGAGAGGGGCAGAAGGTATACTGGAGCAAATTATAGCAGATAATTTTCCTAATTTGGCGAAGGGAACATGCATCAAAATCCAGGAGGCACAGAGAACCCTCCTCAATAAAATATAGGTCCACACAGGTCATCTAAGAGTAAACCTTACAAGTTTCAGTGACAAAGAGAAAATCCTGAAAGCAGCTCAGGACAAGAGGTCTGTAACCTACAACAGTAGAAATATTAGATTGGCAGCAGATCTATCCAGAGACCTGGCAGGCCAGAAAAGACTGGAATATATATTCAGAGCACTAAACGAGAAAAATATGCAGCAAAAGATACTATATCAAGCTAGGCTGTCATTGAAAATAGAAGGAGAGATAAAAAGTTTCCAGGACAAACAAAAACTAAAAGAATTTGCAAACACCTTACCAGCCCTACAGGAAATATTAAAAGGGGTCCTCCAAGCAAAGAAAGAGCCTAAAAGTAAGAGACCAGACAGGAACAGAGACAATATACAGTAACAGTAACCTTAAAGGCAATACAATGGCATTAAATTCATATCTTTCAATAGTAACCCTGAATGTAAATGGGCTAAATGCCCCAATCAAAAGACATGGATTATCAGAATGGATAAAAATATAATTTTATTATATGCTTTTTTAATTATATATGCTTTTTTTTTATTATGCCATTAATATGTTGTCTACAGGAAACTCATTTTAGACCCAAGACACCTCCAGATTTAAAGGAAGGGGTGGAAAACAATTTACCATGCTAATGGACATCAGAAGAAAGCTGAGGTGGCAATCCTTATATTAGATAAATTAGATTTTAAGCCCAAGACCATTATAAGAGATGAGGAAGGACACTATATCATATTTAAAGGATGCGTCCAACAAGAAGATCTAACAATTTTAAATATCTATGCCCCTAATATGGGAGCAGCCAAATATATAAATCAATTAATAACAAAATCAAAGAAACACATCAACAATAATACAATAATAATAGGGGACTTGAATACCCCCTCACTGAAATGGACAGATCATCTAAGCAAAAGATCCAGTAAATAAAGGCTTTGAATGATACACTGGACCAGATGAACATCACAGATGAATTCAGAACATTCCATCCCAAAGCAACAGAATACACATTCTTCTCTAGCGCACATGGAACATTCTCCAGAATAGATCACATCCTCGGTCACAAATCAGGTCTCAACCAGAGTGGGATCATTCCCTGCCTTTGCAACTAGACCTCATTCACAAGAGGAAAGTTGGAAAGAACTCACATATATGGAGGCTAAAGAGCATCCCACTAAAGAATGAATGAGTCAACCAGGAAATTAAAGAAGTATTTAAAAAATTTATGGAAACAAATGAAAATGAAAACACAACTGTTCAAAATCTTTGGGATAAAGCAAAGGCGGTCCTGAGAGGAAAGTATATAGCAATACAAGCCTTTCGCAAGAAACAGGAAAGCTCTCAAGTGCCCAACCCAACCCTACATCTAAAGGAGATAGAGAAAGAACAGCAAAGAAAGCCTAAACCCACCAGGAGAAGAGAAATAATAAAAACCAGAGCAGAAATCAATTAAACAGAAACCAAAAGAACAGTAGAACAGATCAACGAAACTAGGAGCTGGTTCTTGGAAAGAACTAATAAGATTGATAACCCCCTGGCCAGACTTATCGAAAAGAAAAGAGAAAGGACCCAAATTAATAAAATCATGAATAAAAGAGGAGAGATCACAACCAACACCAAAGAAATATAAACAATTATAAGAACAAATTAGGAGCAACTATATGACAGCAAATTTGATAATCTAGAAGAAATGGATGGATTCTGAGAGAAACATAAACTACTAAAACTGAAACCAGGAAGAAATAGAAAACCTGAACAGACCCATAACCAGTAAGGAGATTAAGCAGTCATCAAAAATCTCCCAAAAAAAAAAAAAAAAAATCTCCCAAAAACAAGAGCCCAGGGCCAGGTGGCTTCCCAGGGGAATTCTACCAAACATTTAATGAAGAATTAATACCTATTCTGCTGAAACTGTTCCAAAAAATAGAAATGGAAGAAAAACCTCCAAACTCACTTTATGAGGCCATTACCTTGATCCCCAAACCAGACAAAGACCCCATCAAAAGGAGAATTACAACCCCTATCTTTGATGAACACGAATGAAAAACTTCTCACCAAAATACTAGCCAATAGTATATTAAAAGGATTATTCACCACAACCAAGTGGGATTTATTCCTGGGCTGCAAGGTTGGTTCAACATTCGCAAATCAATCAAAGAAAGAAAGAAGAAAAACCATAGGATACTCTCAATAGATGCTAAAAAAGCATTTGACAAAGTGCAGCATCCTTTCTTAGTCAAAACTCTTCACAGTGTAGGGATAGAGGGTACCTACCTCAATATCATCAAAGCCATCTATGAAAAACCCACAGCAAATATCATTGTCAATGGGGAAAAACTGAGAGCTTTTCCCCTAAGTTCAGGAACATAGCAGGGATGTCCACTATCACCACTGCTACTAGAACAGAGTACTAGAAGTTCAACATAGTACTAGAAGTCCTAGCCCCACCAATCAGATAATGAAAAGAAATAAAAGTCACCCAAATTGGCAAAGAAGAAGTCAAACTATCAGTCTTTGCAGATGATATGATACTTTATGTGGAAAACCTAAAAGACTCCACTCCAAGACTGTTAGACCTCATACAGGAATTCAGTAAAGTGTCAGGATAGAAGATCAATGCACAGAAATCAGTTGCATTCCTATACACCAACAGCAAGACAGAAGAAAGAGAAATTAAGGAATCAATCCCATTTACAATTACACCTAAAACCAAAAGATACCTAGTAACAAACCTAGCCAAAGAGGCAAGGAATCTGTATTCAGAAAACTATAAATTACTCATGAAAGAAATTGAGGAAGACACAAATGGAAAAACTTTCCATGCTCATGGATTGGAAGAACAAATATTGTGAAAATGTCTATGCTACCTAAAGCAATCTACACATTTAATGTAATCCCTTTCAAAATACCATTATTTTCTTTCAAAGAAATGGAACAAATAATCCTAAAATTTATATGGAACCAGAAAAGACCTGAATAGCCAGACAAATGTTGAAAAGAAAACCAAAGTTGGTGGCATCACAATTTCAGACATCAAACTCTATAACACAGCTGTAATCATCAAGACAGTATGGTACTGGCACAAAAACAGACACATAGATCAATGGAACAGAATAGAGAGCCCAGAAATGGAACCCCAACTCTATGATCAACTAATCTTTGACAAAGCAGGAAAAAATGTCCAGTGGAAAAAAGACCGTCTTTTCAACAAATGGTGTTGGGAACACTGGATAGCCACATGCAAAATAATGAAACCAGACCATCTCCTTGTGGAAGAATGAAAACTGGACCATCTCCTTACACCACACACAAAAATAGACTCAAAACGGATGGAAGACCTCAATGTGAGATAGGAATCCATCAAAATCCTTAAGGAGAACACAAGGAGAAATCTCTTCAATCTCAGCTGCAGCAACTTCTTCCTAGAAACATCACCAAAGGCAAGGGAAACAAGGGCAAAAATGAACTACTAGGACTTCATCAAGATTAAAAGCTTTTGCACAGCAAAGGAAATCGTCGACAAAACCAAAAGACAACCGACTAAATGGGAGAAGATATTTGCAGATGACATATCAGAAAAAGGGCTAGTATCCAAAATCTATAAAAAACTTATCAAACTCAACACCCAAATAACAAATAATCCTATCAATAAATGGCAGAAGATATGAACAGACATTTTTGCAAAGAGGACATCCAAATGGCCAACAGACACATGAAAAAGTGCTCAACATCACTCGACATCAGGGAAATACAAATCAAAACCACAGTGAGATACCTCCTCACGCCAGTGAGAATGGCTAAAATTAACAAGTCAGGAAACTACAAATATTGGCAAGGATGCAGAGAAAGGGGAACCCTCCTGCACTGTTGGTGAGAATGCAAGCCAATGCAGCCAGTCTGGAAAACAGTATGGAGGTTCCTCAAAAAGTTGAAAATAGAGCTACCCTACAACCCAGTAATTTCATTACTGGGTATTTACCCTAAAGATACAAATATAGTGATCCAAAGGGACATGTGCACCCAAATATTTATAGCCGCAATGTCCACAATAGCCAAACTATGGGAAAAGCCTAGATGTCCATCAACAGATGAATGAATAAAGAAGATGGGAGATATATAGATATAAATACAAATACAGATATAGATATAGATACACACACACATATATATGTATACACGCGTGCGCACACACACACACACACACACACACACAATGGAATACTATGCAGCTGTCAAAAAAACCCAAAATCTTGCCATTTGCAATGACATGGATGGAACTGGAAGGTATTATACTAAGCGAAATAAGTCAATCAGAGAAAGACAATTATCATATGATCTCTCTGATATGAGAAATTTGAGAGGCAGGGCGGGGAGTCATGGGGTGTAGGGAGGGAAAATATGAAACAAGATGGAATCAGGAGGGAGACAAACCATAAGAGACTCTTAATCTCACGAAACAAACTGAGGATTGCTGGGGGTTAAGGCGAGGAATAAGGTGGCTGGGGTATGGAAATTGGGTAAGGTATGTGCTACGGTGAGTGCTGTGAAATGTGTAAGCCTGATGATTCACACACCTGTACCCCTACAGCAAATAATACATTATATGTTAATATAAAAAAGTTACAGTAATCAAAATAGTATGGTATTGCCATTTAAAAAAGGCACACACATCAATGCAACACAAAAGAGAGCCTCAAATTAAGCCCAAGTATATACAGTCAACTAAATTTTTAAAAAGATCTTATATATTTATTTGACAGAAAGAGAGCACAAGTAGGCAGAGCAGCAGGCAGAGAGAGAGGGAGAAGTAGGGTCCCCACTGAGCATGGAGCCTGATGCTGGGCTCAATCCCAGGACTCTGGGACCATGACCTGACCCGAAGGCAGGCACCCAACCAACTGAGCCACCCAGGGGCCCCATACAGCCAATTAATTTTTATCAAAGGCACCAATAATACACAATGGGGAAAGGATAGCCTCTTCAATAGATGCTGAGAAAACCAGATACACACATGCCAAGGATTTAAATTGGAGCCTTATGCCATAAAGTCAAATGGATTTAATATGGATTAAAAACTCTAAGGTGAAAACTCACTCACATTGGGTCTTGGCAATGATCTTTTGGATATGACACCACAAATAAAGTCAACAAAAGTAAAAATAAATAAATGGGACTACATCAAACTAAAAAGCTTCTGTGTAGCAAAGGAAAAATCATCAAAGTGAAAAGAAAATCCATGGGATGGGAGAAAATATTTGCAAACCATATATCTGATAAAGGTTTACTCTCCAAAATGTAGAAGGAATTCATATGATGCAATAGCAAACAAACAAACACACCAAATAACCTTATTTCAAAATGGGCAAAGAACCTAAATAGACATTTTTCCAAAGAAAACATACAAATGGCCAATAGGTATATGAAAAAGTGCTCAAATTCACTAATGGTCAGGGAAATGCAAATCAAAAATCAAAGTGACCTAGCTCTTCACACTTCTTAGGATGACTATTATCAAAACACAAGAGATAACAAGTGTTGGTGAGGGTGAGGAAAAAAGGGAACCCTTGTTGGGAATAGTGTTAGTGGGAATGTGCATTCACTATGGAAAACAGATCATTCACTATATTCCTTATGCTGTGCCTTTTATTTCTGCAATTTATTCATTCCATAACTGGAAGCATGAATCTTCCACTCCCCTTCACCTGTTTTGTCCTTTTCCCTAACCTACTTCCCTTTGGCAACCAACATTTTGTTGTCTGTATTTTTAGGTCTGATTCTGCTTTTTGTTTCTTCATTTGTCTATTTTGCTTTTTAGATTTACACGAGGGTGAAATCTTACAGTATTTGCCTTTCTCAGTGTGACTCATTTCATCTGGCATAATACCCTGTGGACCCATCCATTTTGTCACAAGTGGCAAGATCTCATCCACTTTTATAGATGTGTAATATTCCACTGTGTGTATGTATGTATGACAGAACAGTCAGAATGGCTAAAATCAAAAAGACAAGAAATAAGGAGTGTTGACAAGAATTGGAGAAAAAGGAACCCTGGTGCACTGTTGGTGAGAACATCACTTGGGACAGCCACTGAGGAAAACAGTATGGAGAGACTTCAAAAAATTAAAAAGAGAAATATTGCATGATCCAATAATTTCATTACAAGAAAACTAAATCACTAATTTGAAAAGATATATGCACCCCTATGTTTATTGCAGTGTAATTTCCAAAAGCCAAGATATGGAAGCAATCTAAGTATCCATCAATAGACCAGTGGATAAGGAAGATATGGTATAAATTGTCTTTTGATGATTGTCTCCTTTATGATTGCAAATTTTTTGTATTTTTTTTTCTTAGTTCATTTAATGGGGTTCTGTTTTGTTGCTTTTTTTATTTTACTGTTTTTCACTTTCTAACTTGTTAATTTCTATTTTTACCTTTATTACATGCTTATGCTTTCTTTTGGGTCAGTTATTATTTTTCTAGACATTGAAGTAGGAATTTAATTTATTCATTTCTTTCATCATTTTTTGACATAGTTATCTCAAGTAATACATTTTTCAGTCATCACTATTTTAGCTATATTCCTGAAATTCTAATGTCATGTTTTTATTACCTTTGTTTTCCAAATATTCGTTTTAACTTTGAAATTCTTTAAGAATTGACAATGTGTTTTTCTTTCCATATCTAGTGAGGAAAATTTTAAAATTCTCTTATTAATTTCTAGATTTATTGTGTTATAGTCAGAAAATACAACTTGTATTATTTCTATTTTTTTCAAATTTGTTGAGGTTTTTTAAGAATAAGATGTATTCTCTATTAAAAGGTTCAGTATTTATCAGAATCATCTTACTGATTTTGTTGGTTTGGTCTTCAGTAATTTTCTTTTTGTCCATTTTATTTGCCTTTGTAAGAGGGACTTATGTAAAAAATCTTCCTTTATTAGTGTATTTGTCTGGTTTTTGATATATCTTCTTTTGTTTTTGCCTTACAAAATTTGCCAGGATATTGTTAGACAAATATAACTATTTTCTCTTCATTTTGAATTGAAGCCTAGGCGTTAAAAATTCCTTCTTTGTGTCTTTTCATCTCTTTGTACTGAATTCTAAGCAATCAGTTATTGGCTTAATGAGCCCTACTTCATTTCACTTACATTTGCCTAATGTGTTATCATTCTCTCATTTTAAGTCTATCTAATCTCTGCTTTATGTGTGTCTCTCATACAAGCACAGAGTTAAATGCTGATTTTGGACAACCAAGGCTCTATCTTTTAATAGACGTGTTAATCCATCTACATTTATTGATGTAATTGATATTGTCATGTTCTACATTATATTTGAATGTATGTCTCTTAATACATTGATTCTTTCATTGTATAGGTGCTTAAAAAAAGATTTATTTATTTGAGAGAGAGAGAGCACATATTCAGGGGGAGGGGCAGAGGGAGAGGGACAGAATCTCAAGCAGACTCCTGCAGAGCACAGAGCCTGATACAGGGCTTGATCTCACCACCCTGAGATCATGACCTGAGCTGAAATCAAGAGTTGGCTGCCTAATGGACTGAGCCACCCAGGCACCCCTTATTTACTTTTGTTTCTACTTTTTTTCTTAACTTCTCCACCTTAACATCCTCCTTCACTTTCTCCTTTTGTTTCCCCTTTCCTTCCTCCTCTTCTTCTTTCGAACATTGTTCTCTGCAAAGCAGAATAGAGGACTCCTCATGAGTTTAGGTCAGAGAATAAAATTTCTACTTAGAAAAATCCAACACTTCAAGGATGTGGAAAAAAAGGGGCTCTCTTGCACTGGTGGTAGGAATGCAAACTGTGCAGCCACTGTGGAAAATAGTATGAAGGTTCCTCAAAAAGTTAAAAATGGAACTACCCTATGATCCAGTAATTGCACTACTGGGTATATACCTCAAAATACAAAAACACTAATTCAAAAGGATTCATGCACCCCAATGTTTACTCCAGCATTAGTCAAACAGCCAAATTATGGAAAGATCCCAAGTGTCCACTGATCGATGAAGGGCAAAGAAGATGTGGTATTCAGCCACAAAAAAGAATGACATCTTGCCATTTGCAACAACATGGATCAAGCTAGAGAGTATAATGCTAAGCGAAATAAGTCAGAGAAAGAGAAATACCATATGATTTCACTCATATGTAGAATTTATGAAACAATACCAATGAGCAAAGGAAAAAAGAAAGAGAGAAAAAGAGAGACAAACCAAGAAACAGACTCTTAACTACAGAGAACAACCTGATGGTTACAAGAGGGGAGGTGGGTACAGGATGCGTGAAATAGGTGATGGGGATTAAAGAGTACACTTATGAGCATTGCATAGTGTATAGAATTGTTGAATCACCATATTGTACACTTGATAGTAAAAAACACTGTATGTTAACTATACTGAAAGAACACTTTTAAAATTAAAAAGAAAAAGAAAAAGCCAACAGTCTGTATGCTATTAGAGCATAGCTACGGGTGGCTGTAGAGATTGCTAGATATGTCTGCTTTTTATTATTACTATTACTATGTTTTTACCTTGGTAATTGAAATCTTGCTATTGAGTAAGACTGGGTTGCTCAGTGTTGGCACTACTCTGGGATTTGTTCAATTAAAGGATTCTTTATTTAATTCTCTGAGCGTACACCTGCAGTATCATAAAGGCACCACACTCATAATGTATCAAGTGTGATTGATATGTGGCTCACCTTTCAAAGCTCAGTGAAAGCATTTCAAATTACCAGTCCTTTGCACACCCAAGTGATTCTTTCAGTCTCAGGAAGAACAAAGTGCACCAAAGTCCTCAGATTGACTTTTACCAAGAACCCCGGTGCTGTGGGGAGGGGAAGGAAGGGAACATTAAAGGAACAAAACCAAAGCAGTGATTTGTTAGCATCTCAAAATGTTGCTGGATTTGCCATTAGTGTGGTCTTGCAGCTTCATTTGCAAACACAGGCCTCTTTAAGGACAATCTTTGTGTCTGAACAGAAAGTATTTTGTCTTTTCAGGCAGGAAACCTAGGGAAGGCTTTCCCAGAGATATATTTCCACCATGTGGCCAGGACAATAAACACGAGGCTTTTGATCTGTGTGGCAATAGTGGTAGAGCCAGAGTTCTAAAAGGAGAAAAATGGGAAACAAATCTGCCAGAGGTGAGTGTGTGCCCTCAGGGTACTTTTGCATGTCTAGAGTTCACCAAGCAGAGCCAGAGAGATTTCAAATAAACATGTCTAAAGGAGTCATAAAAATCCTAACTAGCGTGATAGCTTAAATCCCAATGTCAAAACACAGAAACGCATGGCCTACATCACATGAAGCTTCTTTGGCCCCGAGTTTATAAATTAAACCTCTTTCAAACTCCTATTTCTATAGGCATAAATTAATAAATGCTTGGTACATTGGGAATGCATCGTCATATTATAGATAACAACAAAATATTTTTCTCGTTCTGCAGGTGGAATAAAATGGGAGCAAAAAGTATCCTTAAAGTGTATCTTTTCTCATTTTTACTAGGACACAATTGCCTGTCATTGCCATAATACGGTGTCCTTTTAACTTACTGCTTTAAAACTTTATCCTAGAAATCACTGCAATTCATTATTTTACATGCTACCTTCATTTACAAATCAAAATGCCAAAGAGGAGCTCAGTTTATTTCAGCACTGTTGAAAAAGTGCCGTTATTAGGAAATGTAAGTGGGTTGAAGTGGGATTCCCTGTGGAGTCAACTTGGCAGAGTCTGAGTTCCTGGCTCAACCTTATATTAAAAGGGAGTCATCAGTTTACCCACACAGCAGGGTCTTCACTTTGTACTTCTCAATCTGAGCAAGGCAGCAGTGAGTCCAAAGAGTTGAGGTAGTTTCCATAATTAATAATCAAGTGAAAGAAATTCCTCTCACTTGTTTTGAGAATTATTTTATTGTTCAGAAGTTGCCTGATGTTAACTGATAAATACTAAGAGCATAAGTAAGATATATCTCAGAAACTTTACTTGCATTCAGTGTGATTTATTTCCAGGAGAGGCCAAATGCATCTCTGTTCACATTCAAGTAATTTTTCTCCCCTTTATGTCCATTAAGAGACATTTGAAAGGGAGAAGTTTTAGGTACTTCTGCTACTGTTAGTTGATATTTTTAGAAGAAAATTCCAGTAATTGCTGTGCACTCATTTAAAGACATGTATTAAAACTACTATGATTTTTAATACATCCAGTTTTAATAAGGACACCAACAAAATGATTTAGGATTATTGCCTCACTTTAAAAATTAATAGATGAATGCAAATTGCCTTTCCTTTTATTTCATGTATGAAATCTAAGAAATACAATCATCATTTTTAATCCCAACTCAGGAAACATGTAGTATATTTTTCCATGCAGCCTCAAAATCTCTTGGAGAAATAACATCAATATCTATGCATATAATGGTGACAATTTTGCTAAAGGTTGGTACAAGAGGGGTGCATGGGAGGCACAGTTGGTTAAGCGGCCAACTCTATGGTACAGCTTAGGTTGTGATCTCTGGGTCCTGAGATTAAGCCTGCATTGGGTTTCACATTCAGAGTGGGGTCGGCTTCAGATTCTCTCTCTCTCCCTCTACCCCTTCCCCCTGCTCTCTCTCCCTCTCTCTAAAATAAATCAACAAAATTGAAAAACAAAAAGGTTGCTACAAGATAAGTTACTGCTGCATAAATAAACTGTGCACCTTAAGTTCCTGTTCATACACTGCATGTAAATATGAACTCCCACATCTATGTATACATAGATTTAAGATGTACTTTTTTAGAATATCAGACAAAGTCCTTCATGCAAGAGACCTCATCTGGATTTCCAGCCTTGGCTCTCACTCTTCACACTATGAACTCCAGCTACAGAAAGCTAATTCCAAGCAAGTTTTCCCACACTCTGCTTCTTTGTATACGTGAATTTGTCTTCCATTATTTTCCCACTCTTCTAACTGCAATGCTGAAAAATATCCATGAAAGACCCCTTTCAAATATTATTGTGGTCTTTTCTGTCTTGTTATAATAATCATTACAAGGTATTTTAATTAATTGTTAAACACTGCTTCCAGTACAATACAGAGAGCTCTTGGAGGGAGAAAGGGCTTCATATTTATCTTTGTCTCTTTCCGTTCTATTCCCTGCCTTTTACCATTACGAAAGACTGCATCTGTTATAAGAGATGATCTGTTCATATCAAGAACCTAGTGGTATATGGTGACAGTAACCTTACATGTCACTCAATTTCCTTTGGGACATCTTACAATGCTTGGTTTGCAGTGAGCCTCTTGCTAGCCATCCAATTTAACCTCTGGTATGATTCCCTACCACCTTTTAAAAATTTCACCCTCATCCTGTTGCTTTGACTGGGTAGTAAGGAAGACAGGTATTGCATGGAGCACTGGGTGTTATACACAAACAATGAATCATGGAACACGACATCAAAAACTAATGATGTACTGTATGGTGACTAATATAACATAAAAAACTTTTTAAAAAAAGGAAGCTAAAAACAATAAAACAATTACTCAGTGTTAAAAAATATTTTCATCTAAAAAAATTAATCCAATATTTAAAAACATATTAAGTATAGAAAATGCCTTGGGGTGTTAATAGATAGCTTGGTACATTGGGAATTTACTTCAATTGCAAATAGGTTAAATGGGCAACTAATATGAAGAATTTTATATAACTGAACTCTGTTTTGAAAAACAAAGAAGTTAGAAAACAGACTTCTTAATATTTTGATTTTTAGTTTTTTACACAGATAGTTCTTCAGCATGAAAAAGTAAGAATTTTTATTTTAGAAAATTCTCTAGTTTAATCAAGTCACAACAGAACCCATGGGCAAAGCCAAATTTCTGACTGAATTTCTAATCCCATGTGACAGTTTCTTTCAGGAAACAACACAGTGCTCTGTAGAGTTCCTGGCATGCCTTCAGTAAAGGTCACAGAAGTTAAGTGTTCCAGCAGTGAGCCCAACTTTTAGTAGCCTTCAAAGTGCTTCACTAGGGTTTATCCTGTATGTTACAACAGAGAATATCAAAGGCATCCCTTGAAAACGTTTGTGCAGTGAATTCTGACCACCTTTCCCTGTAAGTAAAGGCACTCAAACACTCTTAAATTTTAGGTTACTTTACTCTGTATGGGATAAAAAAAAGGGAAATGCATAAAGACCAAGAAACTGTCGCTCCTTCCCGCTCTTCCCTCTATCAACCACATGTTCTCTCCCAATCTTAGTCTATGGAAGAAAAAGAACCTTATTTAATTCTAAGTCTTACTCTAGTTTTCTCATTTTTTTCAAAGTTTATTTTTCAACTTAAAATTTACTGAACTATGGCAGATATGCCAATAAATGCATTTATCAAAAGTATATCATTTGATACATTTTAATCAACACACCCATATAACCAGCATCTAGGCCAATAAACATTTCCAGGACCCCAAAGCCCTTGTGTCCCCTTTCCGTCACGGCACACTCCCCCAGAGTACCCAATTTCTACAGAATAGTTGCTTTAAGAAATGTTTCGCTTTTTGTTAATGGAATCATAAGGCATATAGTCTTTCATGTCTCACTTTTTTTGCAGTCACTTCATTTGCTTTCTTTGCTTGTGAGATTCCACGTATTTTCCAGGTACTTTAGATTATTCATTCTTATTCTTACATACCAGTTCACTGTGTGAGTACACTACAATTATTTACCCATTTTCCAGAATCAAATATTCATGCATATGTGATTCTGTACATGAGCTCTCTGTTCTGGGCTAATCATCTATTCGTGTATCCTTTTCCAATTGAATATTGCCATGACTAGACTTAAGATAAATCTTACTGTAAATGTTAATGTAAGTTTTCCACTTACTTTTCTTGTACATGATTGTCGTATATGTCTTAGTTTTTGAATTTCCATATACATTTTGGAAAATCTCTCTCTCTGTCCACCCATCAAAAGAAAATCTTACTGACATTGTATGGAATTTATGGATAGATCTGAGGGCAAATTAGTAAAAATTCTTACAATACTAAGTCTTCTAATTCATGATTATGTTATACCTCTCCATTTGTTTTCGTATTCTTTAATTTGCCTCAGTAATATTTTTATAGTCTACAGTGTAGACCTAGCACATATTTCTTCAGATGTATTCCAAGGTATTGGGTGCTTTTTAGTTCATTTTTACATTGCATCATTTTAAAATTTTGAATTTCTTATATGCTTCCAATATTGACTTTGGAGTATTATAATTATACACCTTAAACTTGATAAATTAATTTACTAATACATATACCTTTTCTGTAGATACCTTTGGAATTTGATATAAAAAATACTAAGTAATCTATGAATAATGTCAGTTTTAGTTCTTTCCCCAAAATATTATGCATTTAATTTCTTTTTTTAAAGCATATCTTTCTATTTGAAACATATCTAAAAGTTGCAAGAATAGCATAAGAAAGTCCAGTATGCCTTTTACCGAACTCACTAAGTATTTGTATTTTACCCCAATTGCCTTTACTATTGATCTCTTCTCCTTCACCTTTCCCCTCCTCTTCACTCTCTAATTTGTGTGTGTGTGTGTATGTGTATGTGTGCACATATATGCATGTATACATGTATAGGGACACACATTTAGGGATATATGTATATATATATATGTATACATATATACATATACTAAGGTATATGGTTAGATACCAGGTCCCTTTAACAACAAATACATGACTACACAATTCCTGAGAACAAGGACATTTTCTTACATGACCACAGTAGTATAATCAACATCAGGAGCTTTAATATAATTATGGTAATATTATCTAATAAGTAGAACATATTCAAATTTTGTCAATTGTCCTGATAATGTCTTTCATACTTCATTTTCCCTTGTCCAGAATTCAGTTTATCATCCCTTGTCTTTGTCTTAACTTTTATTTTAAAGTTCCATGATGTAAAATTCACCCATATCAGATGTCCAGCTTCACAAATTTTGACAAATATACACAGTTGCTTAACAAGTACCAAAATTAAGACATATATTTCCAGCATGCCAATATGCTTCCTCATACCATTTTGTATACAATTTCTTCCCCAACTCCAGCCCCTCACTATCACTGATTTGACTCCTATTTCTATGATTTTGTCATTTCTCAAATTTCATATCAATTGAACCATGCATTACATAATATTTTGTGCCTGACTTCTTTAACTTATTTCAGAGCATTTGAGATTCTTCCATATTGTTGTAAAGCTTCAATATTTCATTCCTTTTTTTTTCCCTCAGAGTAGTATTCTGTTGTATAGATATGCCTCAGTTGGTTTTCCCATTCACCAAATTGAGGACATTTGGTTTGTTTCTAATTTGTGGCTATTATGAATAATGCTTTAGGTGAATATGTGTTTTCATTTCTCTTTTCTAAACATTTAGGCATGAGATTTGTGGATCATGTGGTCAGCGTATGTTTATCTTCATATGAAACTGTCAAAGATTCCTCCAAAGTACTTGGGTTTTTTTGCATTCCCACAAGTTATGTGTGAGCATTGCAGTGGCACCACAATCTTGCTTGCATTTTGATTATTGTTCTTAAAATTATCATTATAACCATTGTAGAAGATTTGTAGTGGTATCCCATCATGGCTTTAATTTTCATTTCCTTGTTGACTAATGACTTTGGGCATTTTTCATGTGCTTATTTGACAATCTATGAATATGATATATATCTCTCTTTTGCTTAGAGGTTCTTTTGTGGTTTATAACTTGTAAACACTGAACATATTTTGGTATAGTTATCCATCAGCATATCATGTTTTATGGTATTATAATGGTATTGCTTCTCTTTGTAGAAAGTTCCAAATTTTTGTTTGTAGTATACATGCATACAATTGATTTTGTTATACTGACTGTATCTTTTTACCTTGAAAAATTCAGTTATTAGTTCTGGGGGCTCTTTTTAGATGGTTTGAATTTCTACATAGACAATCATGTCATCTGTGAACAGAGACATTTTTATTTCTCCCTTTCTAGTTTGTATGCTTTTTTAAAAAAAATATTTTATCTATTCATTTGAGAGAGAGACAAAGAGAGCACAGCAGGAGGAGAGGCCTAGGGAAAGGGAGGAGCTGACTCCCTGCTAAGCTGGGAGCCCAACGTGGGGCTCGATCCCAGGACCTGGGGATCATGACCTGAGCCAAAGGCAGATGCTTAACCATCTGGGCCACCCAAGCACCCCTATTTTTCTTTTCTTATTTATTTTTCTTTCCTTATTGCACTGGCAGAAGTCCCCCATATAATGATGATTAGATGACAATATCAAACACCTTTCCTTGTTCTTGATCTTAGAAGGGAAGCATTTTCTTTCACCATTAAGTACATATTAGCTATGAGGATTTTTTTTTAATTCTCTTTATCAAGTTGAATAAAATCCCTTCAGTTAGCTGTGAATTTTCATTATGAATGGACTTTGAACCCTCAAAATTATTTTGCCTGCCCTTGTTAATGATATGCATCTTCTTTTTTAGTGTATTGATTTGGTAAGCCACATTGATTAAATTTTGAATATTGCAACATCATTATTTTGAGAAATTCCATATATTGGTTCTAATATTTCCTGGTGAATAGATTCAGGCTATGAATTTTTGGCAGGCATACCATAGGTAAAATGTTACTTCTCAGTATATCAAATTAGAATGTATATGCTATTACTTTCTTTCTTATTTCGGTGAGATTAACATTGATTACTTGGTTAAGGTAAAGTTTACCACACCTCTCCATTATAAAGACACTGTTTTTTATTTAGTTTAAAAGTAACTTGGGTAATAGATCTTGATAATTTATAAATTTCCTATTCATTATCAAAATTTTTAAAATTATTTATTTATTTATTTGACAAAGACAGTGAGAGAGGGAATACAAGCAAGGGGAGTAGGAGAGGGAGAAGCAGGCTTCTCACTGAGCAGGGAGTCGGACATAGGGCTCGATCCCAGGACCTTGGAACCATGACCTAAGCCGAAGGCAGACGACTGAGCCACCCAGGTGGTCCTCATTATCAAATTTTTTTTTTTTTT
>CM052806.1:43156875-43179897 GCA_028533885.1 Nasua narica | reverse complement strand
TCCTTTTATATTAGTTAGATAGAACTCTGCAATTTGGACAAACTTTCCTTTCTTCTGTATTCATTTATTATCAGAATGCATTCATAGACTCAAATCATATTCAATGGGTTACAATCCATTACCCTTATTTAGCTCCTGTATCCTTTTAATATGTGCTCTTGATTTTTTTTAAGATTTTATTTATTTATTTGACAGAGAGATCACAAGTAGGCAGAGAGGCAGGCAGAGAGAGAGGGGGAAGCAGACTCCCTAATGAGCAGAGAACCCGATGTGGGGCTGGATCCTAGGACCCTGAGATCATGACCTGAGCTGAAGGCAGAGACTTTAACCCACTGAGCCATCCAGGCACCCCTGTGCTCTTGATTCTTTGTGCATTTCCTTAATTTGTGATGCAAAATGTTTTCTCAGGTTCATCTTGCTCTTTTCCTTCCCCACTCCTAGAATCAGAGGTCTTTCCAAGAAGTCCTGATTCTTTTTAATGATGAATGGTATTTAGAAACAAGCACTCAAGGACAATAGAGGTACTCAGACTGGCATATCCTTGATTGTTGGCTGTCCCAACAGACATAAACGTATATGTATTTTTAGCCATATACATATATATGCATACACATATGTACAAATATTTGATATGCAGACATATTTATATCTTTATACAAATAAATATATATTTGAACATATAAACATATATATTTATTGGTGTATATATCTAAATAAATACCTCCTACTCCAATCCAATAGCACAAGACGTAGTCTAGTTTCTCCTATTTTGATGTTTTTAACTTGCTTCTTCAAGAGTGAGAAAAGTGCTTCCCATTATCGACAATATATTTAAATATTTTCCTCAACCCAGAATATATAATAATTAATTTCAAAATTGCTAACCCATAGTATTCTTAAAAGTAAATTAACTGATTAGTAAGTTTCATTTTGTTAATATCTTTTTTGAGGCTTAATTTATACACAGTGAAGTACACAAATGCTATGTGTACATTTTCCTGGAGGTGGCTCATACTGGCTAAAAAGAGCTGATTACTAATTTCCAGGAATTTTATGAGCCAGTTGTTAAATGCAGGTATTCTTTAAATTACATAAGCTTGGCGCCTGGGTGGCTCAGTTGGTTAAGCAACTGCCTTCGGCTCAGGTCATGATCCTGGAGACCCGAGATCGAGTCCCACATTGGGCTCCCAGCTTCACGGGGAGTCCGCTTCTCACTCTGACCTTCTCCCTTCTCATGCTCTCTCTCACTCTCTCTCTTTCTCTAAAAAAAATAAATAAAATCTTTAAATTACATAAGCTTATAATTATATGTACAATATTAAGCACAAAATAATAAATATTCCAATCTCTTTCCTCCTAATTATTTTACTGCATATTACTATTATCTATGCTTTTGAGGTTATTCATGTCTATTTTATGTGCATGGTAGAAATACTATATAATGATGTGTTCTATTTCTTTCCAATTTTCTGTTCAGTAAGGGCATTTTGGTACCCTGAAATTGACCATGGAGAGAGCAATTACACCACAGAAATGGGCAAATGCTGAAATCAGCATTTTATTTATTGTTTTGCTGATTGTTTGGACTTAGAAAGCAATGGAATGACATTAATAACACAAACTAAATTTAAAATTGTGTTGTGCCTATAGCTTTTACATTGTAAATAGACAAGAAAATGTGGAAATGGTATTCTAGCATTCAAAAATTATCTGATTTAGGAAAGAAGATTCTCATGTCATTGATGAACAAATTAAACAGTAAGAATGAAACAAGATGGGATGGGGAAGGAGACAAACCATAAGAGACTCCTACACTCACGAAACAAACTAAGGATTGCTGGGAGGTGGGGGGTAGGGATATGGACATTGGGGAGGGTATGTGCTATGGCAAATGCTGTGAAATGTGTAAGCCTGATGATTCACAGACATGTACCCTGGGGCAAATAATACATAATATGTTAATAAAAATTTTGAAAAAAAAAAAGAATGAACACATTCAAAGATGGAGATGGTCAAAGACAGATTCATGTTGAAAACAGTCACTCTCCTCCACATCCTGGTCTCCTTTTCAACTGTCATTCTGACTTAAAGAGACTTCAGGATCAACACTAGATACAGAGGCAATTCCCAAAACTACATAAGATCTAACCCCTAGGGATACCTGGGTGGCTCAGCTGGTTAAGCAGCTGCCTTCAGCTCAGGTCATGATCCCAGCGTCCTGGGATTGAGTCCCTTATCGGGCTCCTTGCTCAGCAGGGAGCCTGCTTCTCTCTCTGCCTTTGCCTGCCTCTCTGCCTGCTTGTGTTCTCTCTCTGTTAAATGAATAAATGAAATCTTTAAAAAAATTTTTAAAAAAAGATCTAACCCCTAAAAGAAAGCCTTTATTCTATGTTACTCATGGGAGCTCTGATTCTCTGATTAAACCTCAAAAGGAATACTGAGTTATAATTTTCATCCAATTAATAGCACATATTTCTGATGAGTTTTGATTAACTGTAAGAAATTTATATTGATTATTTTCTCTTTTTCTTATATAGTATCTTAGTAGGATGCCAAATGTATTCTTTGCTCTTACCTTTTTTTTTTTTTTTAAGTAAATTAGATTTCCCAGAACTGTGGTTGAGTGGTTCCCGTACAGATAAAGAATTAAAAATTAAAATTAAAAGCTCACCAATCAAGACACAGCTGTATTGCAGCCCCTAAAACAGTTTCTAGCACACAGTGGGTACTTAATTATTATTAGTTTAATAAACAATAAAGTTTTCAATAAGCAATATAGACACTAGTAAGCAGTCATGCTAGAGGAAGATTATAGGTCAAATTATATTGTAAAACATGAAAAATCTCTTAACACTATTAAGACTTCCAAGTAGTAGTCAGGAACTATGATGCTACTTGCCACTTTTGTTGCAGTTAAATATGTTTGCTCACTAACAAAGGAACAATCGAGACCCAGCATGTCACCAAAGCTTTGGAGGGGAAAACTGGAAAACAAACAGTTTTCGGTTTTTTTTGTCTTTTTTTGGTGGGGGAAACCCAAACTTACCCTCCCAGAGATTTTTTTTTAAGTAGAAATATGTTCTTTAAAAATATATAATTAAATATAAAAATTTCCTTCCAGTATTTTAGCTATTTTCCTATTCTTTATACTTAGCAGCGGAAAACATAAGAATCTACAGATAAATATTGATGCATGATGCATGTTGGTCAGTGTGTGGGATCAGATCCAAGAGATAGGATTCAGTAGGAGAGGACCAGAAGGAAGGAGTGGTACTTCCTGCTTTTCACGTTAAAAGTTAATGAGATTTAAACAATCTTTGAATTTTTTGCTATAAAATTATAATACATATTTATTATCAAAGCAAAGGCTTACAAGTGGCTTGAAGCCCATAATGTTCTAATAAGTACAGCTAGCTTCACAAAAGCACACAGATAATGTCCAATTGGCCTTTGGAATCTGGAGTATCCACAAAATGTTGGACATCATGCCAAGAAGTGGTATATTGCCATTCATAAAGACACAATACAGAAATAGAAATCTCCTCTCAGGAAGGTGGGAGGGGGAAATGTATATCATCTCAAAACCACTGTGCTTCAGGGAACGCTATAATCATTCCCACATGCAAGGTACGTGCCCGCAAAATAAAAATGGTGAAGCACTAAGGAGCTCTGGGTGAACAAGGGCCAAGTTCTAGGCAGTGCCAATAGGAGACTTGAGAACTAGGGTTTCTGGGTGCTCTCTGAAACCTCCCAGAACACTGAAAGTTTGAGCTATGTATATATACTTCCACTTCTCCCCATCCCAAAACAAAGCAAAACAAGTTTTACTACCAAGCCTCCAATTGCTATCAAATGCTAGTAATTGTTATAATAAATTTAACTCAAGATAACCCCTTTTCTTCATTTTAATAACCTTAAAAATTAACTTTTATCCCTGCCATAATATTTTATTATAGAACATTCTATCATAATTTTAGTTTATTCTGTGTACTGTTCCTTTCAAATTTCTTCTTTAGTCCTGCTTTCTCTACCCAGTTCTCAGAAGACCGCCCAGCAGAGGTAATGAGGAGATAGCCATCACTACGTTGTGTGGAACATGGCTGCTGGTTTGCTTGGGGGGGTGCCTGATTGACAGGAAATTTTTTTAAACTTACTGATTTGCCACAGTTAAAACACTGTTTGAAATCATTTAGATTTGGATTGTTTGTATCTTTGATTTTCTTTTAACATTTAAAGGTGGGCATACCAAAGGCATAAATATACAGGCACAGCTATATGAGGAAAGCATAACTCTTGGAAAAATAGTGGCACAAGTAGGTTCAAAATAGAAAAATGATATCTAAATATTTTCGAACTTTGACTTTTAGACAAACATGAAGGACTTCATGTTCTACAGCAAGTTTTATGAGTTCTCACATAATCTGACCTTAAGATGCAACTGTTTTTGGATCTTGGGTTGCCCCTCAATACTTGTAAAGAGTGTAAGGAGTCGCATTACCTTAAATACTATAACACATTTCCAGTTTATTGCTTTGAAAGATAATTCCTACTACCATGGGCTATCCTCCATTATTTGTCTTCTACAGAAATATATTCCTGACAATAATACAAAAAACACAGTAAAAAAATCCAATCCAATAAATTGGAGGTTTAGTAGCTCTGTAGAAGTCTTGTCACTGATATTCATAATACAGTTTTATTGCTATATAAACATAAGCCCACACTTAAGGAAAATTTTTTTCTGGTTCATAGGGTGTGTGTTATTTAAGCCGGTGGCTAGAGGGAGCCCTTTTGTCTCAGAAACAATTATCTAAAGGAGAAATAAACCTAAGGTTAAAAAAAAAACAAACTTTATTTTTAAATAAAAGCAATAATACGTAAATACAATGGATAGCTGGTATTTAATTTCACATCTGTGTTCTTTTGTTTCTCCTTTCCATAAAGAAGGCAGATAAAGACAAATAGAATCAAGTTCAACATTTTCAACAAGTAGGCAGATAAATTCTGATGCAGTCCGTACCCCAGATTTATTGCCTAGAAGTTGCCAGTCAGTATGCAGACTTAAAGACTTGTTATCACGAGTTCATAGTTTTGTTTTAAAAAGAGGGAAAGAGGAAGGAGATCAGCCCTCTCATTTTAAGTCTTTTTTTTTAAGGAGGCGCCATATCCAGCATGGAGCCCGACACTGGGCCTGAACCCCCAACCCTGAGATCAAAATCTGAACGGAGATCAAGAGTCCAATTCTTAACACAGTGAGCCAACCTGGTGCCCCAGACCTCGTGTTTTAGAAAGACAAGGTCTCTCCTCATGTGGCTGGAGGACACCTGGAACTTGAGTATGCTTTTTGCCAAACAAATCCTGCCTCTGGCCCTAGCAGCAAAACCCCAGAGCCACGCTGTCACCTGCCATCCTCTTTTCCTTCCACTGCTGTGTGGGAAAGTTGGAGGCACACGTGAGAGAGAAATTGTTACAAAAAAGGGATGAGGAAGGGGAAAAGATTATCCTCTCACCAATTAGTTTGGTTACTTTTGCCTTTACTGTCTCAGACCACCGGGTGCCTGGAATTAATATACTTAGGGCCAAATCCACTTCAACTCAGCCACAGTTCTGGCAATCTGAGTTTTTGCTGTGCGGTTTGGTGTGCCTCTGGCCTTCTCTATCTGCCGGTCAGGTAGTTAGTTCTCTCTAGCCATGAAATTTGTGGGCTGGACTCCTAAGCCTTTTCCTTATTCTTTCCACAGCATAGAAATTGGAGCATTAATATTTATTTAAAAATCAGGATCCTTGAGCATTGAAAAAATGTGTGGAGCTTAGCTGCCTTATCCTATGGTACAGGCTTGAGACAGATCGCTGAGGACTTCTGCCAGAAGAGGGTTCAACTTAATTATAAAAAGCCATTGGTGTCACCCAGCCTATCCCTGGTATGAACTTGTTACTGCGAGTCTAGAGATCCTAACCACACACTAGGCCTTCTATAAAGCTGAGGTAGGCTCTGAGGGTGTGGTCTGTACTTTACAGACTCCAGTGCCCGGGTTAGAAAAACAGGCGGCAGCGTTCTCAGAACGTTACAGTCATTTTGTAATTTACCTCTGCCTCCAGTTAAAAGCCAATATTTTTATTCTTTTTTTTAATGCTGCACATTTCAAATATGAACCAAGACACTAACATGTACAAAAGGTACACTTTATTTGCCACGAAAGGAGAATATTTAAAAAAAAAATAGCCTCTGATTTTTACTTGGGGATCTCAAAGCGTGGCCAGTAGGAACCTAGCAAAGCATCCACTGATTTTCACGATGTGGCTCTTGGATAACTGGAACCCGTGAAGGTGTTCCAGGTGGTCTGGGACAAGCCCAAAATGCAAGTTACACAGGCAACAACACAGTTTTATAAATGTATTTTCCACTGCAGATCTGAGCCTCTGCTGGAAAGCATAAAAATGAACTTAAAAAAAAATCTAACCACAATTATGATTACAGAGCCAAGCAAAAACACCACAAAATGGTATTGAGGGCTTTTTGATATCAAAAAAATGAATATACTTGGGTAGGTGGTCCACAGGGCCTTATGCCCTGCCTAAGTGGTCTGCGGAAACCGCTGCAGAGCAGTGGAACCACCATAATTTTCCCAGTGCCTCTTGCAGGTGAGTATTTATCTCAGAGAAAGGCCACATCTTCCGAAGCTTAGGGAGGTTTTTCTACACTCTTCCTAACACATGGTGATAAAAATTCTGAGCATGTGATACTTAAAACTCATCTTTGAAAGCTCTCTAAACTTAGACATATATAGAAGTAAAGTGTTTTGAGTTAGGGGATCCACAGGTATATGTGAATGTCATTATAATTTGGAATCTTGCATTCACTCATCATATATATAGTCATGCTAAATTTGAAACTAATTTTGAGAGAAAGCCTGGTGCACAATGGGAGTGTTCATACAAATGTTACCTATTGTTTTTTAGCAGACATTTTTTGCAGGATGGAAGCTGTGGCATTCTATCATAGCAAAGTTGGGTTCATGCCAGACTAGTTTCTATTTGGATATATGTAGAGTTAGAGAGGGAGCTGCTAGAGAAACATCTATGGGAAACCTGCTATATTATAAGCATAATGCTACTGGCTTTACAGAAGTTATCCTGTTTATATCTTCCAATAAATCTTTAGAACAGGTATTATTATTTTCATCAAATGACTGAGAAACAGAGGTTCAGAGAGATTAAGTAACTTGTCCAAAATCCCTTATCTGTAGAAGTAAGGGGCAAACCTGGACCTCTACGATAATGAAATCAAAGGTGTTTCCATTATAGTTCTCTCGAATCTGACATCCTGAGCTTTTTCATAGATTTTGATTTGTCTCTTATCTTTTACACTCATGATAGCGAGACTGCCCCACCCACAAAAATTACATAGATTTTGACAGCTAGCCTTATTTCTACTCCCTTCCTTCTTAACTGAAATTCAAGGAGTACATTTTCACTGCAACTGAAAGTCTGATCTGAAAGAGATCTCTTTACTTCATTGGGAATGACCTGTGTATTTGGTGATTGAAAGTTAATTTGTCATCTGAGTTCCTCAAGAATATTCGGAGTCTGTTAAAATAGACAATCCTCTATAAGTCTTTTGCCTCTTACAATTCTTGCCGACCTTGCCAAGAATATAGTGCCCTGGCCACTCTTTACAATAGCAATTTCTCAGGGCAGAATTTATGCAAATGAGAAATAGAACTTTGAAAGACGAGATGTCTCTCTACTAAACAAAGAACAGTCTCATTGCTTGCTATAGAAGTGGTAGATTCCTCAAGCTTAGATTTTCTCATGCAGGATGCAGACTCACTGCATGTAAGCAACCATCTGGACCATATTTATTGTCCTCGAGGGACCTGGGCAGCAGGACCTGTGGCAGGAGGAATTATGATCTAAGAAGATTCTACCCCCTAATCCCTGGGACTATGACTATCATGAGATACTATGCTTGTGGATATGTTGTCTTGCATACAAAAAAAGAAATCCGCAGAGGTAATCAGGTTACTAAGCAGTTTAATTTAAAATAGGGAGATTACACTGGATTATCAATGTGAGCTCAATGTATTGATATTAATGTATACATACTCATCTATTTATTTCATTATTAGCAGAGGCAGAAGAGGCAGTTAGGGAGATACAGGTGAAGAGAGGGTCAAAGAGATTCAGAGAAAAAGAAATACCTGATGTGTCATTACTCGCTTTGAAAATAGTAGGTCTCACAAGTCAAGGAACACAGGTAACCTGAAGAAACTGAGAATAACCCCCTGGCCAAGAGCCAGTGAAGAAATAATGGCCAGAGTCATAAAAGCACATGGATCTCAAATAAATTCTGCCAACAGAATTCCAAGTGTGGCTGAGAACAGATTCTCCCCCAGAGCGTCCAAGGAAGATCCCAAAACCACTGACACCTTGATTTTGGTCTTGTGAGACCTTGAGCAGACTACCAGCCAAGTCTACTGGACTTCACGCTACAGAACTGTGAGATGATAAAGGAAAATTGTTTTAAATTGCTGATTTTGTAGCAATTTCTTACATTGGTTCAATACAGCTAATACAGGAACTGAAGCAAATCTGTTCATGTCTCTTGCTGTGCTGTAAAAAATACCTTTGTCTCTGACCCAGGAGCTTCACGTCTTCTGTCAGCATCTGTGAAGCAGTAGCCCGGTAACTTACTAGCTTGCAACTAGAGTAAAATCAAAGACACACTAGTGTCTGGAATGAGTAGATGTTAGTGAGAATGCCCTTGTT
This sequence comes from Nasua narica, assembly GCA_028533885.1. Lineage (NCBI taxonomy): Eukaryota > Metazoa > Chordata > Mammalia > Carnivora > Procyonidae > Nasua > Nasua narica. Next base: position 43,171,128 of record CM052806.1, on the reverse strand, counting down.
GTGCTAACAGAGGCTGCATGGCCCAAATGAAGAATATTAGTGTGGAGAAGACCTGGGCTCCAATCCAGCCTCCAACACTTAAACGGCTATGTGATCTCACATGGTGCAATTGATCTTTAAGAGCTCCCTTTTAATACTTTTATATTAGGTATTATAAAATAGCTGTGAGCATTAGATGAAATTATGAATATATAATGATTGCACAGTATCTGACAGATAGTAGAGTATCTCCTCCATCACCTCTTGTACCTTGTCCATATGCCTGCCAAGATGATAGCTTAGTGAACATAGCACGAGACATAAGTGAAATTTCTAAAGTAAACAGATCTCTCTCATACAAACACACACACACACTAGATTGCTCTAATAGCTAATTGTATACAACCATAGCTATAGACTATTAATCTATTCTTAGATAAATTTTCATGTGAAGACTTTTTTGGTGCCACAATTGCACTGATGGCTTTCAGGCATTCTTAGTCTTCCCACTTCATTTGCATGCTCTTAGTATGCTGCTTCCCTACTCTTGCCTTCTTGTCAATAAGAAGCCACAGCAGGCAGAGGCAGCCCTTCCTCCTGTTCGTTTCCAAATTCTTGTGTTATCTACAAATATTTACTCACAGTTGCCAGGCAAAACCGATGACCAGTAGTTGGGCAGCTTTAGGCTCATTGAGGCCTAAATGAGATCACTGAGGAAACATCTAGAGTAAGCATTCATTAGAAAATACTGACCAGATAACATATGGGATTCATAGGCTTTTGGTTTTGTCACATTTCAGTCAACAAAGATTTGTAAAATAAGAAAGAATCTTAGATGAGCTAACAGAATCCTTTTTATAGATGGGGAAACGCACAAGGTAGCAATAATAAAAATACAGTATTAATGGCTACATGGAGATCAGAACCCAGTTTTCGGGGTTCCCAAAGCAATGGACTTTTTATTCTACCCCGTCTCTACACATATGGACAGACAGTGCTTCTTCTTTATGATATATGCGACATACAGAGACAATGAGGCATAAAAAATTAGTGCCATCCTCCTCCTACTCTTCCATCTTTTTTAATGTACTCCTTCTTCCCTTATCTATGCAAAATAGAAGCCACAAGAAATACAAACACTTTCATGGCAGCAGACTCTCAAGGACTGCCTTCTCTACCAGAATCTTGGGATTACTGACCCAGGAAATAGATGAGGAGGTAATAAAGAAAGCGACAAAATAAACTTGAACACTGAGGTCCTTGAAAGCTCACTGTTTCTAGAACATTGCCCAGAGGCCATCTTGCTTTCCTTTTGTACTCAACTAAGGAAACAATTCAGGCTTCTACTGACAAGATTTTTCTCTATTTGCTCAACCATCCCTGGTCACAAAGTAATTCTTTAAGGAAGTCTTATTTGAAAAACCCAGGCACTTGACCAGCACATAACTGAACGTGACTTATTTGGGAGAACTAAATTAATGTATCATGAAAGAAAGAAAAGAAACGTATTAGAAATTCTGTTGGTGGAGAACCTTTCCGAATGTTGAAATAGCCCAGGATGCAGTGCATATTTCTCACATCATTAACTTACACAAAAACATGCCATTGTCAGCTACTTTTCAAATTAAGTTGGCTGGATGACTCTAAAAAATGTTTGGGTTGACCCACTCCATGAAACAGTCAAGTTCACCTCTGAAGTTGTAAATATAAATCATGCTTGATTTGGTAATCTGCACTGATTGAAAACATTTTTGTATAAATGGGAATAGGTAGTTAAAAAAAAAAAAAGGAAAAGGAAAATGGAGAAACCCAAAGCACGGAAAGCTGGCTCCTGTACTAGTTTTGCAGAAGATTTTGGAAATGAAGGCCTATCAACATTCCTTATGCCTTTCTTCTACAGATGTCCTGGTATCTTCACAGAGCTCACCTCTATTTGTTCCTCATATCATTTTGCATTCTTATCCAAATGTATTTTCCCTGAATCTTGTAGAGACTAGCAGATTAGCAACAACAAAATAATAATAATCTAGAAAAGAGTTTGCTCAGTATCACTTCCCAGATCACAAGACATATGTATAGTCAAGTGCATGACAGTAAAGTCTACATTTTTAAAACTTTGCTTGCTTTCTTCAAACATTACTAGAAAATAACACCCTCAGTCTTCCTTGGTGAAATAGTTTAGAGAAGATAATATTTTTGTTTCTTCTAATTCAAACCCAGGTCTTTTTTTTTTCCCAATCAGATTGATCTGGATAGGCAACAGAATTTTTTAAATATATAAACATTTCATAAATAACCTTCAGATAATCAATTATTTTCTAGGCTAAACCTCTTTCTTTCTTTCTTTCTTTTTTTAAAGATTTTACTTATTTGCAGGTGGGGGGGGCGGGGTTAGCACACGCCCCGCTGAGCAGAGAGCTGGATGCAGGGCTCAGATTCCAGGACCCTGAGATCATGACCTGAGCCTAAGGCAGAGGCTTTAACCCACTGAGCCACCAGGCGCCCCCTAGGCTAAACCACTTTCATATCTTCTATTTTTCCTTTGAGAATTAATTTCCTATACTTTTATCACCTTTGCTTCTTTCTTTCGGAACCTCTTATGGATATTAAAATGTAACTGAGTTTATTGGATTCAATGCTTAAAATAAAAGGAATTTGAAAAGTTCTTCTATTTGACACCTTTCATAAGGTATAATATCTTAAGTTAAAGGATGATAGGGGAGCTAAGCCCTGTGCTTTAGCATATTGTGTATGGTGCTTTAGTGGGGATAGCAGTGTGATTGGTTGATGAAGAAAAATTCAGATTTGGCTTGAAATTTTCTGGTATCGCAAATCAGCTAACACAGATATTTCACCAAAGACAATTTACCAACTGATTAATTCTAATTAAATCTAATAATTTGATAAATGGGTAGTATATCTCTTTCATGAAAGTAATAAACAGATTCATAACTTTCTTTAGAAGTGTATATTTAGAGCCCTACTATATGCTTGTAGAAAGATAAATTTTCTCTTTTCTTTGCTTTTCCACTACCTCCCTCTCATTCCATTCTCATAATTTTATATAAGTGGGAACAAATAATTTAAACTGATTTCCATGGAATTATATACTTAAATATATATTGGCACTTATTGTTAAATCTCAGTTTCTCGCATAGCTGCAGCTTCGTTATTTTACTGTCATCTATTACCCATCATTTGGTTATCCATTGTTACTTTACATCATTAGCAGAGGATAGAATGATGATAAAAAATGAAAAAGCATTTACTAGCTGGTTAATATGGACCGGGTTTTTGCTTTTTTAGTATAGAATTTAAATTAATTCTCAAAACAAATCCAAGAACTAAGATTTTTTACATTTATAATGGATAAAGCAACTAAGGCTGGGAAAACATAATTAAATTGCCCAGTCATATAACTACTAAGCAAAGAAGCGACAGAAGTGAGATTCAAGCAGAGATTTATCAGAATCCTAATTTAGTAATTTTAATTAAGTAATTATTAATGGCTTAAGTAAAAGATATAGAAAGTCTGAAGCAAAATTTTTTAGCCAACATTTTTTTCTATCAGTTTATCAAATAAAAATATCAGAAATAATTTGATAGAAATGTGGTTAAAATATATCAGTGATTTAATAATAAAAAATGTATACTTCAGCTTCTCCATGACTGTATTGCAAACAATGCTCCCATTGAGGAAACTTAGGAAAGCTGGACAGGACCTCTGTCCCTTTGGGACACATACCACAGAGCTTGAATATATAAGGAGAAGTGATGGGGCAGGCCGAATTAGAAAGGTCAAGCTCCTAGAGAGAAGGGAACTTCAGAGAGATGAACAGACTTCCTACCTATTTTTACCCTTGGAATATTTGTGATTATTGGTGGTGGGAAACACCACAAATTCAGGCAGACTATCATTACTAAAATAAAGAGAATCCATCAGGCTTTGGAAATCTTACAAAGCTGGAAGGGGAAAAAAATAGACTTTGTGTCTGTCAGAGCAGTCAGTACTTGTGCGACCAAGATCTCAGAGAAAAAAGTAGTCAAGATTTAAGTAAAACACTCAGTGAACTTCCCTTTAACACACCAGTGAAACCCTTCAGCTGCACAGCGTAAAAGGCTGAGAAGACTAACAACTTTAATCGATACAGAGTGAAGTTTTAAGTAGTTTCATAGTGTCAAAGAGGAGATTCAAAACAGGAGCTCAGTACCCATCAATGGGGTGGACTATTAGCAGACATTCTAAGCTCCTCCATAGGAAGCCTAACTGGTAGGGGCTGGAGAGGTAGATTAAGATTTACAAAGTTTATAAATTGAACCAATTATAATTGGTTATCAGGGAAAAGGCTGAACTGCCTTTCAAGATAGCCAAACTATCTTGATCTTCTATAATGTTTCATACAAAATATACAGCATTCAATCGATAACTACTGAGTAGAAAAATAATCCTAAGACACAAAGGAACAAGACCACAGAAATAAACATGCAAATCACTTAGTTAATGAAGTTATCTGATCTAGACCTTAGACTTAAAATAGATAATAATAAGGAAAATTTCTCCAGAGAGCTAGAATATTTAAAAATGGAACAGATGAGGAATATAGAACTGAACAATGCAATATTGATATTAAGTACCAAACAGGAGGATTTAACAGCACAATGCATAAGGCAAGTGAGAGAGATCAGTGGAAAATATCCAGACTGAAGTGAGGAGAGAAAAGAAACAGGAAAATGGAGAAAAGCTCCTAAGAAAGTAGGTAACACAACTAAAATGTCTGATGTATGTGCAATTAGTTACTCTATTGTGCTAGGATTCACAAATAAAAATTGGATATATTTAGGTTGTACAATGTGGTATGTAGATAGATAGATATAGTGAAATGCTTACCACAATCAAACTGATTAACATATCCACTATCTCACAGTTACTTTTTTTTTTTATTTTTCATGATGAGAGCTTTTGGATCTATTTTCGTAGGAAATCTCATATATACAATATATTATTATTAAATACATATTATGCAGTACATTAGGTTTCCAGAACGTAGTCACTTTGTAATGTAAGTTTGTACACTCTGACAAACACCTCCTCTTTTCCCCACCTCATAGCCCCAATTAACCACCACCCTACCCTGCTTCTAGGAGTTTGATTTTTTTACTTTTAGATTTACATATAAGCAAAATTATGCAGCATTTGGCTTTCTGTGCTGGCTTGTTTCACTTAGCATAATATCCTATAGGTTTACCCACATTGCTGCAAATGGCAGGATTTCCTTTTTTTTTTTTTTTAAGGCTCCATAATTTTCCATTATATATCACATATATGCTGTTTTTGAGGGGAGAGAGCAAAAGCTGGTATCTACTACTCTGTGATCTTGCTGATGCCTTTAGTTAAAATGGATAAATTTATAGAAAATACAATTACCAGAAGTTAAGAGGAAATGAAAAATCTGAAGAGTCCTATATATATTTTCAAAATAAAGTTTGTAATTAAAAACTTTCCCACAAAGCAATGACCTTTGGTGAACTCTTACAAATATTTAAGAAGAATAAAATCAATCAAATAGAGGAAACACTTACTAACATGTTTATAAAGCCAACTTAAACCTAAACAACAACAAAAAAAAAACTGACAAGGAACACTATAATGAATACTAAAGGCTAAGCTCTTTCATGAATAAAGATGAGAAATCATAACTTTCAGCAAAGAGAGCCTAGGAAAATATAAAAACAGGCTAATAAATCATGATGCAGTTAGCTTTGGTCAATGATTACAAGGTTGCTTTAACATATGAAAAATTATCAGTAACACTCACCAGCATCAGTATAACCTGGAGAAAAAAACAAATAATTGTTTTATTAGTTGTAGAATAAACATTTGATAAAATTGTTCTTTCATGATAAAAACTCATAGCGAACCAGAGAATTTAAAAAGAATTTTTTACTTGAGAAATTGAGAAATATTACGCTTCATAATCCCATATTAAAACTTTCCCAACAAATCTGAGCAAAAAGCTTTTACTAAATACTGTACACTATGGCAATTAAGTTTAAAAATATTCAAAAAGAAAAAAGAAAATCCATTATTCATGAATAACATATATTTTATTGTAGAAAATCCAAAAAGAAATACTGAGCTTCAGAATTTATAACTAAGAAAATACCCAGTGGAAGGGTCTACACAAAGTGAACTAGCAACAAACAATTTGAAAATGAAACAGAATTGATACCATTTTGCTTCTAATTCCAGAAAAAATAGAGTGGATATACTTCACCCTATTTATATCTTGCTTTAGTATATACGTAAACCTTGGAAAAATACATGAAACAAACACCAGAGGACTTTGAAATATGGTGAAAAAGAAGGCTGGGCTCTCTTGAGACCCTGGGACTCAGGACTGAGTTTCCTATTTTGTGTTAACTTGTTGTTGCTTGTTAATTTCTTGGTTTTCTCCTCCTACACATATCCCATTTTACTTGATAAAGGTGCTTTTGCAGCCTGAATATACCATAGGCACTAACCAAAAAAAAAAAAAAAAACCCAAAAAACAACCCCCCCCCAAACACAGAGACTAAAGCAAACTTTCCCTTAATTAATTAATTAATTAATTAATTAGTTAGCTTATTTATTTTAAATTCTACCTACAAGGCTGGTGGAGGCTCAGTCTGAGAAGAACAAAAATGTCTGACCGCTCTACTCTAGCCAAAGTGAGCAGAACTCTGCCTTTCACTCCACTTCTACAGTAAAGAGGTACTTCTGTTTCCTGGTTGGTGGGCATTTATGCAGAACTTGTGTCAAAGCAAAATTACTATCATTCCAAGATGGCAGTAAGGAGAGCGTTTCCTTCTCAACTAGCGGGCATGCACAGAGGCTGTAAGGGCAGACCCTGACTACAATCATAGTAAGATATAGCTCTCCTGGCTAGGGGATATCTAAAGAGATTATCTGTGTGAGCACAGCCCAAATTACCATCCTGGTTTCTCAGTGATGAGCTTTAAATAGAAACCTGAGTCTCATATAATAATACTGAAAATGCCCAGTATACAATAAAAAGAAAATTCATCATACATCAAACAACTACTCAAATAAAGAAGGACGATCAGGGTGCTGAGTGGCTCAGCTGGTTGGGCAACCAACTCTTGGTTTTGGCTCAGGTCATAATCTCAAGGTCATGGGATTGAGTCACAGGTTAGGCTTCATGCTCAGTACGGAGTCTGCCTGAGATTTTCTCCTTCTCCCTCTCCCTCTGTCACTGCCTCCACTTGCATTCTTACTTTCTCTAAAATAAATAAATAAAATTTAAAAAAATAAAAAAAAAGAAAGGACAATAAACAGATACCAACATTGAGATGGCACAGATATCTGAATTACCTGCCAAGGATTTTTAAAATGCTATCAGAAAAATAATTCAATGAGAATTTATCAACACTCCTGAAACATGAAAAAGTAGAAATTCTCACAAAAGAAAGAAAAGATATAAAAAGCAAGCAAATAAAAGTTTAAGAACTATAAACACTATAACTACAAATTTCTTTTAGAACTCACTGGGAGGAACAAAGAGTGAAGGAAAAAAAATCAGTAAACTTGAAGATAAATCAATAAAAATTATTCAGTCTGAACAACAGAGAGAGAAGATAGATTAAAACAAACAAATAGAACCTCAGGGATGCGCAGCATAATTCAAAAAATATCTTAGCTCTATGTTATGAGAATCCCAAAAGGTGAAAAGATATGGAGCTGAAAAAATATCAAATATCAAAATATCAATAAATGCCAAATTCAATGGAAGATATAAAACTCTAGATTCAAGAGACTGAGTGAATCTCAAAGAGGATAAACAAATAATAATAATAATACCCACTGTCAGACACATCAAAACTTCCAAAAATTTAAACAAAGAAATAAACTTAAAATCAGATGAAGAAAAAAACCTATCAACCTATCGTACCCAAAATATCCAAAGAATTCATAGAAATTAATGAAAAAAGGCAACTCAAAAGAAAGATGTCTTGAGATTTAAATCAGCATGATAAAAATAATAAAAGATCATATTCAAATGACTGATAAATACATGAAAAAGTATGCATGTTTAGTAGTGATGATAAAAGGCTAAATTAAATATTGAAAAATTCTAAGTTGGTGCAGACATTGGAACCCTCATACATTGTTGGTGTTCGTGTTCTTTGGTACAGTATGGAAAACTCTTTGACAATATCTACCAAAGTGGTTCACATGCATACTTCACAACCCTGAAATTTACCCTTTGTATATATTTATCAGAGAGGTACCCATCTGTCACCAAAGAACATGCAAAAGAAAATTCATAGGAGCACTATTCTTAACACCCCAAAACTTCAAACAACCCGCATCTCTATCAAATGATAAATTGTGGCATACTAATTGAGCAGGATACTACACAGAAATGAGAAAGAACAAATTGCTGCTACAACTGTATAACCCACAAATATGTCAGCCAAAAAACCAGCCAGATATCAGAGTAAAAACTATACTATTTTATTTCTATAAAGTTCAAAGCCAGATAAAAATAATGTATTGTGAGCCTGATGATTCACAGACATGTACCCTGGGGCAAATAATACATTATATTTTAATAAATAAAATAAAATGAATTTTTTTTAAAAAGAAAAATAAATAATGTATTGTGAGCTTCTGAAGTACAGTAATACTCTCTTCGTCAGAGTACTGCTAAGTAGTTGGGTTCACTATACTAGGATGCACTTCACTGAACACTTACACATTATGTTATGTTCTGTAATTATGTGGTAGCTTTATAAAAAGTTTATACTTTACCTATATGTTATTTTTGAAGTTATTCTTACTTCTCACAAAAATTAGCAATCTCTAATAGCAATTTTAAAGTCACAGAATTGAAGTATGGACAAATCCATATGTTAAGTTATGGAAGGGAGGAATAAAATATTACATGTGCTGAAAGGTAGAAAGGTTAAGGCCGCCTTGGTGGCTCAGCCGTTGAGCATCTGCCTTTGGCTGGGGTCATGATCCCAGAGTTCTGGGATCGAGTCCTGTATCGGGCTCCCTGCTCAACAGGGAGCCTGCTTCTCCCACTCCGACTCCCCCTGTTTCTGGTCCCTCTCTCACCGTGTCTCTGTCCAATAAATAAAATCTTATAAAAAAAAAAGGTTTACAAAACATTTTTTCTATTTCAACTTTAATTACTTCTTTAAGAAAAATGTCAAGGAAGATATAAATATAAGCTGGGTGAAAGACAATTAACCAGTCTTCTAGTTAAGTAAGTTTTATCACCTATGCTGATGTCTTAGAATTCTCTTTTGGAGAAACTCTAGTATCACTCAGTCTTGTGTCAAAACACTTGGAACTGAGGCTTAACTGTTTCTTTAATTTTTGACAAATCATTTGTTGACTATATGGGGACTATATAGGGGATTATTTTCTGATGATCTAACAAGAACTGAATTGGACATCTCCTCGTGAACTGATATCATTATCCCAATTATTTTTTCTAATTGATTTTTTAAATTGCCACATATTTTGGAAATACTCCACAGGAAGAAATCTTCATCAAAATAAATTAGTGTCTGTTAAGGAAAGAAGAGAATACTACAATTTTCAGAACATACACTGGAGCCAGAATTGCTCGGGGCGAAGGCAGCATGAGCTGTTTTCTCTGGATGCAGTTGGGATTTAACTGAAATACTCCCTAATGTTTTCCTGTATTTCTATATTAACATTAAAATGCAGTCAAATGTTAGTCTCAAAAGTTTATATTCAGTTTTCACTTAGACTATTGAAATACTTTTTAATTTTTTGCCAATACTATTAATACAGACTCTTCCCCTCAAAGTTATGTATATACATAGTTCGAACCATCCAATAGTAATAGTGATGATATAGGAGAAAAATAGAAGCCTCCTGCTCCATTGTGTATTCCCTGATTGCTGTTTTCAACTCTTTTAGCCAGAATTTATTTCTGTTTCTAAATCACATAATATGGTTATATATATATTTTTTTTTCATTTTAGCTAGAACTTGATTTTCCTAGTGTGGAAAATAGTCATTTAGTTTTTGACCTAACTTCAGCATATTTTCTCCAACATGATAACATAATTTGTAACTTTTTTCACTCAGATTCATTCTCACCAAAAAAGCCTTGAGTTTGGTTCTTATGTGGTTCTCCTCTTCTCAGCATTATCCCACACTTTGTTTCTTCTTTCTCCTTTCTCCCATACAGATGCTGATATCATGAAGGTCTTGGGCTTTCTGTGGGTTATCACCACCTGCGAGTATTTGGAGGTTTTGGAGTTTGTAGGGAAACCTTCTCATCCAGTTTTGTTGTAAATGTACATGGATTTGGGGGGGTTGCAATGTAGTTGCTCTGTTTTGATGTGGTGATTTGGAAAGATACAAAATCTCTTTTGCCATCTCCACCACCATGTCATCCGTCCACTATCCCTAGATTTACATATAAAGCTGAGATAATAATAATACATGTTCCTAATTAATAAACATATAACAATTAACTTACAAGATTACAAAGAACAATAAATACTGTTATTGCAGGAAACATAGGATAAATCACTGAAATGGGACTTTACATAACAAACAAGGAACTTTTCCCAATGAAGACTTCTGTGATCATCACAGTCACAATAAAAATTTTTTCATCATAATTCATCTTCTGAAATTTACCTAATGGTGGCTTGGATAACTGACATATAGACATAATTTATCTTCTCTTCTCAAATGTATGCTCATGAATGGCAGTGGTTGTATGCTCTTGTATGCTTATCATACTGACGCCCTAGCACAAAGCAAAAGTGTTACTAATTCTTACTAGTAAATGTTTGTTGAATGAATTAACAAATAAATGAACACATGAGTTGATTAAAAATTATTTTTCTTTGATTAATAGTAAATTCTCACACATCTATGAGCAGGTAGGTTACCTATATGTCTCGGAGTTATCTTGTGTGAAAAACCAAATGCACATTAGTGAAATGTTTGCTCTCTTGATATATGACCTCCTACTTTCTCTGAGTACAGAGATTCCCAAACAACTGGATAGGTGTTATGTTACAGGGAAGAATTAAGAGAGGAGAGAACTTACTCTATTTTCTTCCTGGAGAAAATTACAGAAGATTGAGTTTGAAATTAGATTGTGGAAGTAGGCTCCTTTCCAGTTCCTACTATGTCAGATCTTCACAAAGGACCTTTATTATTCTCTTCAAAGTGAGTTCTCACTCCATCAAATACACACATAATAACACATATGTCTAAAATGTTACCCTTACTGGCTGAGAAAAATTAATTTTCCATTGTGTAATGTTTTAATCACTTCTACTACTGCTAGTACCATCCTCAATTTTTAAAAATTGATTAGTTTATTATTCTGTCATACTCATTGGACAAACTGAAATTAAAAAAAGAAAAAGGAAGCACATGGGCTCCTAGGGAAAGGTTGAAGATGCCTGCTGGAGCAGGGATACGGTGTCTAAATGAACCACATATCATCATGATTAAAGAATTTCAAGGAATCTGGAATCAGAGAATATGGCAACCAGAAAGAGCCTTAGAACTCATTTGTTAAAAAACATGATTTATGATAGGGAGGAGCAAGATGGTGGAGAAGTAAGAGGTTGAGATAGAGTCGGATCCCAGAAGTTCATCTAGATAGTTATCAAACCATTCTAAAAGCCAACATAACATACTCAACACGTGAGAGAAGAGAGGAAGAATTGCAATTCAAGGAGCAGAAAATCGACCACTTTCCAAAAGGTAGGATGTTTGGAAAAGTGAATCCAAAGCGATGGGAAGAGAGACTGTGGGGGGAGGGGCCGGCTCCTTGCAGCCACAGAGCCGCGAAGCACAAAATCGGAACTTTTAGAGTCTGCCCCGCTGAGGGACATCGTTCCAGAGGCTAAGTGGGGGATTTAGCCCTCGCAGGAACAGTGTGGTTTCAGGACCCGTGAGGTCACAAAGGGACCGGAGGTGTCTGAGTACGGCAGAGCTCCCAGGTATCAGGGGAGGGAAGCCAGTGGCAGAGAAGGAGCTGCGCAGTGCGATTTCAGCCTGGGCTTACCGTGGACCATAACCTGAAGCACAATCCGGCCGCAGCTCTTCCAACAGGGACCCCGCAGGAGGCAGCTGCGGAGAGAGCCCCGCCTTCCTTCTCTGGAGGAGTGGCACGGGAGTGCGCAGCAGGAATCTGCTGGGTTCGGAGCGGGGTCCCCAGCGCTTGGGTCCTCTGGCTGGAGACTGGCAACCACCATTTCCATTCCCGGCCTCCAGGGTGGTACCAAAAGTGCTCAGGGAACAAAGACTCCAGAGAGCAAACCTGAGCGAATTGCTTGGCCCATCCCCTGGCAAGGGTGGGGCAATTCCGCCTTGGGCAAAGACATTTGAGAATCAAGGCAAAGGGCCCCCTCCCCAGAAGATCAGTGAGAATATCCAGCCAAGACCAAGTTTATCAATCAGTAAAAACTGTGGAACTCCAGAGTATTTTTCTCTCTCACTCATCTATTCTTAGCTCAATAAAATGACAAGGAGAAAAAACTCACCACAAAAAAAAGAACAAGAGACAGTATTGACGCCTAGAGACCTAGTTAATACAGACATCAGTAATATGTCAGAAATCGAATTCAAAATGACAGTTATCAAGGTGCTAGCTGGGCTCAAAAAAAGCATGGAAGATATTAAAGAATCCCTTTTGGGAGAAATAAAATCCCTTTCTGGAGAAATAAAAGAACTAAAATCTAACCAAGTGGAAATAAAAAAAGCTATTAATGAGCTTCAATCAAAAATGGAGGCTCTTAATGCTAGAATAAATGAGGCAAAAGAAAGAATTAATGATATAGAAGACCAAATGACAGAGAATAAAGAAGCTGAGAAAAAGAAAAACAACTATTGGACCACAAGGGGAGAATTCGAGAGATAAGTGATACCATAAGACACAACATTATTAGAATAATTGGGATCCCAGAAGAAGAAGAAAGAGAGAAAGGGGTGGAAAGTATATTGGAACAAATTATTATAGAGAATTCCCCTAATCTGCCAAAGGGAACAAGCATCAAAATCCAAGAGACACAGAGAACCCCACTCAAAATCAATATAAATAGGTCTATACCCCATCATCTAATAGTAAAACTTACAAGTCTTTGTGACAAAGAGAAAATCCTGAAAGCAGCTCAGGACAAGATGTCTGTAAAATACAGAGGCAGAAATGTTAGGTTGGCAGTAGAACTTTCCACAGAGACCTGGCAGGCCAGAAAGGACTGGCATGACATGCAGAAAACGAGAAAAATATGCAGCCAAGAATACTATATCCAGCTAGGCTGTCACTGAAAATCGATGGAGAGATAAAAAGCTTCCAGGACAAACAAAAACTAAAGGAATTTGCAAACACCAAACCAGCCCTACAGGAAATATTGAAAGGGGTCCTCTAAGTAAAGAGAGAGCCTAAAAGAAACACAGACCAGAAAGGAAGAGAGACAATATACAGTTAACAGTCACCTTACAGGCAATACAACGGCACTAAATTCATATCTGTCAATAGTTACCCTGAGTGTAAATGGGCTAAATGCCCCAATCAAAAGACATAGAGTATCAAAATGAATAAAAAACAAGACCCATCGATATGATGCTTACAAGAAACTCATCTTAGGCCCAAAGACACCTCCAGCTTTAAAGTGAGGGGGTGGAAAACAATTTACCATGCTAACGGACATCAAAAGAAAGCTGACGTAGCAATCCTTATACCAGATAAATTAGATTTTAAGCCAAAGACTATAATAAGAGATGAGGAAGGACACTATATCATACTAAAAGAGACTGTCCAACGAGAAGATCTAACAATTGTAAATATCTATGCCCCTAATGTGGGAGCAGCCAATTATATAAACCAATTATTAACAAAGCCAAAGAAACACATCAACAATAATACAGTAGGGGACGTTAATACCCCCCTCACCGAAATGGACAGATCATCTAAGCAAAAGATCAACAAGGAAATAAAGGCTCTAAATGACACACTAGACCAAATGGACATCACAGATATATTCAGAACATTCCATCTCAAAGCAACAGAATACACATTCTTCTCTAGTGCACATGGAACATTCTCCAGAATAGATCACATCCTGGGACACAAATCAGGTCTCAATCAGTACCAAAAGATTGGGATCATTCCCTGCATATTTTCAGACCACAATGCCATGAAACTACAACTCAATCACAAGGGGAAAGTTGGAAAGAACTCAAATACATGGAGGCTGAGG
>CM052806.1:43053524-43156375 GCA_028533885.1 Nasua narica | reverse complement strand
AATCATCAGGCTTACACATTTCACAGCATTTGCCATAGCACATACCCTCCCCAGTGTCCATATCCCTATCCACCCCCCCACCTCCCAGCAACCCTTAGTTTGTTTTGTGAGTTTAGGAGTCTCTTATGGTTTGTCTCCTTCCCCATCCCATCTTGTTTCATTTCTCTTCCCCACCCCCCCATAACCCCCTGCCCTGCCTTCTCTGTTTTTCTTAATCTTTTAATTTTTTTCAGTCAAACCTGATTCTTCTAAAATTCAAAAGTACAAATAAAATAAATATTACAACTTACTGTATTCTCATTTTCCAAATTTCTAGTCTGTAAATAACCACAATTAATATTTTTGTAGGTATATTTAAATATCATAATCATAAGCAAACATATGTATGACATTTCCATACAAATGGGATCCTACTATATACGTGAATCTCTAACTTAATAATCTACTTACTTCTACTTTGAGGACATCTTTATTGCAGTAACCTCATTTTGTATTTCAATAGCAAGGATACTTTAAACTCTAATTTAATGGCAGCTAAATGTAAGCTGTTGAAGATACTTGTAGAAAAACATGGTATTGAGGGTAGCATGTGAGCAATTAGAAAGTTTCAATTTATTTGACCATTCTTTCCATATTGGAAAACTGACTGGATTCGGAGTAATGATGTTAAAAAAGATCACTTTATATCATAAACACTAATCCCAAGCTATCTCTTTCTCAAATCTAAATTGATGTATTTCATGTTGAATTTTCCGTTTTGAAAAATTTCCTGTGGTTCTTCAGATAATATCAACTTCATCACTAAAATCTGAGACTTGGTCAATGGTTTACTACACCAGAAATGGAGCTCACAAAAACGTGGGAGACGGTGCCACTGATGAAAGAAGACCCAAGGAAGGATACTTTCATCTTTTAGAGTTGTGGGAATTATTGAAATCTCAATAGTATACTTGTCAGGAAAGAAAAGGAGGTAAAAGAAGATCAGATCAGTACCATTAGCCATTAGTCGACAGACCAACTGGTGTGCTTAAGCACTCTTTTTGCTTTTATCACGAGGAGAATTTGCCAATGGCCAGAGAATCTGGCAACTACTTAGTGACTGGCATGATGAAATTGCTGGGCTCCATTATGGAGATTATTCAATTCTGAAAAGTGATACAGAAACTGTGAAAAGAATTTCACAGCCAGGAACTCCCCACTCTCATTTGAAAAGCTACTCTATTTTTTTTAAACATAACTAACCTTATTATACTCCTTTTGTAAATACTTGTTTTCATGTCATTCAGCTAAATCAAAGCTCACCAGGCTAAATAGGAAAATTAAGGAAAAACATATTTTCTCATCATATAGATGTCCTCAAATTGCCCAATCTCATTTAGAATATTTTTAGTGTATGTAAAAATATACTCTGGCCATTATTTTTAAAAGATAGAACATTCCAGAAATCCCCTGGTAGAGATCATGTTATTAACCAATTGGTGCAATGTATACAAGAGACATGGGATTATTTGTATAAAAACTTACAGCCAAAGAATTTATGGCAGTAATATAAACTCATGAATGTCCTGTTCTGCCAGGGGGAATTCTCTGCAGTAGCTAGATGACTGATGATGTGGCAGAGTGCGATAACAAGTACAGCTGCTTCTATAAAAAAGAAATCATAACAAGCTAAAGAATAAATCCTCCATAAGAAATCTCTTAAAGTGACAATCCAGTTTACTTGTTTTCCTGTAATGGGATTCTATCATCTACTTTTCCCACTCAATGTACAATTCAAGCGTACAATATTTTTGGTGCTCAGTCTTCAAATGCTGCCAATAAGAAAATTTTATAAATGAAGCATTCTAAGCTAATTTTACAAAGTAATAATATAGACCGAAGAAAACTGCACCAAACATACATTCAAGGAAAGCTTTTTCAGATAAAATCAGAAAAATGTATCATTAGTAGTAGAAGGACCCATGTTTCCTGAGTTTGCTGTAAAATTTGAAGACTCCGTATCTGTCTGGGGGATTCCAGGGTATGAAATATTTTGAACCTTTAAAGTTGAGTGAAAATTCTCTTCATGTATACATCTTATGAACAGAAACCTAGGGAATTTATATATATATATAAATATATAATACATACTTAATAAAGTATATAATATTTTATTAAATAAAATATATTTTGTTTAATAAAATATATTTTATTCAATAGAATATATAATTGTTTATATTTAATATTTAATAAAATAGTTACTATTTAATAAAATATATATTTATATATATATAAATGCTGACTTTTTGAAGATCTTAGGCTGGTTATAAAGAAAGAATATTTAAGTATTCCCTATAAGATGTGAGTGCTAGTATTTGACTTCCCACCATTAACAGTGCAAATCCAATCTCTTCAAGTTTACTCTATTTAAGGTTAATTTAAAGTTTAATCCTGAAGGAGACTTATACAAATATTCTCTTTATAACTGTTAAAATACATTTGGCTGGGGTAAGAATTAAAATGTTACTATTAATTTTACCTGACCTCAATTATGATGCAATAATGACTAAGACTTGAACAGAGCAATATGATGCTACCTAAACCAAGGGAAGAAATTGCAGAGGTTATCGCAGTAGAGGCTGGAGTGTTCGTAAAGATGTCAACTTCCAAACAGAGGGTGGAGATAACCTTTCTACCCACATCAGCAACAGATGCTCCAGTGGAGGCAGGATGAGAATGGTTGAATCCATTCATTTATCCAGTTAAAAAATTCTCTTCATTTGCATACATTGTAATAGTTGTTATAAATGATCTTACATTGCACAAAATTTACTCCTTAATCCTCAAAGATGTTAAAAGTAGATATATTACATATGTTAACAATAACCTTCAATTTTAGATAATTTCTCAGCATCCTCACTAAACTGAAATGCTATCCTAGTCAAAGTAATTGGATTTTACTATGCTACACATTAGTTTGAACCTACATATATGTGTGAACCTACATATTTTTAAGCTCGGTATATATGTAATATGAAGGGTAACCATATATTCCAATTCGCCAAGGTCCTACTTTATAATTGTTATCTTAACATAATTATTACTACAAGTATCCCTTTCACTCTCAAATACCTTTGGATGATTAAATCATATGGTTACCTGGCATGAATACATACTTTCATATTTTGGCTCCTTTATATTTATCTGACTTTTCACTTCAGAATGCAAGCAACTTGCTTGTAAGGTTATACTCTGATATATATAAAATACTCACAGAGAACAAGAGTCATCTGAGTTATGGCATTACATGGCATTACATGGCATTACATAACAATTTCATGTTAATTATCACATACTGCTGCTTCTGGTAAAAAAGAAAATCTAACTGTAAATATGATGTAACATCAGGCAAGAAAGTCAGGACATCTCAGATACAGGTGTATAAGCTGCCAGGTTATCACACACACACACACACACACACACACACACACACACACACACGGTAATGAGAATAGAAAGGGCTCTCTTTTGTGTTTTGCTTTTTAAGACTTATTTATTTGAGAGAGAGAGAGAGCATGCATAACCCTCAGTGTGGGGCAGCAAGGGTGGGCAGAGGGAGAGAGAGAATCTCAAGTTGACTCCCCGCTGAGAACGGAGCCTGAAGCTGGCTGGCTCTCACGACGCTGAGATCATGACCTAAGCAGAAATCAAGAGTTGGATGCTTAACCAACTGAGCCACCCAGGCACCCCGAAAGAGTTTCCTTTTCTAAGCATCAACTCCAACAAGTTCATTTTGGTAAAAAAAATTCTGAGGAAGTGTTTCATTCAGATGAGTTATATCAATTCAGTCTCCCAATGGACCTTATAGAATCATGGACCTTATAGAATCATTTCATCCTATAATATTTACAAAAAAAAAAATTGAGGGGCGCCGGTGTTACTCAGTTAGCTGAATGCCAAACTCTTGGTTTCGGTTCAGGTCGTGATCTCATGGTTCGTGGAATCAAGCCCTTCATCAGGCTCCACGTTCATTGAGGAGTCTGCTTGAGATTCTTCTCCTCTGCCCTTTCCCCTGCTCATGTGTATGTGTTCTCTCTCTCTCTCTCTCTCTTAAACAAATAAATAAAGCTTTAAAAAAAGAAAAGAATCAAATGATTTTCCTTAGGCACTAGTCAAAGCTGCTGAACACAGAATGTTTGTGGTACATTTCCCATACACAGTAAGTGCTAAATATGTTATGAATGAATGAATGAGGTATGGAACATTTTTATATTTCTATTTTAAATTTAGAATTTTTCCCAACAAAAAATAATACCGTAAAATATGCATTAGTTCCATGTTTCTTTGTTGTAATGTAAATTAAATAAACTTCATTTGGACTTACTGTACATTAATCTTAAAATGATACTTGACAGAGAATGAGATACAGAACACAAAGAGGAAAATGAGGAGCTAGATTACAATAATCAACTGCTTCAAGCTAAATGTCACCTTAGATACAATAATTACTGAAAATTAAAGAAAATAGGTACAAAGGCTAGTTTATTTTTGCTGATGTTTTATTTTTCCATTTAAATTAATAAAGTACTGCCTTCTATCCTCAAAATTTGCTTGTAACTAGTTCTTTAGAATCAGTTAAGAAGTTAACTAATTTCTGAAGAGGCTGTGTTAATATAAGTGACATATCAACACATTTATTTACTATGTCTGCAAGAGGTATAAAGAAACCCCTTAATTTACTACGAGAATTCATGCTAAATAGCTAGTATCTATATATTTTTTCTTTTTTCTTTTACTGACAAGTAATAAATATAAATTCTAAGCATACTAATGCTGTTTTAAAATTGAATCTCTAAATTCCCTATGCTTTACCAGCTAATAGAACATCATCTCTTATAGTCAAATCTTACAAACAGGCTAACTGCAAATAGTTGGGTATGAATTACCTGGTAAGTATTCTTTATATTTGAGTAGGAGTAAAAGTAAAATTGTCCCCATTCTTTACTCTCTTTCATCTCATGGATTTAGGGATATTATATGTTTTAAATAAATGATCCTATTTGAGGGGCACCTTTCACTTTAAAAATGTAGAGAGTAGTATTCAAAGAATGGACGTTTCTCTCTAAAGAAACCTCTTCACCAACTTCCCTACCCTTCAAATATCTTAATATATATAAAACCAATGTATAGAAATCTCTTCCAGGGTGCCTGGGTGGCTCAGTTGGTTAAGCGACTGCCTTCGGCTCAAGTCATGGTCCTTGAGTTCCGGGATCGAGTCCCACATGGGGCTCCCAGCTCCACAGGGAGTCTGCTTCTTCCTCTAACCTTCTCTCCTCTCATGTTCTCTCTTTCTCTCTCAAATAAATAAATAAAATCTTTAAAAAATAAAATAAAATAAAATAAATGATCCTGTTTGAATTAAAACTGGGCTGCCCCTTTCCAATAAACTGGGTTTTCTTATGGGATAGGGGATTTAAATTCTTATTTGGTTTGTAAAGTCTGGCTTGAGATTTTTCACTTTTGCTGTAGTTATATTTTGGTTTGGAGTGTTGGTTTATTTCATGCTTAATTTTTCTGTATTTACCAGCTGAAAGGCCTGATTCATAATGAAATACCTGCAAGCCGTACGCACAATACCAGGGGTTTTACTAGGTGGCTGCCAAGGTCTGCATGCAAAATGGTCAAAGATAAAACAAGCCTTTTGAAGAATATTTGTTGGCATGGAAATGGAGGTTAATGAGGAAATGTGTTTCCATAATGATAATATTAATGCTTTGCATTTATATAGCTCCTTTTTTTTTATATAGCTCCTTTTCATAGAATGCTCAGAACACTTGAACTCTGCCTCCACTTCCTGATATTTGTCATATATTTTGAGTGGTTTTTACAAAACTAAGTGAGATAAAAGAGAAATGCTCCAAATTTACTATTTTTCAGACATCAGTAAGAGCAAAACACAACCAGTCTCATTCCAGAGGGAGCTATGAGGTATGGCACACAAATTGGTATATGGATTCAAACTTCTTCTAATTACAGATATGACTCTTAGACCTATAATCAAATTAGAAATACTAGCCTAAGTATCATTGTGTTGGGTCAGTAAGGATGAGAAGCCTCCTAAAAGTGCCCAGATGCCTGAAGAACAGAAAGATATAGGCTGGTTACACAGTTCAGATCTCACAAATGGGAGAAAAGTTTCCTTATCTAGTTCCCTGGTAATTTTTCTTTGTTCCCAACCCCAAAACAAGTCTTCTTACAATGTTTCACACATGTGAACATTAAGATTATATGAATGGTTTCAAGAAACAAAACTCATACTGCAGCCAAATTCCCCAGAAACCATGCACCCATAAAGAGCAATCACTTGCAGCCAAAAGAAAATCCATCTAGCCTCAAAATTAACTATTGTTCAGTTGCTCATTTTTTCAATGTGCCACAGAATAAATATTTCATGAAATGAAAACTGTAGATTTTTTTCTACTTAGTGCTTGAAAAGGCCAATCAAAACCTTGAGAGGGAAGAGAAATCATATAGACACTTTTTTAAAGACATTTAAAAAAAAAGATGCACAAAGAACTCCTTTTAGGAAAACAGTTAATAATGCCTCTTGGAACCTCTGAGTAAAAGGCAATGCTCTTGCAAACTCATCACCTTAGATGGAAAAGGTTAAAGTAATTTCACAGGAGCACACTAAGAAGTCATGGTAAGATGAGGGGGAAAGAGGCATCTTAGCTCCCACGCCTGCTTTCCAACAGAGAGTCATATTCTCTCCCAAGAGTATAGGAAAAAGCACCTGACCATTATCTGTTATCCCAAACAGCTTTATTACACTATTATGCACTTTTTGCATGATTGGAATGAAAGATATTTCCTACCAAGGACAACTCTGCTTATAATTAACCTTTGGGACTTATTTTTCAACTCTGGAGATAAAGTTAATACAATGGTAAAAATCTCATGCCAAAGGATCACAGGAATATAAAGGCTGGAATGAGTTCCCAGCCTAGCCAATCTAAATGTAAGAAATCATTCCTTATCTTCTCTTGGGGCAAGGAAGTATATTGTTGCCATGACGCAAACGTCTTCTATTTTATTTGAATTCCTCTAGATAATTCTGCACTTGATCCATGTTCACAATGCAGATGGAAGGATTGGGAATAGAAGGCTTATGTTTATTAGCAGTAGGTCTATAAAAGGTGAAGTGCACCTATTGTAGATCACATTTGCAACAATTAAGTAGGAAATAATCATTCTCTTTAATGTGACATTAAATTCTTTCTCTAAAATTCATCTCCTTATGCAAATTTAGTTGCACAGATTCTGTTTTTATATTACTAAACTACACAACAGATTGAAATTTAAAACAGAACAATAAAATGGAACCTTAAATTTAAGGAATGTCTGAAACTACTATTGGTGTTAGCCAAAGTTTATAAAATAGCAGAAAAGTCATGGACAGAACGATCTATACGGGCAGCAACACTGACTAAAAAGTTAAACACAGTGATCTTCTCCCATCTATCACAGGCGTCAGAACAGTGGGGGCCATGGGACAAATAAGGCCCACCTGCCTCCTATATTTTGTAAATAAAGTGTTACAGGAACAAAGTCACATTCATTTGTTTACATATTGTCTATGGCTGCCCTCGTCCTTACAACAGTGCTGAATAGTCACAGCAGAGACCCCAAGGTGCACAAAGCTGTAAAATTTCACTATTTGACCCTTTACAGAAAAAGCTTGTCCACTCGATCTATAGACCAGTTGTTTTCAACAAGACCAACCCCAGACCAACCCCCTGCCCATCTACTGGGCAAACTCTGCTCCAGGCTGTATATGGGCATAGATTTGTTTTGCTTATTTTTGAGTTTCATAGAGATGGAATTATGAAATCTATGTTATTTTTGTCTTCTTTCACTTAAAATTAGGATTATGAGAATTATTCGTGTTCTTTTGTGTAGATTTTAAAATTGTATTGTATTTCACTGAGTAAATAAACATACGTATCTATATATGTATAGATATATGTATCTACACTTCTGTTAAGTCTGATTCAAATGGTTTTCAGCTATTGTGTAATACAAACTGCATTTTGGAAACATTAATTTTTAAACATGTTAGATCAACCTTATAATTCTAGAGTAAATCCCAATTGGCTGTGATTTCCTTTTATAAACACTGAATTATATTTATTAATATTTAGCAATATTTTAATTAGGAAGTTTGTATGTTCTAGAGATTCAAACTCTAATTTTGTATGAGTGTATGTGTGAGTGTGTGTGGGATGGGGTATACTGCCCATGTCACATTGTGGTATCAGTGTTTTGCCACCTTCAGCAAAACAAATTGGAAAATTTCTCCCTTTTTCTAATCTCTAGGAAAGAAATAAAATTTGAATTACAGATTTAATTTCTTTAACTATTCATATTTTTTTTTTACTTCTGATGTTAGTATTGGTAAGTTGTTTTTCAAGTTATCAATTTTAATTTTCAAGTTTATTGATGTAAAGTTGCTCATAATAGCCTCTTATTCCCTTCTTAGTAGCTGAAGGTGCCAAAAATGACGTCTCATTTTTTTATTCCTGATATCAATCATTATGTCTTTTTTTCTTGATTACTTTTGCTAAAGGTGTGTCTATTTTACTATTCTTCTCGAATAACATTTTGGTTTGATTGATTCTCTTAATAGTATGTTAATTTTCTACCTCATTAATTTTTACTCTCATCTTTTTCAATTTTGTTTTCCTAGTTTCTTTGGATATAATGTATTATTCTTTTGCTTGGTTTTTCAGATATAAAATTAGATCATTGATAGTCATTCTTTCTTCTTTTCTAATATTTACATTTAGGGCATCGGATTTTTCTCTAATCTAAGATTGCACAACCATTGCACTATTGACATTTTGGGGCAATGTAATTCTTTCTTGTGGGGGTACTCCCTTGTATATCGGAGTATGTTTAGAAATATCCTTGGCCTCCGCCTGCTAGGAGCCATAATACCTCTACACCTTCATTTGTAACAGTCAGAACTGTCCTCAGACATTATGAGAGGTTCCATTGGGGGAAAATATCCCCTAGGTGAGAACTGCCATTCTAATCACAAATTTAGCTAAACCCCACACATTTGATATACTTTTGTTATCAAACAGTTCAAATTGTTTTCTAATATCCAATGTGGTTATTTGACTTATGTGTTGCTAATGTATACAATTTAATTTTCAAACACTGATGAATTTTCTAGTTATATTTTTGTAGTGGCTTTCTAGTTTAATTCCACTACAGTCAGAGAATATATTGTGTTTAAATTCTACTCTGAATTTTGTTTAGACTTGTTTTATAGGTATGGTAATTGATCCACATACACTTTTTCTTTTATTTTTTTATTTTTATTTTTTAAAGATTTTTTATTTAATTATTTGACAGAGAGGGAGAGATCACAAGGTGGCAGAGTGGCAGGCAGAGAGAGAGGGGGAAGCAGGCTCCCCACCGAGCAGAGAGCCCGATGCGGGACTCGATCCCAGGACCCCGAGATCATGACCTGAGCCGAAGGCAGAGGCCCAACCCACTGAGCCACCCAGGCGCCCCACACTTTTTCTTTTAAAATGTGTTTTTGGCAACCAGTGAATGCAAAGTTGTTTATATTTCAATGCGGGAGAATTTGTTAACCATGTTGTTAAAATTGTCTTACTAAGATTGTCAAGTAATTATAAAGTAAAATAGTCTTGCTAAAATTGATAGCCTTACTGCTCTCCAAAAAGCTCATTTTATTGGTTTCTAATAACAATGTGTTAAATTTCCCAACTATAATTTTGAATTTGTCTCTTTTTCCTTTTGTTGCTGTTCATTTTTAAAAGGGGAATATTAACATAGACTTGTTGTATCTTCCTCTTGCTGTCTCATTTATTATAATGTAAGAATGCTCTTTAACTCTGATACTGTTTCTGACCTTAAACTCTGTTTCATCTGTTATCAGAAGAGCTATACCAACTTTCTCTTGCTTATTTATTGTATTACACATATTTTTATATCTATATATTCATAGTGTGGTTCTTTTTTTTAAGATTTTATTTATTTGACAGAGAGAGAGAGATCACAAGTAGGCAGAGAGACAGGCAGAAAGAGAAGGGGGAAGCAGGTTCCCTGCTGAGCAGACAGCCAGATGCGGGGCTCGATCCCAGGACCCTGAAATCATGACCTGAGCTGAAAGCAGAGGCTTTAACTCACTGAGCCACCCAGGGGCCCCTATAGTGTGGTTCTTAAAAGAAACATGTATGTTTTTTATTCCCAACAGAAAAATATGCGTTTTAATTGAAGTGTTTAGTCCATTTATATTTAATGTAATCACTGGCGTATAAGAACTTAAACATACATTTCAATATTTACTTACTATTTGCCCCATTATTTGTTTTTTCCTTTTTGTCTCCTTTCCTGCCCCTTCTTTTAGAGTAAGTAATATTTATATTCTTCCAATTTTCCCTTTATTAGGTTTTTAGGAGTACATTATTTTTTTTTTATTTGTAGTTACTCTAGAGATTTCAATATACATCGTGGAATTATTAAAGTCTCTCTTAATTTTTACTTTAAAATTTTCCAGAACAAAATAAAAAGCATATTTCAATGCCTTCTTTCATGTTATTGTCACGTATTTTACATCCACATATACTTAAACTTCATTAAATATTGTTTTTGTTGTTGTTTTACACAACACAAAAAGCTATTTCTATTTACTCATGTATTTAACATTTCCAGAGGATTTTATTGCCTCCTACATTACCAATCTTCCATCTGGAGTACATGTCACCACTAAAAATAATGCCACTTGTCAAAGTAGTCATGTATCTATCATGCAATTCAATGATTTTCCAGTTTCTATATAATAAAGTCCAGATGCCTTAGCCTGACATTCATGATCTTCTACTTAACTAATTTCCAATCCTATCAACTTCTCTATCAAACTCTTTCTGCTGAGCTGACTAAAATTATCTTTATTATACAAATATATGTACCTGATACAATGACACATGATGATTCATAAAATGTGCTTTAAAAAATCTTTATTTTTTTTTCCAGTGATCTTTGAAAGATTCTTCCTTGGTGGTCACCTTCAATGAAAACCTAGGTGGGTCCTATAGTCATGTACTCACTTTTATACAGCTAAACAGTATCAATTGGGCAGTGTGAATATCAGAACAATATGTTAATCTACACTCAGTCTCCATGCAAAGCTAAGACTTCTTTGCCTTCTCTCAGTTATGACTCCCTGCTACCTAGTTGTATGCAACAGAAGGGATGGGGATGGGGACTGTAACTGGCTTCGTGTTCCCTTTTTGTGCATTCCACGACTCCCCCCACTCCCAACTGCTATTTCAGACCCATTCGGGGCTGGGACTGAGGCATGACATGAAGGATATTTAGAGCAGATGTCTTCTCTCATGCCACATTTTCATGGGTTCTAAAAAGACTCTTGTTACTGGTGATCTCATCAGCAGGCTTCTTGACCATTTTATCTAGGATGATTCTCAAACTTTCAGAACTCACTCAGCCACGTTCAGCTTCCCCTAGGTGGCCCTATTGGACAAGCTCTACGATGGTCTATAATTATGCACTGCACTGATCCTCAGGAAGCATTCAAGCACTCCTCACCTATACAAACTCTCTAAAGCACAGTCCAATCACAACACAGTAAGCACATTCTTTACACTGCTAGCAGGTAACTGGGTGGCTTACTCTGCCTTAGATTATTTTGGCAGGAATCAGGTAGCTTCAGGAGACCCAGGAAGCTCCCTGAGTGGTAACACTAAAAGTCTTCTTTTTTGCCTTGACACAAAATTGGGAATTACCTTTTACTTTAAAAATGTAGAGAGTAGTATTCAAAGAACAGACGTTTCCCTCTAAAGAAACCTCTTCACCAACTTCCCTACCCTTCAAATATCTTAATATATATAAACTTTTTAGGGCATGCAACAGTTTTTGATTATTCTTTTGTAACCTGTCTTCAGATTCAATCTTGATTGTATCTAGTTCCTAAATTGAAACTTCCAATTTAGTATCTGGTTACATACATTTGGCACTTCATTACCAAACGTCTTCTCAACCCTTTCCTTTCTCAATCCACATTCTGTACATACTTCCATGTTGTAATTGCAGTGTTTGAATAAAGCAACAACATTTAGGAAAGAATTATCAAAAATGCGAAACACCTGTGGTTTACAAATATCTAATTGCTAAAGAATGTATTTCACTATATTTCTAGAAACACCACAAGCATGGGAGGTATTTTGGTTCCAAAATGTAAATGGTATAAATTGGGTAGATTCAAACCTTGCTTGGACAAAGTTCAGAATATTCGCAGCTAACCCAATCCACAAGCATATAATACTTTGTCACTAGTGCAAGCTCTGAAGATATTTAGAAATCAGTTTATCAGGTTTCTTCCTCTGAAGAAAATATGAATAGAGCATCTTAGCTGGGTTGCAATTAAAATGAAGTACAGAAGTTACTGTCCTGTTAGGGCAATCTGCAAGTTTTATATATGTTTTCAATATAGTAAAGAAGAGTTTGGGGTCAGAATGAATTGGATTAGAATACCAGTCCTCTATTCAATAGTTGTATGTCCCTACGTAAGATATTTAACCTCTCTAAACTTCAGTTCCCTTACTATAAAATGGTAATCAACCAAACTCAGCTTGCAGAGAGTTAGTGATTAAAGAAATAATATATGTAAAATGTTTTACAAGATCACTAGCAATAGAAAGTGCTAAATAAAAGTTATTTCCCTTCCAAAAAAAAAAGTTATATCCCTTCCATTCTCTAAATTCTCTGCTTTTTGTCCTCTTTCCTTATTTCAACCATAATTACAGTAATTTTATCTATGACTTTGAAATTGTTCAGGAGAAAACAATTTGGAAAAAAAATGCCATTTCCTTTAAGTGCAGTTTATCGTCTTCTTCCAAGATCATCTTAGGCCACACTGTTAACTACCTCCTCTAAGCTTTCTCACCAACTGTTGGGCACGTCCTATTTTTAAGGAAGCATTAGTTTCCTTTTCATTTGCCTCATCTTTATTACTGAGTTTTAAATTCATGTGGCTCACGAATGTGATCTTATATTCACTTCTTGTATTTACCAGTGTTCCACAAAGCCTCTTTTGAAACTTAAAGATTTATTTATTGTCTCTTCTGGTGGAGAATTAAAACTTTCAAGATTGTTAGGGCAAGGTTTTAGTGCCTCTCTGCACCAGTAAGCAGATGGTGTCTGCTCTAACAATTATGAGAATTGTGAGAAACCAAGAGGTGATATAAATGGTAAGCAATCAATGAGGTTACTTAAGATCTACTATAATAGATGAGCTTCATTAATTTAGAAAGACAAAGTGAGTCCACATGAACTTCTAATACAAGGACCAGCATTCAACATCATACCTCATAGGTTAGGCCATGTATAAGATCAGCTGAAGGCAAGTACAACTTGAATGAAAATCATTAATATGACTTTGGTTGTCATAATTAGAGTAAAAATATTATTCTTATTGTTTCAGGTTACATTCATTAGAAGGCAGATTCTGTGATAGAAATTAGAGTACAGAGGGGTTATTAAGGAGAGGTCTGGGATCAACACTTGGGGAAGGAAAGATGAAAGATTGAGAGAAGAGAGAGATTAGCTGAAATGAAATCTCAAAGAAGGCAAGAATTCTAAGGCTGAGATGACCTTCATTGTCATCCTTTGTTAGGATGAAAAGGCTGGGCCTCCATGTTGACCAACTGCTGCATACAGAGCATGATGGGAAGAAGGAAGCGTCTTTGGAGAGGTGGTTCTCTTACAGCTAAGTAATCTCCAAAGGGGTTCAGCTGAGGGCTGTCCGCCAGCAGAGAGACTCCCAGGATTTGGGGTAATAGGCTCCTAATTCTTGAAAGAAGATCTGGGCAGCCACAATCCCTATGAATGTTGACTCTATTTTCAATTGCATGTTAATGCCTGTAAGTATTGTGATTAACTGTTCATAAAAATAATGAATCTGAGATTGACCAGAACCCTTAAAGGTTTTTATTCATGACCTCAGAACAAACGAAGCAACTACCAAGTACTAGAACATAGGTACTGAAGTTCAAAAGAGAATAGGACAGTTCTTGCTCTTGAGGACCTAGGGCACGAAATTTCTAAAATAATAAATATATCTTATGTTTGGGAAGATTGTAATATTTTCATCCAAGTACAAATGCACATGTCTACTTGGCTGCCTTTAGAAAAACAATCTTTTACATAGATGGACCAACGATAACCTGTGGGCCAATTTTGGCCACATGTTTTTATAAATAAAATTTTCCTGGAACACAGTCAGGCCTATTTATGTAGGTGTTATCTAGGGCTCGTTTTGTGCTACAAGGGCAAAGTAACATCATTGCAGTAGAGGCTATAGGTCTTTCAAGTCTAAAATATTATTAAAATCTGGTCTTTCACAGAAAATGTTTGCTGGCCTCCCCTCTAATAACACTCTGAGATTCATAGGTATACAATATTAAGACTGATCTTTAATATACAAGTAATAGTGATCTGGGTTTCTTTAATTTTACTTTTTGGATAAGTATGTGATCCACACATTGGAGAATATTTTATACTTAATTTGTAAGCACCACTTTCTGTATAATGCTCATACTCTAAAAAATTTTCCTTTGAATACCTTTCATCTATTTCTTTTCACCATCATCATCATCATCATCATCATGTAAGCTAAAAGGATGAACATGTGTTTAACACAATTCTACATAAATTCAGTGTAGTCAATATGGTGTAACATATTAATGGTTAGATACCACCCTCAATGAAAATATTCTGTGCTATTCTATAATACTTTTAACATTTTTTTATCAGAATTTGTATGAAAATGAAAAGCATATTTATCAAATTTGTGTATGACACAAAGCTGTGGAATGATAGTTACTATACTGAATGACAGAAACAGTATTCAAGAGGATTGCAAAAAGTTGGAAAGATGAGCCAAAACTAACAAAGTGAAATTTAACAGGACTAAATAAAATTCCATATTTGGGTTTAAAAAAATCGAAACGCAATTGTACAAATATAAGATGGAGAACACATGGCTAAACAGCAGTGAAAGGTGAGTAAGTTTTAGGGTTATAGTTAACTGCAAGCTTAATTATGAACCAACACTTTGATGTGGATCTGAAAAATGTTCACATAATCTTAGTATGGGCTTTAATATCATTATGTATTCTATCCAGATGAAGGCTGTTAATTGCATTGCATACTGCATTGGTCATAAGCCATCTGGAATGATGCGTTCAATTTAGAGAGCCCCTTTTAATAGGAACCTTGACAAATGCAGTGAATGTTTGACATTTTTCCCCCACCATAGACATCAGATACCTGCTTGCTCAAACCTTTGAAGCTAGGTTGCAGGAATAAAGCTAGGCTCTAATCAGAAGCACCTGCAGTTGAGTTTAGTTTGAGAATCAGAAATGCAAAGCAGAGGGAATACTTAGAACACACTCTAGCAAGGATAAAAGCAGGGGCTGTAGATTTATTTTCTTGAGGCATTGCAGTTAAGTCATGCACCAGGAGATGTCAGCAGGGACAGTCGTGGTATCTGTAGAGAAGTTAAGTCTTCCCAAGATTAGTTCTCTGTCCAATTTCAGACTTTGCTCTTATCTCTATATCTTATTCCTCACATTATGAGGAATGTTGGTCCAGATCACCCCTATGGGCCTTCTCAAGTCTAAATTTCTCTATTCCGTATTTTCTAGTGGTTACTCTTTACAGACTCACAAATATATGAGTGTGTACATGGAAAGGCTATAGTGCCTGGAACAAAGGAAAATGAATGGAAGTGGAATTGGGAAGAAAAGTGGGCAGAATCTACCTACCACTCAATGACCAATATTGAGTCCTTATTTTACAAAAAGAAATTAAGGTTTTTAATTACCTTCCCGATAATATCTTTCACTGGAAAAAAAAAAAAAACCTGCAGCACATGCCATGGGGAGACAGCATGATTGAGCATTAAAAAGCAAGTATATAACGTAGAAGCAGTGGTATTTACACTATCTGCACTGTGGAATGTGATATGTTTGGGTAAATTGCCTAGAGGAAATAGTAGAAAAAATGTCACTTTTTTTACATTTTATTTAAGCATATTATTCATGTTTTATTTGTTACTCTCGTTTATTACCTGCAGTCTTTTACCTAGTATTCTTTCCATTTGTAGACACCGGTTTCCTAGTGGCAGAGTGGTCTTATGTAAAGAGCATGGGCTTTGGAGTCGGACTACACCTAAATTCAAGACCTCAGGCTCCATCACTAAGTCTGCAATTTTCACCTTGGGTAACTGACTCTAGCATTCTGGGCTTATGTTTTCTGATCTGTAAAAGGACAAAGAATGTATCTCATGATGATACTCTGAAGCATATGTTAGTTGCAGGACAGAAAGTTACACAATGTTAGTTCTCACACCCACTCTCATATTTTTGTCACAGTCTTCATTTTGTTTGTTTGCCTCTAAAATACAGTAAAATCAATTAAATTTGGATAAGAAAGTTTATCTTTTTAAATCTACATTCCCACTCAACTACTTCATCCCCAAGGCCCACCCTACCACACACTATCCGATCCAGAAAATGATTCTCCTGCTTTTGGGGTAATATCTGTGATAACGGTCAAACCTGGAATTATAGAGAAGCCAGTTCCTTCTATAAATATAACTTCATAATCTTTATCTCATTAAGAAAGGCTCGAAGTTCAAATGTTTTTAGACACAGTAAGGGTGTGAAGAAAGAACAAAACAGCAGTAAATCTTCACTGCATATCTATAGCTTTAGGTTAATTCAATCACAAAGAATTTCTAGGATTGCCATTAACATATCACAATCTTTTTTTGAACAATTCCTATAAAATACCTATAGGAGGTAAAAAAAATTAACTTTCAAGTAAGCAATATGTTCCTTAGATAATATCAAGGCATATTTTCACAAAATTGAATTATTACTATTAAAAGACCATGAGAGATAATATTTCTAGAAATAAAGTTAATATGTGTGTATGTATTATATATTTGACTTAAATTGAGAAAAATCTCTAAATCTTCTAAGAAGAGAACCAAGTGAGAACTGACACTATATTAATGGAAAGACAATATTTTAAAGATATCACTGTTCTTTAATTATTTTGTAAATATGATACTCAGTAATATTCTAATTGTTAATCAATTGTAACAAATATTCCAGATTAGTACAAAGTGTTAATAACAGGACCAATTATGTTTTAATTTGACTACTATTGTCAAGTTCATCTGGAAAAAAGTGCTAAAAGAGTCAAGAAAATGTTTAAAAAATAATGGAGTCTAACTCCACAAGCTTCTAAAGTAGAATATAAAATTATTCTTCACCAAAAGGTACAAAAATTTAGTAAGTATGAAAGAATAGTCAATCTAACTCTTAATTACATAAACACAAATGGAAATAAGAGTGTGCCATTTGCAACACCAGAGATGGACCTACAGGTTATTATGTTAAGTGAAATAAGTCAGACTGAGAGAGATAATTATGATTTCACTCATATGTGGAATCTAAAAAACAAAACAAATGAATTTTAACAAATAAAATGAAAAATCAGACCTATAAATTATAAAGAACAAGCTGGTGGTTGACAGAGGGAAAGGGGGTGGGGGAATGAACAAAACAGGTGAAGGAGAGTGGGATATACAGGCTTCCAGTTATGAAATGAATAAGTCACTAGGATAAAAGGCACAGCATAGGGAATGTAGTCACTGATATTGAAATAGCATTGTAGGGCGACAGACTGTAGCTATGGCAGTAGTGAACATAGTATAACGTATAAAGAAGTTGAATCTCTATGTTGCACACTTGAAACTAATGTAATATTATACATTACCTATACTCAAATTTTTAAAATTTTAAAAATAACCTTACATGATCAATTATTTAATAAATAAATTATTATAGAAAACTTAAAATAAGATACTGATTTTCACCTATTGGATAGATAAAAAAGGATGTGGGAAAGTAGATGTTATATAAATTACTATAAAATGTAGAGGGGAATTCAGTAACACTTACTGAAATTTAAAATGCACACACCCTTTGACCAAACAATTCGGCAGCCAGGAATCCTTGCTGTGGACACACTTACAAAAGTATAACAAGACATTTGGACAAGGATTCTTATGAAGAATTGTTTATAATGGGGGAAAAAAAAAGAAAATGACAACAATGAAAATATATTCAACATAGGACAAATATTACTACTCAATTTTTAAAAAATTATGAGATAGCCTATACATGCTGATACAAAAGATTTCCAAGTTATCAATAAAATCAGTGTCAGGTTGCTTTAAAAAAGTGACAGATACACACACATATATATGTACATGAAAAGATGCACACTTGCTTATGTTAGTGAAGAGATAATGTTCTACAAGGAAATACAAGAAATTTCAATGATTTAAAGTAGGACTATACTGAAGAACGTACTTATATTTTTTAACTTTTTATAATGAATACATCCATTACCCTGTGCATATATTACTATTTTTTATTAATAAGATTTTACTTTCAGAGCAGTTTTAAGTTTACAGGGAAACTGAATCATACAGAGAGTTCCCATATCCTACTCTCTTTCTCTCTCCACTCCACATACACAGTTGGTCCTATTATCAACATTTCACATTCATGTGGTACATTAATTGCAGCTGATGAACGAATACTGATACACTATTAACTGAAGTCCATAATTACAATAAGATTAACTTCTGTGTTGTATAAGGTTTTGACAAATACATTATGTTATCCACCATTTATAGTATACTGAATAGTTTTATTTCCCTAAAAATGCCGAGTTCCACCTATTCATCCCTTCTTCTCTCTCCCTGAATCCCCCCAACCCATTATTTTGCTATTTATACAGTTTGTCTTTTCTGAAACATCATATAGTTGGAGTCATACAGTTTATAGCTTTTACAGATTGGCTTCTTTCCCTTCGCAATATGCATTTAAGGTTCTTCCATGTCTTTTCATAGCTTGATAGCTCATTCCTTTTTATTACTGAATTGTATGGATGTTTTCATTGCTCCATTGTATGGATGTACACTCAATAGATGTTTGTTTATCCATTTACCCATTAAAGAATGTATTGTTTGTTTTTCTGGCACTTATAAATAAATAAAGCTGCTATACCCTATCGTGTGCAAGCTGTTGTGTGAACATAAGTTTTCATCTCATTTGAGTAAAAACCTAGGAGCACAATTGCTGTCTTGTACGGTAAGCCTATGTTTAGTTTGTAAGAAACTGCCAGATTGTCTTCCAAAGTGGCTGTACCATTTTGCATTCCCATGAGGAACAAATCAGAATTCCTGTTGTTCTATATCACTGCTAGAATTTTATGATGACTGTGATCTG
Organism: Nasua narica; assembly: GCA_028533885.1. Taxonomy (NCBI): domain Eukaryota; kingdom Metazoa; phylum Chordata; class Mammalia; order Carnivora; family Procyonidae; genus Nasua; species Nasua narica. The sequence goes on along the minus strand of CM052806.1, from coordinate 43,136,972 downwards.
GAACTTAGCCATTTTTAAAAATGTGCACTGGTATCTCACTGTTGTTTTAATTTGCAATTCCCTAGTGCCATATGATGTTGAACTTTTAATACACCACTCACCATTTATATATATTACTATTTAAGAAACCAATTGATTTTTTAATATTAAGATTATATTAATTAATCTTGCATTCTGCTACCTTCCAGGAGGTTTTATGTCTATTTGGGAATTTGTGCAGAGATAATTATATCATCAAAGAACAAAGACAGATTTACTTCTCTCAAATTGAATATATTTCTTTTTCTTATTGCATTAGCTTGGATTTCTTGTCTGATTTTGAATAAGAGTGTTAAGAGGGGCATAGCTTTTCTTGTTCTGATCTAAGAATGAAAAAATCCACTTTCTCATCAGTTGAGTGTAATGTTTGTTCTTTTCCTAATTTCCTAAGAATTTTTAATATGAACGCATGTTGGATTTCATCAAATGCTTTTTCTTTACCTATTGATATGATTACATATTTTTATTCTTTAGCTTCTTGATGTGATGAATTACATGAACTAATTTTTTAATGTAGAACCAACCTTGAATACCACTTCAAGGTTGAATAAATACCACTTGTCATGGTATATAATTCTTTTTATAAATTGTTGGATTTTCTTACCTAATACTTTGTTGGGAATTTTTATATTGCATGCTTATTAAAGATCTGGGTCTGTCATTTTCTTCCTTAGTATTATATTTGTCTGGCTTTGGTATGAGAGTGATGCTGTCCTTATAGAATGAGTTAGAAAGTATTTACTTGGGGCACCTGGGTGGCTCAATCAGTTAAGCATCTGCCTTCAAAGCACATGTACCCGAATGTTCACAGCAGCAATATCCACAATAGCCAAACTATGGCAAGAACCTAGATGACCACCAACAGATGAATAGATAAAGAAGAAGTGGTATATATACACAATGGAATACTATGCAGCCATCAAAAGAAACGAAATCTTGCCATTTGCAATGACGTGGATGGAACTAAAGGATATTATGCTAAGCGAAATAAGTCAGTCAGAGAAAGACAATTATCATATGATCTCTCTGATATGAAGAATTTGAGAGGCAGGGTTGGGGGTCGCGGGGGGGTGGGGGAGGGAAATGAAACAAGATGGGATGGGGAAGGAGACAAACCATAAGAGACTCCTAAACTCATGAAACAAACTGAGGATGGCTGGGAGGTAGGGGGGGTAGGGATAGGGTGGCTGGGTTATGGACATTGGGGAGGGTATGTACTATGGTAAGTGCTGGGAAATGTGTAAGCCTGATGATTCACAGACATGTGCCCTGGGGCAAATAATACATTATATGTTAAAAAAAAAAAAAAAAAAAGCATCTGCCTTCAGCTCAGGTCATGATCCCAGGGTCCTGGGATAGAGTCCCCAGTCAAACTCCCTGCTTGGCAGGAGCCTTTTTCTCCCTTTGCCTTCCCCTCCCCCTGCTTGTGCGCTCACTCTCTCTCTCTCTCTGACAAACAAAGAAATAACATCTTTAAAAAAAAATTATTTCCTCCATTTCGATTTTCTGGAAGAGATTGTAAAGAATTAATATATTTCTTCTTTGAATATTTTACAAAATTCAGCAGTGAAACCATTTGGACTTGCATCTTTCTGTTTCAGAAGATTATTAGCTATTTGATGAAAATTATTTAATTGATGCGGGCTTGTTCAGACTGTAGATATATAATAGATATGTAATTTCAATTTTATTAGATTATGTTTTTGAAGGTATTAATCTATTACATAATTTGTTTCTTCTCTCTTTTTTCTTGATTAACCTGGCTAAAGGCCTATCAATTTTATTGCTATTTTCAAAGAATCATTTTTTGTTTTTTATTTTCTCTATAATTTCCTACTTTCAATTTTATTGATTTCTCCTCTAATTTTTATTACTTATTTTCTTATTATTTTGGATTTACTTTGCTTTCTTTTCTTACTTTCCTAAGATAGAAACTTAGATTTCTGATTTTAGATTTATCTTCTTTTCTAACAAATGCATTCGATGCTATGAATATCTCTCTAAAATACTGCATTTGCTTTATCTCACAAATGTTAACAGTTGTATTCTCATTTTCACTTAATTTGGAATATTTCATAGTTTTTTCTTAAGGATTTTTCTTTGTTCCATATGTTATTTATTTATTTTTATTTTCATTTTTATTTTAGACAGAGAAAGAGAGCAAGAACACAAGCAGGAGGGACAGAGGGAGAGGGAGAGAGAATCTCAAGCAGACTCCATGCTGAGGAATGTGAGACATGGGGCTTGGTCTCTGGACCCTGAGATCACGAACTGAACCAAAACCAAGAGTTAGACGCTTAACCAACCGGGCCACCCAGGCACACCTATCCATGTGTTATTTAGAAGTGTATTTTTAAATGCAGAAATATTTTGGGACCTTCTACCTATCTTTCTGTTATTAATTTCTAGTTTAATTCTATTGTGGATTAAGAGCATACATTGCATAATTTCTATAATTTAAATTTGTTAAGATGTGTTTTATGGCCCAGACTATGATCAATCTTGGTGACTGTTCTATGTGAGCTTATAAAGAATGTGTATTCTGTTGTTGAATGAAGTGTTCTGAAATGTCAATTAGATGCAGTTGAGTGATGGTGCTTTTCAGTTCAACTTTATTCTTTTTTTATTTTTTTAAATTTTTTAATTAATTTTAATTTTTTAAAAGATTTTATTCATCTATTTGACAGAGAGACAGCGAGAGAGGGAACACAAGCAGGGGGAGGGGAAGAGAGAGAAGCAGACTCCCTGCTGAGCTAGGAGCCGGATACGGGGCTCGATCCCAGGACCCTGGGATCATGACCTAAGCCGAAGGCAGATACCTAACAACTGAGCCACCCAGGGGCCCCAGTTCAACTTTATTTCTTACTGACTTTCTGTCACCAAGATCTAACAGTTTTTGCCTCATGTATTTTGATACTCTCTTGCTGGAATACATACATTCAGCATTTTTACGACTTTTTGGAGAATTTACCTCTTTATCGTTATGTAATTCCCTCCTTATTCCTGATAATTTACCTTGTTCTGAAGTCTTCTTTGTGTGAAATGAATATAGCTCTATCAACTTTCTTTTGGTATTAGGATGATATATCTTCTCCATCCCTTCACTTTTAATATATTTTGGTCTATATCTTACATAGATAATACGGTATCCAATAAGAAATATATAGAAAGAGCTCTTTGGTCTTTCAGGTGGTTAATTTTATTTGTCAATTTGTCCAGGCTAAGGGATGCCCAGATGGCTTTTAAAATATTATTTGGGGGTTTGCCTGAGACGGTGTTCCAAAAGAGATTATCAATTAAATTAGTGAGCTAAATAAAACAGATGGCTCTCCATCATGTGGCTCAACATTGTCCAAGTCCAATCTATTGAGGGCCCAAACAGAACAAGGGTGAATGTGCTCTCTCTTTATTTGAGCTGAGACATCCATCTTCTCCTGAACTTGGACTGAATTACACCACCAGTTTTCATGGGTCTCCAGCTTTTAACAGTAGATCATAGAACTACTTGCCCTCCACAATTGTGTAAGCCAATTTCTATTATAAATCTCTTATATGTATCCTAGTGGATCTGTTTCTCTGGAGACCCCTGACTAATACGGTCTTAAGCATATTCTAAATAATATTAACAATGTAAAAAAGAGTCTAGAAATTATAAAAGATACTATCTCCAGAAAAAAAAATCTGCTAAGTAGAACATTTTTATTTTGCCCCTGGATGAAAAGCAGCATTTGTCTTCATAAAGTTCTTGAAAACAGTTCATCTGAATACATGCTACAAATACTTTTATATATTATGCTTCTCAAATTTCAACTACAGCAAAAAGAAGGAAATTATCCATATTATTCTTGATGTCAAAAAAGATACTTTAAAACAAAAACTGTTTTTTTTATTCATGTGTTAACATTATTGTCTGCAATTTCAGCACTTCATTCCAGAAGATTACTGCTTAATAAAAGGCTAATTTTTAAGTATATTTTAAAAGGTAGGGAGCAAATTTGACCTTTTAGGTCTAGAAAATGTCTCTTGACGAGGCCTTACCGAAATGCATCCATCCAGCAAGGATACTTATAGTAGCTTTACCTTGAATAAATATAATTATCTAATTAATATTTCTGAAAATAAAAAATGTACTTTTTAAAAATTCATCAAATTCATTACCACTTCTCCTTACTTAAGAAGGAAACTAAAACCCATTTTAAAGACGTGAAAACTAAGGTTCACAGACAATTAGTGGAAGATGACATTGGGCACTTTTTTAAGTCCATTCTAAAAAACTAACATATGAGAAAAAGCATAATAATTATTATAGGGCCAAATGGTAACATAGACTTATGCATATATATATATATATATATATATCTCCAATTTTTTAAATCATGGTGCAATTAAATATTTATTTTAAGCACATAATTTAACTGCTAAACTACAGCATGATATATTTTGTTGGTTTGTAATTCATTTATTCATGCATGCATTTGTTTGAAATGTTGTGTTGCTGCAGTTTCAACACTGGCTAGATATCAGTCAGACTCCCTTCTAGGGCAGCTAATTTACGTACACACTCTGACCACTTTCCTCACTGAGTTACATTCAGGGATCACTATGCACTTTCCTAATCACTCAAGGGCTGGATACCAGACAACGTGGGGCAAATTAGCCAATCTACAGGAGAATGGGAAATCCAGCTAACTTCATCCTTCTTGTCATACATAAGCTGCTCCCAACAGCTCTAGGTTGCTGCTCACCTGTCCCAGGGTACGACCTCCTGTGTGACCCTGCCTGTCAGTTTCATCTCTTTTGGAGCTATAAATAACAAAGATCTACCTTTCATCCCTTTGAGTGTCACTCTGCTCTGTCTTGCCATCAAAAAAATCTTTTTTTTTTTTTAAAGATTTTATTTCTTTATTTGAGTGAGAGAGAGAGCACAAGGGAGGGGGAGAAGGGAGAGGGAGAAGTAGACTCCCCACTGAGGAAGGAACCTGATGCAGGACTCGATCCCAGGACCCTAGGATCATGACCTGAGCTGAAGGCAGATGCTTAACCAACTGAGCCACCCAAGTGCCTCCAAAAGAATCTTTAAATCTCATAAAATAGGGGGATATAATGGTGAGCAAGTACTCATTCCTTGATCTAAGTAACTTTCATACTTATTGGGAGAACAGACAAATGAGCTATCATCTGTAACTTGGGAGATTCTTCATTTCCAAGACATGATTAGAGCCATTATTAGAACTTAGATGACAGGTATGCGAGTCTGGGGGAAGATAACTTCAGGAAGAATTTAAAAATACTGCAAAGACCAGGAGATAAGAGAAAGCTCCACATGTTCAGAGAGCATAAAGTAAGTAACTGGAAGAGGTACCTAGATAAAGGGTAATGAGGGATCACATTAATTGACCTGGGACAGATCCTATCTGATATATCAAGGCAAAGAACTTGTACTCCATCTTAAGGCCAATGGAAAAATACTAGAGGGTGTGAGGTAGACAACTGGCCATGATCAGAATGCTATTTTAAATCATCTTGATTTTAGTATGAAAAATGAATCAGAAATTTTAAGGCAGAATGCAAACTGTACATAGGGGATGCTGGTCAGTACACCAGAACTACTGGCCACAGATGATGGTGGCATGAGTCCAAGTAATGAGAGTGAGGTAAGAGAAGGATACAAGCACAATGAACTGTGGAAGACACGGGGGAGGATTTACAATACACATACACACACAGCTTGTTTCCTGATTAAAGGTGTTCAGAAACTTTATTTTTAAACATCTAATATGGCTTTAATATATCCTGTTATCTTTTAGCAGGTATTGGCTCCAGCTCAGAGTTTTATGAAAATTATCTTATTGAAACTCTTCAGCCTAAAACAAACCTTAATCAAAAACATAGTTCCTTCTGATTCTTCCAATGCTAATTTAAACAGTAGTTAAAAAAAAAATGCTGCCTTAAATTAGCTTTAATCTTCATTTATATCATATCATTTAAAATTGAGTTAACTTGTTAAATATAATTGATTACAGATTAAGCTTTCCAGGGAATAAATATATCCTCTCATGTAAAATGAAGAGAGGGAAAATCAAAGCACTTGATGCAAGCCAATCCTAAACAGTCTACTAGAACAGAAGGAAGAAGAGTTTTTCTTGTCTTATACATTTCATCTATTATTGGGTCCCATCTTTATTTGTTTAAATCATCAAAAAATGACCATGTTTCCCCTGAAACAAGTAGTAGATGGCCATTCCACTCACAAACCAAGAGTTCACCCAAATACTGTTTTTTTAATTCTAAGTAGTTATAAATTTATCAGTTGCAAAAAAAATTAGCAGCCTGTTTTCTACGTTTTGCTTATTCTAAGTAAGCATCAGAATGAGGAATTATGGATATACTTCTTGGAGTCTGGTACAACTTTAATAGGCTGAGTTTATTTCGGTAAAATTGACCTTCATTTTGATTTCTTCACCTAAAAAACCACACGCCCAAACATTACATAGAAAGAGAGGCATACTATTCCTCACTATATTTTGAATAGATCTGAGGATCTATTCTGAGATCCTCAGATGGCCTTAGAGATAATATTATAATCCAGCATACACAAACTATTCAAGCAATTGCAGGCTTGGTGGTCAAGCAGAAAACATAAATAGAATCATCTTAATCTTCTCCACTACTCCTTGAGAAATCCGAGATATAAAGCGAGTCACACGCAATCAGAAAAATCATAATGCATTTCAGGAGAGGAAGGTAAAGGTCTCCCAGCGCTAGAGTTACATGCTAAAAGAAGAAACCTACTGAGTGCAAGCTTAGCACTGAGAACTAAGTGCTAAGGTCAACTAAGAGCCAGTTATGTGCCTATTTTTTGTATAGGATATCAAATAGTCGCCTAGGACCATGGTTTGATTTATCTGATTTCCTGCTCAATACTCTGAGAAATGGAAGGACTAGAGGAACAGAAGAAAAATCTTTTTAAGTTTTTATGAAAGTTACCTGTCATATTTTGTATGTTCATGTATCATATGGTGAAAATACAATTTATGCTTCAGAGTACTGTGGATGTGCATTTCTGTATCTGTATCAAGAGACTATTTTTTTTACTTTTTATTATGAGAAAATTATAGATTCATATGACGTTGTAAGAAATAATATAGAGAGATCTTGCACGCCTATTACGCAGTTTTACTCCATAATAATGCCTTGTAAAAGTACAGTATAAAATCACCACCAGGATATCGACATTGATACAATCCACTGCCATATTTTTAACTATCTGGTGAACATGACCCAGTCTTCACCAAGTGTCTCTCACTCCTCTCATATTGTTACTCACACAATGTTTATGTTTTGGATGCCTGGGTAAGTCATTTGCCACTTGCTGAGATGAGGAATGAAGGAGAAATATCAAGTACTTGCAGGGAGCGGGGCACTGGAGGCAAGAGTTTGAGCTCGTTAAGCTGGGGTTCCTACAGGACATCAAGTTTGAGATATCTAGCAGGTATCTGGCTTGACAACTCTGCAAGGCAAATCTCGACACTGCCATGCCTAGCTGAAAGCAAGCATTATAATTAGGCCAAAGAAGCCAAGAAAAACTTGGCCACCTTTAGAAAAAAACACCATCAACAATCAGCATATGTCCTCCAGAATGCCCCTCCAAGAAAACTACTTCCTCTATTCCTTGGGGCTTCTATTTACACCTCTCATTGGCCTCTGTAGCAAAATGTCAAGAATACAGAGATTTATTTGGTTTTGTCTGGAGATAAGAGTTTATTTTAAAGATGCTAACAAATTCAAGTGGTGGCAGAGTATAGTTTCTATAATATAAAATTTCAAACAGCCGGTTACTGTTCCTTCATCCCTTTGATGGGGCCAAAACTAAACAGTTCCACATTCATTACAAAAGACCTCTGTCGAGTACCTTATTATGCATCATTTAAAGAGAGGAGAAGAACCCAAATCCAGGAATCCTTTGGAATTTCAGACTGTATAAATAGCCCTTCGGTGAATGACAGCTTAAGCTGTGCTATGCAAAAAGCATGGCAGAGACACAATAAATTATTCGAACTGAGTTGGTTTTTCCATATTATTCTAACCCTTGAGCATCATAGGGACAATTTCCCTTTGCTATATTTCTATACTAAAGTCCAAGGGTAATATTTAGAGTGATTTCCCATGAGCTCTTGTGATGATCTGCATTATTAAAAACGATTATTTCCAACCAGCGGCCATTTCTGCCAGCGGCGAGGGAAGCAGGAAGCACCATGTGAGCTTCTGGCTCTGGGAACACGGCTGTAGATCCCCGGACAGAGTGCCAGCAACTTTTTTCACCTGACTGGAGGGTTTGGAAATAGTTTTGCTTTGTGTCTGAAATCCAGTTAAACAAAATAGTTTCTGTGTTTAGCTAAAACTGGGATAATGGAGAAGATGAGGCCTTTGAGAATGGTTGTTTCATCGACTAAGAATTCCTGGCGAATTTTAAACAATGCAGAATTTCATTCCTTCTTGATTTCCCTGACTAAAATAATATAACTGAATAAGGTAACTAGTGATACAACTACAGGTAGACCCATGGCTTGGAAACGGCATAATAGCACGCAACTGAGATTTATACAGACATGAATGAAATTAATGTACCTGATTAAACACTTGTTAATACCAGTCAGTGCCTGCACCTTTGTTGTGCCTCTGACCCTCTTCATACTTGTCTGAGGCTCTTTCTAAGAACATTTCTTACCTGAATCTGGTTCCTATGCTGTGGGTACATGGTAGGAAACTTCTAAAGCTGAGGGAAGTTTCCTCCAGAAATCCATTAAAAACCTTGGCCCCAGAATAATAATAACATCATGATGTCAACTGTTCCTTCCATTTTTTTTTTTATATATTTCAGCCAATGCCAATCTTGACCTGAAACACAACTCCTTTCACTGTCTTGCATAAGAAATGCAAGCATATTTAGTATATTATTTTTGAATTTTTATGGAATTGTGGCTTGGGGTGGGTAGGTAACATCCCACAGCCCATTGGCATTTCATTTAAAAAAAATAGACATTTCTCTTTGCCAAGTCTTTCCTTCCTGTTGCCAACCACAAGGTCACACAGCTCTAACCATTCCTCCCACATGGGGTTCAGCACCATTTCTTTTCCTTTCCCTCTTTGAAGTGTTCCTTTACCAACCCTTGAGGCCAGTCCCAGTCTAGCTTCTTCCCCTCCATAGGCTTTTCAAAATATCTTCTCAGCACAGCTCAGCTTGCCCTACAAAGAAATTCCCACATTAGCTGTTCAGAAAACTGCATTTTCTCCATTTCATTAGATTCAGAATAATGATAATAATCTCAGAAGAAAAGGAAGGAGAAGAGAGCATTCCTCCCATTTCATCTCAGAATTCTTCAGAGTAGAAAGTAATAGCACTCACACACACACAGAGGGTACAATGAACAGGGAAGGAGGCAGGAGGCAGGGCCAGCTGAGGTCGAAATAGTTATTGACTCCACAAGAGAGAGCACAGGTCAGGCCCTTTGATTTGTTACTTTCTGCTGCATATTATTATGGTGTATTTAAGAAAGCCAGGGAATGTGGCTGTTTAGAAAAATTATGCAGAAGGTGTCTTTTACCTTTCCTAATTACCAACATTTCAAAATATACATTTCACCTCCCTAAATTAGCACCTCTTTACCCCGCATTGATATACCCATTACTGTAAGGATTTATCCAGTTTCAGGACTTATAGGCAAACCTCTTCATAGTCAGAAAGGAAGCACAGGATACCTTTAGAAAAAGCAAAATTCATGAATACTGAATGCTACCTATGCTAATTTGAGAAAAAAAAAAAACCCTCAATGAGAGCCCAAACTTCAAAAGGTTAAAGTAGAAAAATAACTGTATCTGCAAAGTATTACTTGATAGATTATTTCAACTTGCAGTGTGCTCACAACATTTTTCTCCTGCCTTTTCTCTTTTTTCACTATCTCCCTCCTTCTGAATCTTGCCCACCCCTTCCATCTACGTCATGAGTAACATTAATTTCTACCATCCATGGTGAAGAGAATTTCATTTCCAATTTCCACCTATTCGTGGCACGCCCAGAAACTACTGACCAAGTTCAGAGCTGATTCCTCTTTCACATCTCTTCCCCCTCACTGGGGCTGAAAAGTGCCCTTGACTGAATGGTGACCAATCAATGTGAGGCTGTGATGTGGGCTTTCAGGGGCCATTAGCAAGCAGTTCCTTTTCTTTTAAGAGATACAATGAGAATGAGATGGGAGTGGAGAGGCACTGGTATTAAATCTTTTTTCATCTGGGCAAGGAAGTGCATTAGGCTTTGTTTGCTTAAGGGTGGCAGGGAGCAAGTGAGGACACTGTGAGAGAAAACTGGGTAGTTATCAAAGGATCATGGCTTAGAAATTCCTCCCTCCTCTGCCTTTCTGTTTCTACCAACGATCAGCTTCTCCTCGGAATTAACTCTCTGCTACACTGCCATCAATATAGAAGTTCAATTAAGAAGTCTCTCTGTGCAAAGCCACTGTTATCTCAGAAAATCAGTGATGAAGAATAGAGGAGCTAAATGGAATCAAATGGGAAGAAACGGATGGCAAGAAACAGATAAGCAAGGAGCTATACACAAGACTGCTAAAGCTCTAGTTTTATTTGGGCACACAACCAAGGTTTTTTAAAATTCAAATTAAAAATTTCATAGAATTTTGAAGATATAAGTTATCTTAGAGACAGCAAAATCCAACTATTCTCTTTTACATAGAGAAACTGGAGTGCACAGACCTGAAAAGATTTGTCCAGGGTCATACATGTAATAATAGAGATTAATTTGGACCTTGAACCCAAGTCATGTGAAATACAGACCACTGGTCTTTTGCAAAATGCTTAGTACCAGATACCAATATGAATATTTTCATATTCTATAGCCATACACTTAGGGAATTGTGTACAAGGCATTTGTCTGTCAATGAACAGTATTTATTAGGATAGGTAATTACTCAAAAATTATCCTGAGATTGACACTAAAATAAAAATAACAGAGTAAGCTATAAATCATGTTACTTTGACATAGCTACAATTTGATCTGTTCATATATGCAAAGAGAAGAAAAGAAAGAACACCGAAATCATACAAGTCAGTATCCTGACATTTAAATGATGGAAATACCATTTAAAAAAAAGAAAATAATTGCTATATCTGATTTCCTCATAGTTTTGATATGTATTTTACTATCTCAATCTCTCACAAGCTCAAGCACCACATTTTCTTTTTAATCTTTAATTAAGAGCTAAGAGATCTTGGATAAGTTACTTAACTTGTGAATATGAGATGAGGTAGTTTGTGCAAAAGTGGTTACTGAGCCTGGCATCTGGTGTATAATCAGCACAGTGTTAGCTGTTTTTATTATAGTAAGCATTTTTTCTTAATGAAAAGAATAAAACGAGAAGGATAGCCTGTATCAGGGAAAATGTAGAATTTGGCTATAAGCATCAGTTCACTGGGAGTAACAGCTGGTCTCTTTATAAGACTTGGGATACAGATTACATAAAATATATATATAGGAAAAGGAAAAGGGTAAAAACTTTCAAAGTTCACCAGTTGTAGCCCACAGCGTTTCACTCAAGCTCATTAGGAAGTTTACATTTATAATGTAATCTCTTTGAAACAGATTTGATTTTTTTAGTAAGGATCTTATAAATTAGAACTTTCCCAGAGGGCTAACCTAATACAAGTTGTTCCAGAGGTGGAATTCCTTCTGATCAAATATCTCAGAGCAGAAGAAAAATGGTTCACTAAGACTGAAGTATACTGGTTTATATAATTAGCAGTGAGTATCGGAATACCAGGGGCAGCATTAGCAATTAATAATACCCTTGCCTTCAGAACTGCATTTAGCCAAAGAAATACACTTAACTTACATAAAAGAACTGTGCAAATTAGCAGTACACTGTCTCAGCCCAGCTGCTGTAAAGTATTACCATATGGCTTTATAGTACACCTTTATTTTACCTTGGAGATTAAAAGCCCTTTTTAAAAAATACTATTTCCTAAGGTTGTTCTGTGCTACACAAAAAAATACCAGTACCTCCATACATTTTGGGGAAACTGGCTAATGTATGAAGGTTATGGTTTATACGCTTACCTTTTCCTACTACCTCACCTAGCCAAGATTCTAATGAATGAAGTCATACTTACATCAAGCAAAGTAATTGAGAAGTGAATTAAATTCTCCTTCCAAACAACGCACGCAGGGACACTCGCTGTGGAAAGGACCAATGCAGCAAGGAGAGAAAGCAGATGCAGGGGTTTTCCTTAGTTCAACATGATATGAAAATGAGGCCCTTGGGTAAGAGAGACAGAGGGTCATAGGAAACAGTGACCAGGACATTGCCTGGCACCTCGCTGACACCTGATTAATGATGGATAAATCAATGAGTACATTTAAAAATGTGCTTAGGGTAAAGCTGTGTGAATTTGCTGTTATTTGTAAGGAACGTCCAAACGCACAGGAGCAGATTCTATTCAGGCAGACTGATGATGAAAACTGCCAGATTGGGAATAAAGCCCTGAAAGAATCCTGCCACTAAAGAGAGGTGAACAGATCTGAGTTCAATCGGGCAAATGAACACGAAAGCAGTCTTTTTTGAGCACCCTCTAAAAGTGGAAAACTTTTTTTCCAACCTATCAAGATAATCTAATAGAAAAAAAATCAATTAAAGCTTTTTTTTTTTTTTTTAACGAAAGACATATGCAAGCCTAGAATATTTTAATTTACAGAATAAATAAATGTGCATTCTGGAGACAAACCACTCAAGTGGGACAAAGTCCTTTCTATTGTGTAACATGGGTCTTCAAACTTTTTCTATAAAAGGATATAGTAAATATTTTTGGTTTTGAGGGCCACATTTGTCCTCTATCAGTGCTCTTGCTGTGGTTCCTCCTCCCCTTCCTCCACTGCCCTCACCCCTTTCTCCTCCTCCTCCTTCTCCTTTCTTCTTTCTTTTCTTCCTTTTTCCTTTTTCTTCTTGTGCTTTTTCTCCTCTTCTTCCGCCTCTTCCTCCCCCCTCTTCTGCCTCTGCTTTTCTCCTTCTCCTTCTTTTTCCAGCTCTTTAAGATGTAAAAATCATTCTCAGTTCATGGGCTGTACAAATACAGACCATGGCCATTTCCAACCTCAGCAATAGTTTGCCAACCTCTAGTGCGTAGATTCAACGTTGGTGCTCTGCTTTCTTCTTTGCACGAATCGCATCCGTGATAGACCAAGTGTGACTTTCAAGCTCTGTTTCTTTTAACTTTAAACTTATATGTTAAATACATCATCTAAAAAAATGCAAAGCAATATGAATACAGAATTTTAATATATTTTTTTGGTTGTTTTTCTGATTCTATCATTGTTTCCTCTCTCAAATCGTATATTGGCACCGGGAAACCTATGTCTTAACAAGTCCTCAGATGGCTCTAACGCATGTTCAAGTTTGAGAACCACTGGTTTAGAACGTAACGTCCTGTCTTCTTTTCAGTTAATCCCCGTGGAAGCACTCAAGAGTTTTGCCAGACACAAACTTAGTCATTATTAAATATTTGCTATTATTATTAATATTCCTACAAGTAGTGGTAATAATAATATCATAACTGTGAATGGGGTACTACTCTAGAATTGCTTTCATTAGACATAAATAACTTCTGTATGTATTTTTATAAATATAGCATAACATTAGTCAGAAAGAGATGACTCTAAAAGCAAAATTTAACAAGTGGTTTTAGAAATTTCAGCGAAGACAAGGGTTATCAGAGGGTAGAAGAGGTAACCCCGATCGCCTCTGTGAGAACCAATGGCGAGAGGAGATTGCGTACTCTCTGTCAGAGGCCCCTGCTACTCAGCAGCACCCCGTTGTTACTATGTGTAAATGCCAGCCCACCAGTGGCAGATTTTACAATTTTTTTCAAGTGAAGTCAGAAATCTGGAATCTTATATAAAATCCCCTGCCTTTTAAGTATTGAAACCTAATTCAAATTGTGGATCCAACCAAACATGTCTGCAGGCCACACTTAGCTCATCTGTCCGCAACTTCTGATGCTATTCATTCCTTTTCATTTTATATGCACACAAATGGGGGCCCAGGAAGCTCAGAAAGCTACACAAGTGGCCAGCATTCAACAAGGGATAGGAACTATCGTTTATGAGTCTTTTTTTCACCAGCCCAATGCTTTCTTTAGCCCTCTTCCCATTCAAAAACACATCTTCTTGAATCGCTGATTGGATTGACGAGGAGGGGAACAGAGATAAAAGCATATGAGATAAGAAGTTGCAGCACGTGGTGAGATTTAATAAATGCTCACTGAATTAAATTCCAACATGAATTATACACTTTAAAAACCCTCGTATTTCAACTGTTTGGGTTCCCAGGAAAGTGTCATGTTTTGTTTTGTTTTTTCATTTACTATGCCAGGTTGGTCTGACTCTTATAAAGGGGTTTTAGTGTTGTTACGAAAAAGTCAGATTGTGTCTTACTGTCTCAGAATGTTTTCTCCCTCATTATTTCTTTTCTTTGTCCCTGGTGGCTCAGGTCTTATAAAACTGTAAGAATTTTGATTTGTAAATGCCATGCTTGCGTGCAAACGAGAAGAGGCCACTTCGTTTGTATGGAGAGAGTTGAAAGTCCAGCAGATCTGCACGAGGCCAGATTCCATATGAGGCACCTCACGCTGCACCCAATACGGCATTTCCAGGCCCCAAGTGAAGTTAAAGTTAGCCATACTATACACCATCATTCAAACTTGTTTAGGTTTTTTCTTTTGATTCATGCCTTTGCTGTATTTTGTACATCCTCCTGACCATTCTTAGCAGCTGTAACAACACTTGTGGTATTACCAGTAATTTGCAACTTATCAAACATGATTGAACCTTGTTCTTTTGTGTAAACGAAACAGAACTCTTTGGTTGGCTTTCTTTATACTTTGGACATAGTGTAAAGGAAACGGAGACTATATTTGCATGCCAGACAATGAAACATAACTCACAGTGTATACATGCCTTTGACATTGTAATTACTAGCTGTTGTTTAGATTCCATGTATGGTCACTGGCTTTGGCTGTGTTGAAATCAGCTGTATCAACATTTAATCAAAGTCTTATAGATTTTGGTTGTATATTTTTCTAACGTCAAAATAGAAATGCTGAGACTAAAAAATAGGTTGGAAGGAATGGAAATGTGTGTGCAATACATTGCAAAAATAATGAACATTCACAGCATAATAAATGAAGTTCATTCTAAATTTGTCAGTAATGAAATCAAACATCACATGGAGCCCATTTAAAATTAGGATTATTTCTCTAGCATTTCAGCAACTTCTAATTAATTTTGCTTCAGTTTACATTCAAAATAGCCCCCTTTGCAACATATTCTGTTGAAGTACTTTTTGATTTAACATGAAATATTAAAAAGAAAACAATTGTAGGATTTTTCTCCTGAAAAAAAAGTAATATATAACTCTTGGAAATCACATGTAGAATATACAACCAACACTATATCATTTAACACCATATAATATGATGGCATTCAGCAACATAATGACCAGTATTACTTTGTTTCTGAAGAATGGGATAGATTTCTATATATTTAAACATGGGACTTCTAAAGTTTCATGTACAAGGTTTGAAGGGGGCAGTTGTGGGTGTGTGACAGTAGTTGTGGGCGAGGATGGGAGAGCAATGGTCTATGATGCCAAATTCAGGTCTTTTACTCTATGTATCTTAAGAAAACTCCCAGGAAAATGGTCTTCTCTCCCCTTTACTTGTGTCCTTTTTTAATTATATAAGGATTCCCATAAAATTTAAAGCTATAAAACCATATGCCCATGACAAAATTATGATTCATACACTATGTGATGCTATACCGAGAAATTACCTTTCATACTTAAGAGAATGAAAAGACTCTTAACAATGCTGTAGAAAGCAACTGTGGTATAAAAATAATGCATATTTGATGTTTATTCATTCAACAATTATTATGTATCTATAATATCTAAAGCACTGAAATAGTCTCTATAGGATATACAAAGATAACTAAGTCTGAAATCTGTCTCCCTTGAGTTTATAATCCCACGATAAATAGTAATTACACAACACAGAAAGCAAGCCAACCAGAACATGACAATATCACGTGTGAGTTCAGATGGGAGAGGAATCTTTTCCAAATGAAATGATCAGGGAAGTTTTCATGGAAGATGAATAGATATATTTGGGACATATAAGGTTAAGACTAACATTCATATTCTCTCAAAAGGCCAAGACAGCAAAGATAAGTTTCAGGAGACTGGGTCTGCGAGGCTAGATATGTGATCTAAAACCAGAAACATAATATAAGAGTAGATGGATATATGGGAAATTAGAGAAGAAAATTAGAGGTACAAAAGAAAAATTAAGAGGCTGTTGCAATGATTTTAGATAGAAATTAGGAGAAAACAGGCAGGGCCTATTGATGTTTGAATAAAGGAATATATCTAGGAGATAGTGATAAACCTAACTAATAAAGGAAGCTAGAAAAATTTAAATGATTAAAATTTCAGACTTTAATGACTTGGGGAATGGTCGGCCATTATAAGAAATAACAAAACTGGATTGGTAGGACCAAAACAAATTTAGATAGGAGCATGCAAAATTTACAAATAGGAGTTACCTAGCTGTCATGATCAATTGGAACCTTGGCAAAAACAAACAAAACCAGCATCAGAAATGCAGATTCACCAAAAGGCAGTCCATTGGTTGAGGACATCACTGAAGAATGATAAGGAGTGAGGATAAAATCTTTGTTGAACCAGTCAGACCTAGAGAAAGCTACATGAGACTCTTGTGCAAAAGATCAAGAGAAAAGATTTCTGAGAAGAAATAAGTTTCAACACCAAAACTTTTTAACAATATGAGAAAAGAATGTGGACTAAAAATGAATTTGGTAATTAAGGAATTATTGGAAAGTTTTTGTAAGGTCTTTTACAAAAATTTCATTTTTTAGATTCCTTGATAGACATCAATGAAAGAATAAGTCATGAAAAAACAGAAATAGTAAATAGATGATAGATGACATTTTTAAGATAATTCTAGACTGAAAATGCAAGGAATACTTTTTCCATTCTCATTAATATACCTAAAATATCTCCTTTTACTGAAGAGAATTTTAAGAATCAATAACAATTATAAACTAAAATCTGCTTGGAACAGAACTACATAGGAATCTCCAATAATGAATAAACCAATGCTTCTAAAAGTGACATAAAATATAAAGCACGATTAAAATGTATTATTTATTATCACCATCTACACAGTAAACTGGCCCACAAGTCACCTATCTTGTGACTTGTAAGTCACCACTTAAGCTATTCTCTAACCTCAAAATAAGTAAATAGATTTTAAAAGTAGTCTCCAAGACTTAGCAAACTAAAACTCAGAGAGGAGGCAAATGTACTTTAATTGGAAAAAAATTAAAAGAGTTACGTTTGTGTCATAAAGGACTAAAAGGGTATAGGAAATATTGTTGTTTTCTTTAATTGAAAGTATCATGGACTCTAGATTAAAAAGAGGGATTCTTTATAAAGACAGATGGCCCAGAGGAACACTTGATAAGACTAAAATCTTTTTAGGACATAAGAAAAAATGGAACCAAGGGACACTATCAAAGTCTCACATTTGGAGAAAGGGCCTATTTATTCCATTACAAGATGGGAGAAAAGCATGATGGCACATGGAAGTAAAAAATGAATAGAGAAGTCACATAATTATATATGCATATAAAAAGATGAGATTTAGAGTTCAATATAAATACAATTCTATGTAAAAACAAAGAATCCATACAACAATTTAAGAAAAAAAAATGTGCCATAACATCAATTTAAAAAAAATAAAATCCCTTGATAATATATAAAAATATTAAATAGCACAACTCTATATTCAGTATGAAGTATAGCCAGCTTCTGTATTTTGGAATACATATAAATAATGTTTATCATTTGATGCTTAGCCAAAAACCACTATCTGGGGCTACTGTGGACTGGTTCTTTGTGCTGGCAAAGTTTCTCAAAGCAAGAGAGCATTTTAACAGGAAGTCTGACTTATTATTTAGTCTTAATTTTTAGATCGGACTTTTTTGAGGGCAAAGTTTACAGTAGTTCCTAATTACAGAGAGAAATGTAAATATATAATAATTAGACACATAAAATACATTTACACATTAATCTTACTAACAAGACGTTAAATGCCTAGATTTTATAAAGGCAGAGTTAGCAACAAATTTACAACTGCTCCATGGTTTGAGTGGGACTTCATCTGTCAATAGGTAGAGATGAGAGTCAGAATAAGGCGAAATGGAATGAGTATAAACCCCTCTGGGAAAGGATTTAAAAGACGGCTTTTTAACTTTCATGGATATTGAAAAGTTATCTTTGTTTTTCTGAAAATGGGAAATGAGTTTTCAAATCTACAATGCTCCCTTGTAATAACTAACCTCTTTCTAAAGAGGACCTCTCTATGGAACAAAAGCTTCTATTTTTGTTTGTTTTAATCAGAACACGTCTGTGTTTTGAGATAATGACAGGAGTTTCTCTAGCCAAAGCTAGTCAAAGATAGGCAGAGCTGCACTGGTGACTGCTACTCCAAGACATAAGAAGACATTTTGTGTGGAAAGCACTGTAACAACACAGTGTTTCTGAATGATGCCAAAAGTCAGCACTACTTTCTTTTAATCTAGCAGAGCAAAGGAGGGGGGAGAAAGAATGTCAAGTGACAGGTAATATCACCCTAAGGAAGGGATGTTAACTTGGGGGGAGATAACATTGGGTTGAAATTGCTTTATCCAGAGAAACTCTTCTCATTGAGAAGTCAAAAATTTTGTCTTTAGTTCTATGGTTTAAAACAATAAACACAATGCAAAAATCCCTGATCTCATTTAGTTTCTATTTCATTGGATAGATAGAGACAAGAATCAAAATAACCAGGTAGAAATTGTCTGTTTGGGAGTCATAAATGCTATGGAGAACATTAAATCAGGGAAGCAGGATGAGGAAGTCCTAAGAGGAAAAGAATTAAAACCTGAGGAGATAAAGGAAGGAGCCATGTGAATATTGCAGGAGTACTCCAGGCAAACAAAACTAAAAATACAAAGGCTCGGTAGCATAAATATGATTAGCAGGTTCACGAAAAAACAAAGAGGTGAAAGCTGATGAGTGAGCAAGAGCAGAAGCGTAGGGGATAAAATCATAGAGATGGTATGTAGCTCCCTGTAGTCCACAGGAAACATACTGGCTTTTACTCTGAGTGAAATGGAAAGTCATTGAAGGATGTATAGAGTGCCAAGGTATTCTAATGGTATCATTGGCTACTGCAGTGAAAATACTAAAGGGTGACAAGAGCAAAAAGCAAGAATACTCATCATGACACTATTACAATAATCCAGGTGAGAGAGGGTGGTAGAATGGACAAGGATGGTGCCTATGAAGTGAAGAAATGTGGTTGGATTCCAGATGTATCTTAAAGCAAGTGTGGACAGGATGTTTTGATGGACTGGATATGGAGTGTGAAAGAAAGAATAATCGGGAATCATTCCAAGCTCTTCAGTTTGAGCAACTGTAAAAATGAAATTACCATTCACTGAGATGACTAAGACAGAAGGATAAGATTTAGGGTGAAGGAGAAAGTCAGCATTTTAGTTGTGGGCACATTAAGTTTGAGATGCCCACTGGATATCTAAATGGAGATGGTATGTGGACAGTTGGATTTAAAACTCCAGACTTATAGAGAAGTTTGGGCCAGAGATATAAACCCTGAAACCATCATCATAAATGTGATATCATAAACCATGATTCATGAAGGGATTGAGTGTAGATAAAGAAAGGAAGAGGACCCATATTTAAAGGTCAAGTAAATGAAAAGAAAATGGCAAAAGGAATGGGGGGGATGGCTAGAGTAATAGAAGGAAGATAAGAGTGTGGGTTTCAGATACCAAGGGATAAATACATTACAAAATAAGTGAGTGCTCAGCTGTGTAAATGGCCACTGACAATTTCAGCATTGAGAATGGCCACTGAAGTTTGTATTGGGAAGGCCATGGTGGCCTTAACAAGAACAATTTCAGGGTAGGCATGGGGATAAAATCTTAAGGCAGGCTCAACAGAGAATGGAAGGAGAAATCTGGAGACTAAGTATAGACATCTCTTTCAAAGACATTTGCTGTCAAGGAAAGGAAGAAATGGATGCTCATGAAGAGGCAAATGGAGTCAAGAAAATTTAGTCTTTTGTATTAAGATGAAAGAAATAAGAACATGTTTGCATAATGAGGGGAAAAATCAGGCAGAGTGACCAAATTTGACAATGCAGGAGCAAGAAAAAAGTGCTGCCATGATGTCCTGAAATAGGTGATAAAAGGATGTGGTGTGCATAGGTGAAGAGATCGGTCTTTGTGAAAAGGACAAACAATTCATCTGGTGTAACAAAAACAAAACCAGAGTTTGGAGGCTGAGATGAGGTGAGAGAGAACATAGTGATAAGAACAAGCAGAAGTTCAATTCTGATAGATTTTATTTTTTTAGTAGAAAATAAGCCGTCCTTACTTACGACTGAGAAAGGAATATGAGGTGTTGAGAGTTTGAAGAAAAAGCATGGACAGTCATCTAGGAGTGTGGGAATGCAAATGAAATACAGAATTAATTCCTGTGATTCATTATGGATCTAGTTGAGTTTAGTGATCATAAAATTATTGTGTGACAATTGCTTTTTTCCCTAGCCATACTCAGTTGCTTGGGTGCATACATAGAATTAACAGATTCTTGAGTTAAACACAACTTTAAATTTTTAAGTAGTTGAAAATACTGACTGTACTTTTATTTTTTGGTTGTACCCTCATTAAAAAGTGGTACATGTACGAATGTTCTTGATGAACACCAATTTCATCTTGATGAAATGTTCTTAGTGATTACTGCAGTTCTATACCCTAAGTTCTTTAGTCTATACATAGATTTGTGCTTAAGCAAATTGACTTAAGTTGTTTCATAACATAGGAAGTCTTTAAAGCAGGAGTTGGCAATTTTTTTCTGTAAAGGGCTAGATAGTTATGTCAGGCTTTGTAATCCATGAGGTCTTTGTCACAATTAGCAAGCCACATGGTTTCCGTAAGAGTTACTCAACTCTGCTGTTATTGTCTAAAGCAGTCACAGACAACATACAAATGAATGTGTGCGGCTAGGTTCTAATAAAGTTTTATTTTAAAAAAAACAGGGGGCAGGCAAAAATCACAGGTCTTAAGTTGCCATGCTCTGTTTTAAACTACACCTTGCTTAAATACTATGTGAAGGCAGTTGGGCATGTATAAATAGCTGTTAATGAAATATTTAGATAAATATAAAATTTGTGAAAGCATCTACAAGTGTGCTATGAACTAGCCTATTTAGAATATTCCCTTTCAGTAGAACATACAGTCAGAATCCTTGGTACTCAAGTGGTAATCTATAGATCAGCAACACCAGTATCACCTTGGAACTTGTTAAATACAGAATCATGGGCTTACTCCTTGAACTACTGGATCAGAGTCTGAATTTTTTAAGGAGCCAGGGCGCCTGGGTGGATCAGTCAGTTAAGTGTTGGACTCTTGATTTCAGCTCAGGTTATGATCTCAGGATCATGAGATCAAGTCCCTTGTTGGGCTCCATGCTCAGTGTGGAATATGCTTGAGATTCTCTCCCTCCCTCTGCTCCTACTCTCATTCTCCCTTTTTAAAATAAATACATAAACTTTCAAAAAAAAAAAAAGTAAAAGAAGCCTTCCATGTTTCATGTAAACATTGAAGTTTAAGAAACATTAGTTTCGAAGTTACTAGAAGGATTTTCAATGTGTGAAATTAAATAACTTATAACAAATATCATAAAGAGAACAAATACTAGAATAAGATGAGGCAAAAAAGAGAGAAAAATAAGAAGAGAAATAGAAAAAAGGAAAAACATTTCCCCATAAATGTCCACCAAATGATAAATGGATAAATAAAATGTATTATATCCATATAATGGAATATTATTCGGCCATGGATGAATGCTGAAAATATTATGCCTAGTGAAAGAAGCCAATCACAAAAGGCCACCTATTTTATGATTCCATTTATACGAAGTATTCAGTGTAGGCAAATCCATAGGGACAGAAAGTAGATTAATGGTTGCCAGAGGCTGGGAAGAAGGGAGAATAGGTAGTAACTGCTAATGGTCACAGGGCTTCTTTCTGGGATGACGAACACATACTGGAGTTAGATAGTGGTGATGGCTGGACGACTCTGTAAATACGCTAAAAACCACTGAATTGTACACTTTAAAGTAGTGACTTGGAATTATTTTCAAATTTTAAAAGTCTAAAAAATTAGAAAACAAAGGCAGGATAATGAAAGGCTTCCATCCACAGCAATTTTGTGGTGATCAGATTTAAGGAGTTCAAGAGTTTTGGTAAAAAGAAATGAGCAGGCACTGCAGCTTATACAGAACTAAATAAAATAAATATTGATAGTCAGAATGAGCCTTTACTTAGACTTGACGTGGGCTTGATTGTAAGGCCCAAAAAACTGCCGAGAAATGATGTTCTAGTTTACCCAAAGTAACCCACCTCAGGCTACACTGTCAGGAAGGTTAGTTAGCAATTGCTGTGGAAAGAGAGAGAAAGGGTGGGGTTGGGTAGGGTGGAGGGAAGGGTGGGAGGGAGGGAGGGAGGAAGGGAGAGAGAGAGAGAGAAAGAGATTTTCCAAGTTTGGTATGTTACGCTAGATGTAACCTGAGTACCTTCCTGTATTAACTAACACCCTAGAACTATACCACCAACCCCACAGCACCACACCCCGTAGCCACGGACAGCCTTCAGGTTTTTCCTCCCTGTCTTCAAAACAGTCTTGGGCCCAACCACATAATCTGAATTGGAAGATCTGGGTTGTTTGTATGTGTTCCAAAAGGAATCCCAACTGTTTGAGTGTTTCACATAGTTAGGAGTCAGTAATAACGCAAACTGGGTGATGACTGAGTGAGTCACACTGGGGAAAACACAGACTGAGGCTGAATCTAACTACAATTTGCAGATGTGCTCTCATACCCACTCACAAGAATCTCCATTCATTTCCAGCCTCATCTATAACTTAGTACTCGTTCACTTATAATCACAATTTACAAAGCTCAAAGTTTCCCAGTTGCAAACTGATTCTCAAATATTGCTGAAAATTTAAGTAGCAAAGTGTTTACTTTGCTTTACTTCACAGTTTGAAAAATATAAGCAGGACATTAATTTATTAGATGCTGATTCTAGCAAGCTGTGATTGTGAGCCCTTTGAGGATCACTTTTCTCCTTAAGTCGATAGTATCAAACTCTTCTATTTATGTGAAATCTCATCTATTTCTTATTCCTGCACTCATAATAAAATTATACTATAATCATTTTCACAAATAAAACCTAACATCTTAAAGAATCCCATTTCAGATTAACTCATTTTGTGCTATAGTGAACATAGAATGAGTAATAACGATTTAGAAGAAAATAGATTATAATCTGTTAGGGAAATTTTGATAAAGTCTCTTTCAATCTAAATGGGTTTATCATGGATAGTCCTACAGTTTTAGAAGGAAAAATTGCACTATGTCTTCATATAACCTTTCTCTATGGCTAGTTCTCATGCCAGTGAAGCAGAAAGTGATGTTATCATCCCCATGGAAGAGAGGAAGAGTAAATATTAAAGCTTAGAATATGAATCTAATGCAGGATGGTAAATAGATTTCACCATGTGAGCCAATTTAAGAGATTAATAGTGGCTGTCTGGAGCTGAGAGTCAAGAATCAGAGGTGGTACTCAAGATCTTTAGTTCATTACATATGCCTGCCACGAGCCTCAGAAGCGGGGAGTAGGTAGAATCCTGACATGATATCAAATGGCTCTGGCTGCGATTTCAGTGCTTAATACCTAGCCTTCCCTACCTCAGTTAGAGCTCTAGAAATTACCACCTTAGAAAGCCATACTCAGTGAGGGTGACCACCTAGCCCTCAGTTTAAATGATCCTATGAGATGTGAGAGAATTTTCAAGAAACCTACCAATCATCAAAATGAAAATCTACTGATCAAAAGCAATCAAACGATCAATGAAGAAAAGACTAAAAATTACATGTCCGAAAGATGGATGAATCATCCAGAGAATACGTCCCAGGGAAGTTCATGTGTTTAGCACAGATACGTATGGCGATGCATCTGAATACAAGTCCTTGGAACAAAAGCAACCACGTTCAGCTTCTTGATGTACATGTTCTCTCTTCTCTAACTTATCTGCTGACTCTACAATTCTTAAGATCACTTTCATGCTTTTGCTGCTCAATCATTCTCTCATAAAGTTGTCTATTTCTGCTAAGGATTTTATTCATCATATTTTCCAGCAAATCAAAATATTTGACATGGAAAAATAATCAATCAAAACTACATTTTTGGATACATAATATATAGACATACATTCTTGGTTGTCTGAATAGTGTTATATAGCTGTGGTCACTAAATAACTTAAAAAATACATTTTTTTATTTTACTTATAGAGCACTTGCAATTTAGTCATTAAATGAGCTTTGCAGGTGTGCAAATACCCTGTTAATCCTGCTGTTTTCTGAAAGGCTGCTAGCCACATCAACCAATACTTTGGAAGACAGGCAAAATGGGGAAGCTTTTTCAAAGCCCAACAATAAATTAGTAAGACGACTTATATAACAAGTGGAACTTTGTTGAGTTAAAAAATAAGACCACCTGAAGTTTTATTTTTTTAAGCCATCAAGGATTGTACTTCTAAATGCAAAACCAGATATGACCATTCTTGTCTGTCGTTTGCTTTTCTTTTCACGTAAACATTATTTTCTTGATACAATGAGAAATAAAAAAGTTCCTAACCTGTACTTCTCATTACTAAAAATAACATTAGGAGTGGTTTGGTGAGTTTTAGTCTGGGGTATCTCCTTTAAGGGGCACTTGTGCGCAAGAGAGAGAAACTATCTTTACATCTTCAGGATGTTATGTGGTTCTCAGGAAATGCTAATAAAACAGTTTAGAAGATAAGCAGTAACCAGTAAAAAAAACACACCTTTTCAGTGATATTTAAATGACCTTTCCACATCATATTCTTGGTGATCACACAGAGTTTTGCAGTAACTTCGCTCTTTTCCATTTCTACAAAAGTAATCTGATATGTAATTCTCATTGTAGATTCAGCCTGAGCTGTGAACTTCTAAAATGTGTCAGTAACAGAAGTCAGGCTTTATATTACCTTGTTGCGGCCAAGAATTCAGGTTACATTTTGGACCCAAATTCTATAAATTATGTTGGGGAATAATTCACTGGAGTCCACATAAGGAAGTTAGGAATGCCTCTTATACTTGGATGTCATGAAAATGACTTGGAAAAAATAGCAAGTTCCTAAGTATGACTGCCACCCCTGTGGGGCGGACTTCAATTGTTTTAAAATAATCCCATACGTATTAGTTCTTATGAATTTACAGTAATTGACTCACTATGAATTTGGTAACCCTCTGTATAAACAATTCTCAAAACAGAGTATGAACTTAGCACTAAGAAGCCTATATAGGCATCTTAAACATCCTTTGATGATCAGCTTAAGAGAATAGTGTTTATTTTTTTGCTACATGTGAAAGTTCATTCTCAGTATCAAGTTTATTTTGTCCGCTAACTTTGTTAACCTTTCCAATTTCTTCAGTATTTGGTGTCCTTTCACAAAGAGCTGTTAGCATAGAACAGTTGCATCAGGGTTAAAGGTCAGAGCCATTACCGTGTTAACCTTAAGCATATATGCTGTTCCTTGAGCTCACAATGTGTTTTTGATTACTTCTTAAAAATAAAAAATGCCAACAAGAGTATATAGCAAATTAAAAGGCATCTATGAAACCTGTATCTACTAGACTTTCTGATAAAACACTCAAAATATTAAAAAAAAACCACTCAAAATATTTCAATTTGTAAAGTCACTACGATGGCCAGATCAATACCATGTTCATTTAAAAAACATTTTTGTTGAATTTATTTTAAAACAGTCAAACTTGTGATAAGATTTCAGCAATTTGAACTTTTCCAGAAAATAGTATATTTCTTCCGAATTTTTAAAATAATATTTATGTGACAGCCTGGCTAATGAGTGAAACAATATCCATTTTTATTGAAATCATGCTAACATAAGGGATAACTAACTGAGAGATATTTTCCTGTAAAGATTTACTGCTAATCCCTTAGTTGAAATTCATTTTACTTGAGAGACATTGAACCCATCACTTAGAAACAGTATTTGCAGACTTCACCAGGGTAACAGCTCTAATCCTTAAGGTAATCATCTTTCACCCCCTCTCCAGGTCTTTCTCCTTTTAAGTTCTCACTGGTCTTTTTAGAAAAACAGAAACTAGAAGACAGCTATTATTCTCCTCCATGGGATAGTCTACTCCATTCAGGCAAGTAATATCGTTTTCTGTTTACCCTCATCTAAAACAAGTGCACAGGGTCACCGTCTTCATGCTGATGTTTTCCCAGAGGGGGGGGGAAAAAGACTAATTTCAGGACACAGCCAGAACCAAGTATAAGAACCTGAGAAGTAAACTTCATTTGCCTTTTTTATTTTTGCATTTGATACCCATAGGGGAGGAGGGAGAAGAGGAAGAAGAGGAGGGGGAAAAAATAAGGAGAAAAAGGATGGAAAAGGCCATATTCCTTTGTGAGAATTCATATCCTGAGTTAGTCTGAATATCTTCTTTTACTTCTGTTAATAGTCATTGACAACATTCCAAAGGGTGCCATGATTAGCAGTAAGGCAAAATAAATTTACTTCACCAGTATTTTCATTTAATTACAGCTTTTTCCAATACAATTTCAGGTCAAAGGCACACTAGTACATTAAGAATGGATTCCATGCTCTCTTTCACATAGCATAGCAGAGAACAGGACTACATACAGATTTCATACGCTTGTTTGTGTCAAAGGGACATTTGTTGAGTAAATGAAGGGGATTTCAGAATTCTAGAGCAGGAATGATTTCTTTAGTAGGACTCGGAAACTATTTAGTTCTTTTATTATCTACCCACATTCATCATTGGTATTGGCTGAAGAAATTCAAGGCATTCACAGGCATGACCAACAATATATAATCAGCTAAAATTATAAAGCTTGCAATTTAGTAATGAATAGCAGCCTTTCTCCAAATAAGTAGACAATGTCTGTTATCAAAAAAACCTCCTAGATAATATCAAGGTAAAATTTTTATTCTAAGTATCTGTTAGGTTCTGGAAGTTATTTAAATCACCACTTTCAAAAATATAACTTTAGTCCATATAAATTTAGAAAAAAAATTCTCCTACCACCAGGAAACTTACTTTCAAACCAATTTGATGTGATACAGTAAGAATTAATCTACATTTTAGATTGACCATATATTTCCATTACCATTCTAATTACCATTGCTTTTTTTCTATGCTTTTTTTTCTACTTTTATTTTAATCTACCCACGGTTCTAAGCTAGAAACATCAAAATCCCTGACCCTCTCCTCTGCCAATCAACCACCAAGTTCTTTCAAGTCTATCTTCTAAAAGTTTCTGCTGTCCATGCATCCCCATCGCTAATGCCTTTGTTGAAATTCTCATGGAATGCTAGATCACTCAGTGGGTGATAAAATCATATTCTTAGGGTGTCAGTAAAGCAAACACAATATAAAATATGAGAAAAGCTTAGGTTCAGTGAATATACCCAGATTTTTTAAAAGTAGAATCTTTGGAAAGAAGTTTTAATTATGACATTTAAGTTTTAGGCATTATTTTAATTTCAGCATTTGGATATGCTTTATATATTAGTTTAAATTGCATAAAGGGTGCCCCCAGAATCTTTTCAATCTTTAGATCTTAAAAAAATTCTGATCAGATCTTCTTCTGTCCTGCTATCACCGGGGCAAATTGTCCAGAAACAATTCTGTCACTCACTTGCTTAAACATCTTGATGGGTCCGAACACCTATAAGAGGCAGTTCACATTCCCTAATTTCACAAGCAAGGCCCTAAATGATAAATCCAGAGCCTGTCTTTTCATCTCATTTCTACGCACTCACCCTTTGCTCTTTAACCATGCCAAACAATAGGTTCTTTAGGCACTTTCTCTTGAATCTTGCAATAGAATCCCATATATTACTCTTCGCCTTAAAGGCAATCATAAAAACTGTGCTGCCTTAAGTGTTCATTAAATTTAGATCATTTTCCTTTGTACCAATACTGAAACCTTTTTTGACTACTCTCTTTTGACATTTTCTACATTCAGGTTCCAATCTATTCCACTTTTAATATACTCTAAAAATGACATTTCAACTGGCAACAATCTACCTCAGATACTTTGTTTTTCCAAAGGCAGGATATGGTTTCTCCAACCTGTCCTTCAGACACTCCTATTATTATGCAAATGGATAAACGAATTATAAAAATCCACTTATTGACTCACATGTTGGTTCACCATATAAAATCAGCAAAAATGTCGCCACAAATTCTACATACCACAGCCAAATGGAGAAACTTCACGTACCACCATACTATTAAGTAGCCTCAGAGATTCCTACCCACTCTTTTAATGCTGAGTTCCACAATGAGGTCATGTGAACAAAGACTTCAGATTCCCACAGAGTGTGGTTCTCTCTTGAACGAAAGGGAACTTTCACTCTCTTGAGTTTCCGAGGGCCACATGCACAAACTTTAGGAACAGGGCCAGACCAAGATCTGTGGGCACTCAAGACAAGCTAATAATTTGGTCTCCCTTTAAACCTATATTCTTCAAAGCTTGGCTGGCTCACTATTTACTTAGAAAAGATGTTGGGAATTCAATAAGAAAAAGATAGAAAAGGAATACTCACTCAGCTTCTCCTTTCTTGTCATAAAAAGTCAGGACAAAAACAAACAAAACCGGGGCTTGTGATAGCTAATTTTAGTATGTCAGTCTGACTGGGTCACAGAGTGCCCACATATTTGGTCAAACATTATTCTGGGTGTTTCTGTGAAAAAGTTTTTGGATGAGATTAACATTTAAATTGGTAGACTGAGTAAAGTAGATTGTGC
Organism: Nasua narica; assembly: GCA_028533885.1. Classification (NCBI taxonomy): domain Eukaryota; kingdom Metazoa; phylum Chordata; class Mammalia; order Carnivora; family Procyonidae; genus Nasua; species Nasua narica. Next base: position 43,107,831 of record CM052806.1, on the reverse strand, counting down.
TCCCTTATATGAGAGACATTCATCCAACCAAGGCCTGAATAGAATAAAAAAAGCTGACCCCCTGTGTAAGAAAGAATTTTTCCTGACTAATGTCCTTCACACTGGGACACTAACTTTTTTCCTTCCTTCAGACTTTAACTGAAACTTCTGTTCTTCCTGGGTATCATGCCTGCCAGCCTTCAGACTGGAGCTACATCATCGATTCTCCTGGGTCTCCAGGTTGCCTACTCACACTGCAGATCTTAGGACTTGCCAGTCTGTATGTGTATATATAACACATTCACAGACAGACAGACAGACAGACACACACACACACATAAACACACACATCGGGAGAAAAAGAACAAATATGGGACCTAATCTATAACCCTAACTCAGCAAAAGAATCACCCTGTAGCTCCTAACCTCACCTTAGAAATAGTTTAGCATATATATTGTTATTCAACACAGATGATTGAATCTTTGCTTCCAATTCTTCACCTACCCCTAAGTTAGAATTATACATCCACATCCTTAGCCCTGAGACTCTCCATTTCCTCCATGAAAGGTAAAGGATATTTCTTCATACCAGCGACGTTGAGTTGATTATGTGACTTGCTTCAGTAAATGAGATGGAGAAGAAAATAACTGTCAAACCTCCAGACCAAGACTCAAGGACGCATCATGTGTCTCTACTTGCTCTCCTGTGCAGCATTGATCATGGTCCTATTAATCAATGGCCCTTCAGTGGGGTCCCAGAATGTATACATATTGTGCAGACCTAAATCCTCAGCTTAGAGCCACACCCAGATGAAGTCCCTTGTATACTGGTTGAACATCAACCAGAAGACCAACAAATACAGGAATAAATGCTTATTGTTGCTAGCCACATTTGGGTAGTTTAATACACATCATTTGCAGTAGCTAATCATCGCACTCAAATCTTTCCATTAGGCTGAAGTTTCATTTCCAACACTGAGCTGCATTTTAAAGTTTTCCTTTCAACAATACACAATACTTTGAAAAAATACAAATCATTTTATTATAATACAGATGTGTAAGAAAATTACAAAAATCCACTGATTGACTCACATGTTGGTTCACTATATAAAATCAGCAAACATGTCACCACAACTTCTATGTACTGCAGCCAAATGGAGAAATGTTACATACCACAACCATACTATTAGGTAGCCTCTAAGATCCCTACCCATTGTTTTAAAAATCGTTTTAGATTTCTAATAAGGTTTAAGGACTTCAGTAATGTTTTAGTGCTTCTGGAAGATTGGCATCCTGGGAAGCCTAATCTTAATTTTGATTATGCTTAAAACATAGGTAGCAATAAATAAATAAATAGAGAGATAGATAGATAGAAAGAAAGAAATAAAAAACAAAACAAAACAAAAAACATAGGTAGTGAATATCTCCAAGGCAGGACAAGAACAGGCAAGATTCCCACTTGGACTACATCTTCATTTTTTCAACTGTCTCAGAGAACTCTACAGACTTGCCACAACAGTATCCCTTTACTGAAGCTCACTTTCTTCTATAAAAGGAATAGAGGAAGGAGAATTATCTGAAGAGTCTAAAGAAAAACAAAATTAAATTTAAAAATATAATTTCAAAGGGTAAAAATCACTTTCCACACATACGTCTCCAGTATTTAAGTAAAACTGAAGCATTTGAAAAGTTGTAATTATTAAGGAAAGAAAATGATTGTGAGAAACATGATCAACCACTATTTATGGAACACCTAGGTACCTTATATATATTTAGGGTCCATTTCTTTGGTCTTACTATTTAACTACTTCCTTCTCTACTCACAGACTATGTCGTCCTGGCAACTACTTCCTGACCTCAAGGGTAGGGCATGAGCTTAGTTAGTCCTCAGACAAAAACAGAGGACTCCTGGATATGTCCATAGAAACTGGTTGATGAATGAAATAACCAGAAGCTTACTGGTGCCAGTCCCAGGACACTGCTGACTGGGTAAGGCTGAAGCTCCTGGAGAACCAGTCTTGATCCTTCTCTCAAGCACTAAAACCTGATTTGATCCTGGGTTTTCGACACACACACAAACACACACACACACACACACACACACACACACACACACACACGACTTAAAACCTTAAAGTATACAGACTTAAGAGCTACTGTTCAGTCTGACTGACAGCAACAAAATGGAAGCAGAGCCAGAGGGTGATCCCTGACTCAAATACTATGAATTCTGACTTAAACAATGTGGAAATCTTTCTACATAGATTACTGACATAGCCCATTTTTGGCTAGGTCAATCTTTTACTCACAGAATAAAGAGTTCCAACTGAAATAATGCAAATAAATAGTTCCTGTTTTTGAAAAGCTTACTGTTTTGGATCAAAATTCTGATAATAATTTGAAAGTTGATCTGCATTGCTGACCACAGTGGTGATTAACCAGATACTGACAGACAATACTTTCGTTTGGTTAATGAACATTTTATGGAGCCTCTATTATATGCCAGAAACTGTGATAGAAATCAAGGATATAGCAGTAAATAAAATAGGGGAAAATGCCCTTCTCCCATGAGGCTTATGTTTTATTTTAATGGTGGAAAATAAGTGATAGATTAAAAAAGGGATAGAGTATATTAGAAAGTAAAAAGAGCTATAAAGAAAAATAAGGAAACTAGGGAGAATAAGCAGGTGGTAATAGAGGTTGGGAGAGCAGTGTTGCTATTTAAAGAGTAGTCACTGGCAGGGTGATATATGGGCAGAGGCTTGAAGAAGGCAAGAAACAAGTCATGTGGACATGAGGAAAGGCATTCTAGCTATAGAGAACACAAATACAGAAGAAGCTCTGAGTCTAAAATAAGTTTATCATGATTGAGGAATAGCAAGGAAGCCAGTGTGCCTGGAGCAGAATGAGTGAAGGCAGGAGAAACAGGACTTAGAATCAGAAAGTATTTAATAGGAGTCCATATTGGGGCCATTTTAAAGACAAAATAAAAATCAGTATGTTCTTATTTATTTTTTTAATGTCAGTATGTTTAGATCTAATATATTCAGAAAACTATAGAATATTCATGAAAGTAATTGAACAAGACACAAAGAAATGGAAAACTATTCCATGCTCATGGACTGGAAGAACAAATATCATTAAAATGTCTATAATACCTAGAGCAACCTACACATTCAAAGCAATCCCTATCAAAATAACACCAGCATTTTTTTTTTTACAGAGCTAGAACAAATAATTCCGAAATTTGTATGGAAAAGAAAAGGTCCTGAATAGCCAAAGTAATGTTGAAAAAGAAAACCAAAGCAGATGGCATCACAATTCTGGATTTCAAGCTGTATTACAAAGCTGTAATAATCAAGACAGCATGGTACTGGCACAAAAACAGACACATGAATCAATGGAACAGAATAAGGAATCCAGAAATGGACCCACAACTATACGGTCAACTAATCTTTGACAAAGCAGGAAAGAATATCCAATGGAAAATAAAAGTCTCTGTAACAAATGCTGCTGGGAAAACTGGACAGCAACATGCAGAACACTAAAACTGGACCACTTTTTCATACCATACGCAGGATGAAAGACCTAACATAATCTCATAGGATGAAAGACCTAAATATAAGACAGGAAACCATCAAAATCCTAGAAAAGAACACAGGCAGCAACCTCTTTACCATACACAACTCTGAAGGCAAGAGAAATAAAAGCAAAAACGAATAGGACTTCATCAAGATAAAAAGCTTTTGCACAGCAAAGGAAACAATCAACAAAACTAAAAGAAGATATTTGCAAATGACATATCAGGAAAGGGCTAGTATCCAAAATGCATAAAGAACTTATCAAACTCAATACCCAAAAAACAAATAATCCAGTTAAGGAATGGGCAGAAGACATGAATAGACATTTTTCCAAAGAAGACCTACAGATGGCGAACAGACACATGAAAAGATGTTCAATATCACTCATCATTGGGGAAATGCAAATCAAAACTCCAGTGAGATACCATCTCACACTTGTTAGAATGGCTAAAATTAACAACTCAGGAAACAACAGGTGTTGGCGAGGATGTGGAGAAAGGGTAACACTTTTGCATTGTTGGCAGGAATGCAAACTGGTGCAGCCACTCTGGAAAACAGTATGGAGGTTCCTCAAAAAGGTAAAAGTACAGCTACCTATCCTATGACCCAGCAACTATACTACTAGGTATTTAACCAAAGGATACAAAAATGTTGATTTGAAGAAGCACATACACCCTCATGTTTAGAGCATCACTATCAACAATAGACAAATTCTATTAAGAACCCAAATGTCCATCAACTGATGAGTGGATAAAGAAGATGTGGTAAATATATAAACAATCTAAAAGAATGAAACCTTGCCAATTGCAACAACGTGGATGGAACTAGAAGGTATTATGCTAAAGGAAATAAGTCAGTCAGAGAAAGACAAATATCATATGATTACATTCATATGCAGAATTTAAGAAACAAAACAGATGAACATAGAGGAAGGGAAGGAAAAAATAAAATAAGATAAAAACAGAGGGGGAAGGAAACCATAAGAGATTTCTAACTGCAGAGAACAAACTGATGGTTGCTGGAGAGGAGGTGGGTGGGGGGAAGGATAAATGGGTGATGGGCATTATGAAGGGCACTTGTTGGGGTAAGCACTGGGTGTTATATGCAAGTGATGAATCGCTGAATTCTACTCCTGAAACCAATACTACACTATATATTGACTAACTTGAATTTACATTAAAAAAATCTTCAGGGCGCCTGGGTGGCTCAGTTGGTTAAGTGACTGCCTTCGGCTCAGGTCATGATCCCGGAGTCCCAGGATCGAGTCCCATATCAGACTCCCGGCTCTGCGGGAAGTCTGCTTCTCCCTCTGACCTTCCCCCCTCTCATTCTCAATCTCTCTCTCTAATAAATAAATAAAATCTTTAAAAAAAAAATCTTCAAATATATTGCCAAAATTCTATTAATAGAAAATTTGACTCAAATGAAGACTTCCGGTTTGAAAATAAAGAAAGGCCAAAATTTCTCTCTTCTTCCCAAAAAATAATCTGAAATTGACAAGGATAAAACAAAACACAAACAATATTTATTAACTCACTTAATTTTGAGAGTAATCTTCTAAGGTAGTGTATGATTCTACTTTATAGATAAAGAAACTGAGGAATACAGAATCTAGAGAAATTTCTCCAAATTGTCAGATAGTTAGTATATCTTGAAACATGCTTTCACCATATTTGAATGAAACAGATACATTTTAAGGAATGTATCATTTATTTAAATTTGTTCCAAAAGGGAAAGAAACTATAAGTGGGCTAATTTAATCATTGAAAGAAAAAGAAAACTTGCCAAACAGCTACCTTCTCCACTCCCTGAAAAAAAGACCCATGCCAGTACTATTCATAGTCAAAATATACTGAACAATTATGTCATAGAAATTTCAATGATGATATGTACACTTTCATAAAACATAAAAGAAAACATACATCTAGTTATATTAAGGTAAGCTGAAATTACACCCATAACAAAATCTGAAAGAGAGCAAAAAGATGAAACAAAATCAATCTCACCAAGGAGTATTGCTGCAAAAATTAGTAATATATTATAGCCAAACATGATACAAAAAGAACATTGCAAGATATGAAAGATACTTAATTCAGGAAAGCTCCTTGTCAGTTAACTTTTGAATTAGAAAGATTATCTTGGGTAATTTTTGTGACTTGACTGAATCTATTAGAAGGCCAATAAAAACAGGGCTGAGATTTCTCTGAGAGAAAAAGGAAACTCCACCTGTGGAGAAGACCTTCTGCTTATGTCTGTGGAGTTTCAACCTGCTCATGATCTTCCCTTCCTGACTGGTTGCCCTACAAATTTTGGGCTTGCTTAGTCAGACTCCACAATCAGAGAAGCAAATGTCTTGTGATAAACCTCTTTATGTACACATATATTATATATCTTATGTATATATACATATGAAATATATGTCAGAGAGATTTGAGATAGAGATTATCTATTTTCTTTCTTTCTGTCTTTCTATCTCCTATGTCCTATTGGTTTGCCTCTCTGGTTGAACCCTGGTTGATACAGGAGGGTAACTGTGTGCTTAGAATGACAGACCTGGAAGAGAAACTTTTTGTTGTGTCCTTCTTATATCTTTACAATTAGAAAAATGTGACTCTATTATTAATTCAACAAATAACCAAGTTAGAAAATATGCCTTAAACACAAAGCATTAGGACCTCTCCATTAATTGATACAAGTATTCTAACCCTTGTAAAAGAACTTAGAAAACTGCTATTTTGCATTTTCTAGCAAAATTAATTTCAGTATTTTCTCAAGCTCCTGATATATATTTGCATATATATGGTTTAATTCCTAATTCTATTTTAGTACCAGCATTTTTCAAACAACTTGTGTTGAAAATTTTTCATCTATCCTGACACATAAAATTAGCATTGGCTTATCCTATCACTCTACCCTTATCTGCTAGCATGAATTTGCCCTTCATCGGTCTACTTATCTTGCTCTCCCAAAGCTCGTACAGCTGCCAACAGCAGTATAGAATGGTAAAGAATCCTGTCCTTAATGCAGGGACATCCAGGTTTCAATCTGGCCATAACATTTATTAATTTTGTGATCAATGATATTTCTCCAAACCACTTAAGTTTCAGAATAATCTTTGGTATTAACAGCGACAGCAGTAGTCGCTCTGTCCTTTGCAAGTGACATAATAAGCTTGGAAGCATTTATAAACTGCAGAGTGCTCGGTAAATACAAATGATGTTTTCAGTATTGTTAATTATTTTAGGCTCGAGTCTGTACTTGGGACTGAGGCTGTAAGTAAGAATAGAAAGAGAAAGGAGAGAAAAGGGTGAGTTATTTGATGTGTGTGTGCTCTGTGAAGGCTGCTTTCCACCTTATTTAATGGAGCAATTCTGGAGGGGAGGTTGACACTGCCGGAGTCCCAGAATCAGTAAGGAGAGAAGATGAACTACAAAAACAGACTAACTTAAAAGTTGATAGTCTGAGAAAATGAAAACCTTCCCTTGTTTACTTACGTGTCACAAACATAAATATATGTTCAAAAGACTGAAATCCTTAAAGAACTATAAAATTAAAGTGAGTTAAAACAAAATTACACATTAGAACCATTCAATTCAGGTTTTTGAAAAAAATCGCATTAGGTTCTGTTTTGTTTTATATACTCAACTTTAAAAAAGGATTGGTACTTTCTTGAGATTTTATTTCATAAGGAAAGATAAATCAGACTACATTTTATTATGAAATTACATTAAAATAGTCATTTGACTGGTTGAAAAGAAACATTGCTTTGTGCACAATGATTCTGTTATAGCCCTCTAGATTTTCTCAGCAATAAGATCACTTTAAACACATAGATTAACTATAGATTCATCCTAAGTTGGCAAAAAATGGAATGCTATTATAAAGGTATACCTTTATTTCTTTTTCTTTTTTTTTTAAGGTATACCTTTTTTTCTTTTGTGACTGTCAGATGGTCCTATCTAGTTTTTGCTAAACGTAAATTTTCCTGGATAACCTTACTATAAAACCAAAATATTTATTAAAAAAGTAACTTTCTTTTTGAGGCCATATATGAAATTGTTATTATAATTGTTATAATTAGATATACATTTTAGATTCAGATTAAACTAAGCCATTTGAGTGTCTACTATGTGCCATATGTTTTTATATTATTTCATCAATCTTTCGTTATAAATCCAATTGTCTTAATGGGTTAATAGGCACACAGAGTGCATATAATTAACTTAAAGCTAACCCTACCTCTTCTGATCTGTCCAGAACCTTCCAATATAATTAGAAGGATTGGTTTTTCTCTTCACATCTTCAAACCATAAGACCAAAATGCCTCTAGTGTCTTAATCATTTGTCACAAATAGAAGACGGAAGAGTCTTCTTTAAGCGAATTTTTATTTATATCACTCCATGCTTGAAACCTTCTAACTAAGGGCTCCCAATTAGTTTCAAAATCAAGTTAATACTTTGAATTGGGAAGCTAACAGATAATTATTTGATTACTTGATTACTACAATTTGACATAGTATTTATTTTCCAGTCACATCACTCAGAATTCTGTCCCCTAACTACAAAGCCTCTTTTCTGTTTCTTACCATTTCTTCAGAAATCTGTTTCAACTTCAATTCTTCCCTAAAGCTATTCCAGACTAAGGACAAATGTCCCCCTTCTGCTCGTGCACGCACTCACTGACGTGCACACACACATACCTATAACTGATCACGTACATACACCTACTTGTTGTTGATAATGGTGTTGTATGTAATGATCATGCTCCGGCCGCCCTTTGTAGGTGAATTTGTGTAAAATGGGAGGCCCTTGTAAGTTTCAGTTGCCATCCTCTTTATTTTCTTCTGATTATAAGCACCTTGAGGGCAGTGTTGCCATTTCAGTTCACCACCTGGCTTGTTAGGGCTCTTCTAATATGGCAGGTGTTCAATAAATCGCATTGAATAAGGATCTGTGGTTGACTGATTAACTTCTTGGCAAGTGAAATATATTTAATATTCCCCTTGAGTTCACAAATGGTTTATACACTTCACAAAGCACCATACTCAGAATCATTCTACCCTTACAAGAACCTGACCAACTTTTAAATAAAGCATTAAGAGCCCTAAAACAAAGACTGTCTTCTATCCACATGGAGTGTTTTCCTTTTTTATGACCCTATTGTTGCACACATATCAGACTGGAATATGGTTTACACACTGGAACCTTCCAATCTCCAACCCAGCCGTCTTGCCCTGGTCTTTGTGTGCTCTGTTTTCTTTGTGAATCACAGATTAGAACTGCAGCCTTTCTGACCTGCAATAAAACTCACACATTCCCTTAAACATATGCTACTATACAATGAATTTCATTGAAGGAAAAAGTAGATGTGAATTCTACGTGACTGATTCGTTGCAGCTTTGGGGTGCTGTGGTTAGAAAGATCAAATAATGCCCGTTATGTCAGGTAGTGCCAGAAACTTCGGGCCTCTATAAATTCTGATGCTGGAAATCGCATGACAGAATTAGAAAGAATATTTTTCTTTGTCAAGACTTGAGACTTTTTTTTTTAACCTCAGGACTTTATACTCAACTTGCTGTTATTTCTCAGACAAAGTAAAATCAGAAGTCACATTTAGAGAAAGGAAGTGGTACAAGATAAATAGCTGGAAATAAACCTCGCTACTGAAAAATTCCTTTAATAGCTTTCACTATAATATCACACTTCAGTTAATGTGCTGTTCTTCTCTCTCTCTCTCTCTCTATCTCTCTCTCTCAATTTCTTTCTAGGAATAGGTTTTGGAAAATGCACATTATCCATACCCATACCAATACACAGTGAGGGCTAATTTGAATATATTAATACTTATTAAAATTACTCAATAGGAAGATTTTTACAATCAACTTTCATAGATATATCGTCATTTTTAAAGACTTTTAAGAAAAAGGTTTATCTATTTCTGAAAAATATTATTACAAAACTCTTCCCTCACTACACACAGAAAAAATATATATATACACACACACCTATATGTGTATATGTACAATATGCATATTTACATGTATACATATACATATATGTATAAACATATACATTATTAATTCTGTCTGCCTTTTTCTACACAAAAACCCAGAGAGGGCAGGTTCTTATTTTTAAAATATATATTTCATGTATACTTTAGACTCATCCATTTTCTTAAGGACACATTTCTACAGGTTACATAATTTTCATTTGTTAGCATTATAAACACACACAACGCACTTCTAAACTTCTTGACTTTGATAGTAGACAGTTATTTCATCATGAATTATGGTATTGGCTTTAATATCCTTTTAAAAACATATTAAAAATTGGGGCACCTAGGTGGCTCAGTCAGTTAAGTGTCTGCCTTCGGCTCAGATCATGATCCCGGAGTCCCAGGATCAGGCCCCACCTCCAGCTCCCTGCACAGTAAGAAGCCTGCTTCTCCCTCTGCCCCTCTCACCTGCTCATACTCTCAAGTAAATAAATAAAATCTTTAAAAAAAAAAAAGTATTTTAAAAACTAATATACTTTGGGTTTTTTAGAACAGTTTTATATTTACAGAAAAACAGAGTTACCATATATTACCCCTCCCCAATTTCTGTTACTATCTTGCACTGGTGTGGCATATTTTTTAATATCCTTTTAACAAACATTTTTGGTAAAATGAATACTAAGGCCCAGGCTATGCTTAATAGAAACTAGAAGCACACTACTTTTAAATGGACATTTCACCTTTATATTTAGATGCACAAAGATAGTGCATATTATAACTACATTTTGTTTGCAAAAGATATAAATAGAACATATCGAATCCTTCCCATTTTCATGACCTCTCATTAAATTGTAAGCCTACTTTGAAGCTTTCTTTTAAAACCACATGCACACAACAGTTTGCTTATTTTCTGAGGGCCTGCTTGGGCACTTGGCTTCACAATGTGCTAATTGCTCTGACTTTGGCCCAGGCTCTTTACTGGGCTGCTTGCCTCCGCCTAGTGCATCTGTGATTACATATCTTGTGGGATCACTCAGAGCTGTGCTGAAGGTCCTTTCAGCCTCTTTCAAGACTAGGCCTCAAGGAGTCTAACCAAAGTCCAAGTCACCCATATCGGTTACTCTGAAAACCTTACCCTGGTCAGAATCTGCCTTCCACTGACATTTTGATGCAAAATCACGGGCAACATACTCCCTCAACTGAGGATACGTGGTTTGTAAGAGTGTGAATTCAGAAGGCTGTTGATAAATGACTCTAGAAGACCTTCACGATTAATTTCTGTCAGGACACAGTAAAATAGTAGAGAGTGTCTAACATTGTTCCAAAAACAACACTTTCTGCTACAGAGTAGAACTCTCTGCAGTGCCAGGTGGAAATTAATCTTGCTCAATTGGTTATTGAGTGCTGTCTCAAATTATTCAGCTGGAGTAAAACAGAGGTATTGTTCTTATTTAAGAAGATAAAACCCAAATTTATAGACGAGTATATAATGTCAGCAACACAGGTCTGAGATGGAGGTGAGGACAAAATGGTAAAGATTAGAAGCCAGACCCACAAATAAATTAAATAAAAAGGCCTTGGTGTCTTTCCCTATTCTAATGGATCAAAGGTATTTATCCCAGTGTAGGATTCTTTAAAGTGAGAACTGACTTGTCCATAAAATATATTTAGAAATGAATTGTTATTCACAGACCTAACCTAGAGTGGATACCAATTCATGAAATACATTTCCAGTACCATGAGAAAGAGCCATAATTAAGAAAATGTAATATAATTCTAAATATAAAAGTCATCTACTTTGTGTATTGATACATTTTTAATCCTTCAATAGTTTTTTGTTTGTTTTGTTTTTCTTAGGAAGGGAGAGAAGAAAGGCGACAGGGTGAGGGGCAGAGGGAGAGAGTGAAAATCTTAAGTGGGCTCTGACCCCAGGGCAAAGCTCAGCACAGGGCTCAGTCCCACCACCCTATGATCAAAACCAGACGCTCAACCAACTGAGCCACCCGGGGACCCCAATCCTTCAGTGGATTTTATAAAGATCAATGAGTTTCAAAGCTGATTTTGATTTTAACAATTATGCTAATGTAGGGGTACCTGGGTGGCTCAGTTGGTTAAGCCTCCGACTCTTGATTTCAGCTCCAATCATGATCTCAGGGTCCTGGGATCAAGCCCCACCTTGGGCTCTGTGCTCAGCAGGGAGCCTGCTTGGGATTCTTTCTCTCCTCTCCTCTGTACTCCTCCAGCTCACACACATGCTCTCTGGCTCTCTCTCAAATAAATAAATAAACATCTAAAAAAAGTTATACTAACACAGACTGATAAATTGGTTTTCTGCTTATCCTGATATGGCAGTGATATTAAATATGTCTTCCTAATAGCCTTTTGTTTGGGAATCACTTCAGTTACTGCTGTTCTTCATCACTGCTAGTAATTCAATATCCATATCACATATTTCCTCTTCAAGATATTGCTCAAAGACCTTACCTAACCTATGCAGAGTATAAAAGGATTAAAGGAATATATAAATTGTAGTCTTAAAAGTTGCTTGCTATTTATCTTAGCCAAGTATTTCCCCCCAAAATCTGTGTCACATGGTAGAAATAGCTTACATTATGTCTCCACGGTAGAACTGGATTCTGCTGAATGTTGATGCTATTTCTTCATTGGCTTTTGACCACATTCAAGGCTCAGAACACAGTTAGACTCAGAGGGTATCAAAAGAGCCCATTTACCTTGAGGATGGCCCAGTGCAGTTTAATCCAAGGCAAGAAGAAAACACAGGATCGTGGACATCTTTGATGTGTGCCATCGTGGTGCCTCATTTCTTCTTCTGACCAAAAGGCTAAAGACGAGCATACGGATCTCACAACCCATTGCTCCTCTTACTTGCTGTGAGATGCACCTGGCTTCTTGGCAGAGCCACTTCCATTATAGCCACTGCCACCATCAAGCTTTCCCTGGCTTTCCTGAAGCTGCAGAACTGTTTTCTCTCATATCGGGGTTCTCCTATTCTTCCTCTCATCGGAATCCTACCCACCCCAACAGTAAGTCCAGGCTTCTGTTTGGCTCACACTAAAAGCACTTAGTTTATATCTGAAACCACCCCAGGTATTAGGAAACCAGAATTCACTGCATGTTGATTTTGATTCAAAGAATGCTTGCGATAGGAAGAAAAAGTGAAAACAAGGAAAAGGAGTAAATGCTTCATATCATATAAGACTTTATGACTATATGAGGAGTTTTTCTGTCTTGTTTTTACTCAAGGGACAATCCAAATCTTTAGCTTTCCTGGTCACTCTCTTTGGAGAATTCTAATAATACGGTTAGAAACTACTTTCCCCCCCTAAAAAAGAAATAAACAATCACACTCCTATTTTTTAAGATAATGACAAACCTACTACATATTTTATAAGCAGCTTAGGATGATAAGAAAATGAAATAACGAATTTAACCTGATTTATTTGAAAATCTAGATGTATGATATGTGTGCAAATTTTAAAAACCATTGTTTATCTCATGCTGTATTTCATTTTGATTTCTTTGAAGTTCAACTTTAACCTACTTGAACAAATGAACTAAATATACAGTTTTGTTTTCACTGAAAATGGATAAATGCATATTCATTTTCCCATGCATAAGGTTCAAATTCTCTTGCCCAAATTTGTGATCATTTTATCATAACTCAGTAGCATTCTAAAAGAGCAATAAAAGCATCAAATGAAGCATTTATAGATTTTATGCATGGGGAAGACTCTGAACAAATTCATATTAACTGTTGGACAACAAGGCTTTTTGTTTTGTTTTGATTTGATTTGATTTGCAAGACTTATGTCATCTGTTAAAATAGGGTCATCTTGATACTTCCAAAATACAACTGCCTCGTAGAGGGTAGTTTATATGTAGGATGAATTGTATTTTAACTTTTGATTTTTTTTCTTGGTTCCTCCAATTCTCCAACTCTGATTCCTATTCATGTTTAAGATAGGTGAAATTCTTCTCTATCAGTAGATAGATATTTACTACCCAAAGGGATAAAATTAAAATAATGACTAGAAAGTGTACAGATAAAGCATTCAATTTACTTCCTCCTTAATTTCCCCATCCAGAGCTTCTTTTCTGAGTAAATCCCTTTGGCCATAAAAACCATTGAATCTGGAATACAACAGATAGGTTGCCAGGATTCTAAAGAATTGATTTAGAAAGTTGTTCATTATACTTAGAAAAAGTATCTTCAGCTAAAGTCATTAATTGGTTTCAATAAGGAGACTATAAAAGGAATTAAAATTAATCCTTAGTTATGTTTGTTTTATACTTTTTACCTCCATTTTACATTAATTAAGTAACTTTCCTCTTATTTTCATATAGTGGTTACATAATTCACCTGTTCTTTCTTCTGGTGAAAGTTAACGCAATATTCTTTTCCCACATGAATTACATGTGTTTGGTAGAATATAAATTGTGGAATAGCTAAAGATATTTTTACCCTAAAGATATTTTCTTATTCCTCTTTTTCCGATATTTGCAAGGGCGGGGGTGGGGAGGTATGTCTACCCTATGTTTAAAATTCTCCCCGAGCTCTGAAAATCTTCCAGCTGTATCTTGAAAAAAAGGGGACTTTGGCTTTTGACTCTCTTTCCTGTATTATGGATAAGAGCCTGGCTGTTTTCATAAACAGTGGCCAGCTGTTCAACTTTTAATACTCTACAGCAATCTTCCACTTTTCACAGGGGAAACACATCTTGATTGTATCTTCTTCTGCTTCAGTTAAGAAACTCATTAAAGATTTTGAATGTAAATGCTTCCTTAACCAAGACACCCCAAAAATGTATTTAGCTGCTGGTCTGAACCTAGAACTTGCCTATGAGTTTCAACGACCTCCTCTTATTTATTAAGCAGATTATTCAAGGATGTTTTGGAACCCTTTAGAGTAAGAAACTAATAAAGATGGCAGCTGAAGGACAAGTAAACGCTGGGCACTTATAAGAACTATGAACCTAACCGTGTAAATTTATCTCACACAATTAGCAAATTAGTCAGCCTTGCAGAAATGTTATGAGATCAACAGATACTTCTAGTGTCCACTACCTGTTCCACCATATAAGTGCCTTAAGAACAGTGGGGTCAAATATTCTGTCACAAAGATTCTGCTTCACGGAATGATCAGAACACATGAAGTACAAAGCCCTAAGTTGATCCATCACATAGGAATATAAATGCCTTATTTTTTTAAAATAAAGATTTACCACAAAGATGGGTAAAATGTCAGGTGGAGCAGAAAAGAATGGAAGAAGAAGGAATAAATGAAAATACAGGTAAAATTTTTAAGGAAAATAAAAATAGACCAAATGTTTTTACTAGACTTTTCAAATTGAAGAACAATATTAATTATGCTCAAATAAAATATATATTTTTGAGCAAAAGCTATTAGCTAAAGAAAATGCCTCAACTGTAATAGAATCCAAATGATGAGAATAAATATTCTGGGAAGACTTCCTATTCTCATTAGACAAAGGATGGATTTGGATGTGGTTATGGATATGTAAACGGACATGAAAGTGGACACAGAAAAATTTTTAAAAATGAAAGTAGATATGGACATAAACATCGTTCTAGAGATATCTACTTTTTAAATGTAGATTACCATAGACAGGGATCACATAGGGATGGGAAGGGAAAGGAGATGAGAGGGAGAAACTGAAAAATATGTTCCACATGATAATTCAAATATTTAATGAAGAAAAATTCCTAAGTGAAAAGTTGTTCAACCATTATTCCCTCAGAAGAGTATGAATTACTTTTCAATGCAAAATGTAGATTTTTTAAAATGTCTTTCTAATAGTCCTTAATAGCAAAGGTGTTACATGAAGTCCAATGTAACCCAGAGCCTGTTTCTTGTGTATTTTCCTCATCAGTGCCTCTAAGTTTGCAATTCCAAGGGGATTCTGAACTAAGGAACTTTAGCAAATGGAAGGATAAATATCAGAAGGTTTCCTGGTAAGTAATTTAAAATGTCAACAGAGTGTGAAGTTTAAGCATCCTGGAGTATTTTGAAATAAGATTATGGGCAGTTTTCCCGAATATTTATAATGAGATCAATTGGATCTACCATTAAAATAATCAGGCTTTTTTTCCCATTATATTTCAGGTACCTCTATAATTTGTTAAAAGATACCATGCAAACACAACTTTTAAAAAAATAATTTACATCTGATTTAGAGTCTCCTTGATATTTAGAATTTATATCTGCCAGTAATGATGGATTTGCCATGAAAATATTCTCCCCAAAAAAGAAAGGAAAAGCTCAACTATCAAAAATAATTTAAAACTTCAAAAAAAAAGAATACTATATTAGATTTATATAACATTTCTCCATGTATAAAACACTCTGGCAGCCATCATATCATTAGATTCCCTCAACAACTCTGTAAAGTTGGCAATGTACCATCTTCCCCATTTTCCAGATGAAGAAGTTGACGTTTCATGCCTTGTCTCAGAACAGTGTACTAGTTACACTGAGAGACCTGAATTCCAACCAGTTTTGTCCAACTCCCAATATTCCTCCAATTCTCCGTCATTTGCCAAAACAGCCACAGATTTGGCTGAAATTGGCCAAAATGCCAGAATTAACTAAAAGACTATTTTTGCTTTCTAATTAAAACTTTTTTTGGTATGAAGAAATAAGATAATTTAAGAATATGGAATAGGTAAACAAACTTTTCTTCATTAGTTCTTTTCCACTCCAAGGAGTTTAATGAAATTGCTATTGGGATGATAAAAAAAAAATTCCAAAATGTAAACATGCAGATCAAACCTAGGAGTACAGTGATACTCATTGAAATTCGGAATTGCTGTTCCTTTTCTGGTTAATTAATATGATTTTAAATATTTCATATGGGAGGATTTTTTTTTTTTTTTGGAAAAAAATGAAATGAACCTAAGATTGACTGGAATTTACAAGCTCATTTAAAGAAAAGTCTCAACTTATTTTTTTCTTACAAACGTAATACCTCCCCAGATGGCAGTCTTTGTAGTTTGTGGCACTGATTCAAAAGGCATATTAACTGCCACTCTCTGAGCTGCATCAAGCATTTACAGGCCTCCCCACAGAATGGGTTCAACAGTAATTAAAATAACACCCTTCCTTGGGGTGAAGTTACACTTGAAGAGTTTGGGGATGTTTTTTTTTCCTTCCTTTGGGTAAATAATTCCTTTCCCAAAAACATATGAGAAAGAGATGAGAATGGAAAGACCTTGAGAGAAAGGAGACAGAGGTGGGGGGGGGGGGGGAGAGTGAAAAGAAGAAGGGGGGAGAGAGGGAAAGAAAGGGAGGGAGAGATTCAGAATAGTACACCAAAGTGTACTAACAAGTCCCATAAACTATGCTAAAACATCGGTATTTCTTTCATTCTCTACCAGACACTGACAAACAGGTTTAAAGGAAAAAAAAAAAAAAAAGCAAAGGGGAAAAATACCATTTACTCACTGTAGCAGCAGGAAATCAAGGAAAGAAAATAAACAGGGCTTGAATTGTGGGCCTTTAACCTGCTAGTCAGACAGTTTCATTCTGTATGTATTTGTGTGCTAGTAAATGGCGAAGGGGAGGTAGAAGGACGGGGCCTTGTGGGATTCTTGGGACTCCCACAGCTACCAGTCCAGCTGTACAAACACGCACAAGCTTTGTTAAGGTACAGTGGGCAACGGGCTGAAACTGCTGAGCTATCTGACCTATAAATCCCTCGCAAAAGCTCCACTTGAGGGGAAGCCAGAAGTTATGTGTAAATGTTTTATCCAGCCAGAAGCCAGCTATTGGTCATTTCCGTCTCCCCTGGCTTTCTCTCCTCTCAATGGATACTCTGACTGGCAACATTTAGAGTAGTATGTTTAGATGCATAAATGACTATCTTTACTTCTACTTCCCTCCAGGCCAAAACAAGAAAGGGAATAATGACTCAGAAGCTCCTCCTTCATGTCTTTATGGCTTGGGAAATATGTTCCACAATTGTGAGCAATAAATTTAGGCAGAGCGATGGAAATTTCTGTTATTGTTCTTTTCTTTAAATTTCTTTTTCAAACTCAATAAGTGTTTCATTTTAAAATTACTACGAATCTACACACACACATTTTAAATGACTCAGGCTTGAGGGATTTGAGATATCCCTTTAAATATGATAGCCCTTACTTTGCCCCAGTTTTTCAGTTTCCTTTTAGCCTGATTCACAACAGAGAATCTTAGCATGGCATGTTGCATCCTGAGTGCAAACAATGAAGAGATTCTAAATTGCTAACCTCAAGAAGAACCTTCCTAAGATTTCTTCCCTTTTCTAAACACTTCTGAACTCTATGTGACCTCCTTTTATGAAGACTCCAAATGACACCTAAGCACCTTAAACATCGTGCAGTTAGTAAGCTATAGAAACTATCAAAAAGCTGAAGAAAATGACACAGAACAATGAAATGAAGTAGATAAATTTAAGTAGAAAATGGCTTTTGCAACCATCCAGAAAGCTAGAAAAGTCTCTAGGTTGAAAATACTTAGAAGGCACAAAATCCAAGAGGGAGAAAAAAAATACAGTGTACGCTAAAAACAAAAGATACACACCAACACAGAGGTATATTCTGCTCTGAGTTGAGTAATTTTGGTCGCATTTGAGTAACAGTAAACATTCAGAAATATTAAACAAAAGTTGTATTTTCCTGGAATGTCTTTCTGTGATAGTCTAAAGATTTACTTCAGTAAATGTTCACTGACTCTCTACATAACATTGAGCAACAGACCAGGAGTGTGAGCAACAAGAGGTGAATCACGGCTCCTGCTCTTCTACCAGAATATGTGCTCAGAGAAGATAACACACACACACACACACACAACCACATGGGACAAAAAGAGGTACACCAGAAAAGTAAGAATGCATGACAATGGAAATTCAGAGATGGCAAGAAGTATTACAGAGGACAGAAGTCAGTAAAAAAATATGCCTTGAACATCACCATCTTCTTGAAATACATCATATAAAGAATTGTGAATAACTACCATCACATTAAAATAATGAAAATAAGGCAAAGAAATTGCGATGACTTGTGGAAAAAGAGATGCTGGCCAGACAGAAGGGTAATTTTTTTAAGGTTTTATTTATATATTTGACAGAGAGAGAGAGAGAAAGCATAAGCAGGGGCAGAGCAAGAGGGAGAAGCAAATTCCCTGCTGAGCAGAGAGCCCAATGAGGACGACGATGTGGGGCTCAAATCCCAGGATTCTGGAATCATAACCTGAGCGAAAGGAAGACACCTAATTGACTGAGCTACCCACAGGTACCCCCAGAACGGTAATTTCTTCATAAAAGGATTGTAGCTCAGCAAAGGCAACCTGAGACAGGATCTGGTCTTCTGATATGGATTCGTTTTACATGACATCCAGGAACCCAGAAAAGTCTAGTGATGTCAGTGGTGTATATAAGCTTTCTCTGATTAAACTGATCTAAAAATAATACAGTGTATCTTGCCATCATTTCCATCTTTCTAGTTGATTCTACAGGTCAGTCATCTAAGTGTTTTCTAGCTATCTCCAATACTTTAAGAAACAGCAAATAAACAACCTATATATTCAGGTTTTAGTAATAAAACAAAGTATACAATTTGTGGCTTGACAGTAGTTGATCTACTGCCTTTTGACTTGTGAACTAAAAAGGATATAAGCAATATACTGGCCAGGATCCAGGACAAATTCAGCAGAAAAATAATAGCACAGAATCACAAATGGAAAAACTCCAACCAATATGACAGTGACCCAGAACTTCAACTAAACACATGATAGTGCATCACCTCACTTGGTCATTCTTTCATACATTTAAAAATTTGCCACTTCAAATCCAAAGATATCAGATACTGAATTTTATCCAATTGAAACCCTTGGAAGATTCAGAAAAAGAAAAGAGACCACTCACAGTTAAATATGTAAAGAGGGACAAAAAATTTAAAAACTATAAATACAATATATTTATCAAAACCAGCCATATTCTTCAATGGAATGGTTATTGACTCAAGATTTAGGACACTCAATTGCTCCAATGAATATCCTTGTGATCCACCAAAGTTACCCAATTGTTTCTTGCTTTGCTTCATGCATCTATAAAATTGGAAAACCAATTGTTTTTACTTCCTACCTTACATGGATATGAAAATATTTTAAAGTCAATTGCAATATTATTATTAACATAATCCCTTGTAATCCTGCAATTAATTACTAAATATAAATTAATGGAACACATTAAAAAGTTTTTAGTCATCCACCTATAACCAAATGTAACTAAGACCTTTTAATTTCATAAAATTTATTATTTAGATTTGTAAGTATTCCAAACACCAAAGACAAATTATTACTGCTATGGTTCTTATTTCAACATTTTTTTCATAATTATTACTGTTATGGTTATCATTTCAACATTTTTGTTCGTTTTACGGCAAAATTTTTGTCAAACATTGACACAGTGGAGTAAATTACAATTCTGCTTTAGTGGCTCAGACTAGTGCAAATTTTCTGTTGCATTCTAAGCTTTATTACTCCTACCATCTTGCTGGAATACAAACTAGATAGTGCTAACACTTGAATTTTTTTATTATTAGAAAATATAATTTAATAATTGATTAGTGTGACTGGAAAGATACTCTATAATACCTTCAATGTAGTATGGTATATGGGGACAAGAGTTCTTAAAACCTCTCACCAACACAATATTCATGTCTCGGAAAAAGATTTTAAAGCATGGTATGTTTTAGGTGTTAAAAAATATTTTATGTAATTTCTTTGGGTTTAGATATTAACTCTTAGTAATTATCTCAATTTCACAATATAAAATTTGATTTCTAAATGCAATTATCTCATATCCTCACCATTGTAAGTATTTTATTTTTGGGGATTATACACCTACACACACAAATAAATAGATAGTTAAGACAGAGATACGGTCATAAAGAGACAGAAACATATTCAAATGACAGAGTAAAGATACATTTACTAAATTACAGTTTGAGAAGGGATCTGGTATTTCTTGAGCGTCTATGTGCCATAAATGCACAACACTAGACACTTTACATATTACTGAAGCCTCATATGAATCATGTGAAATAGGTATTTTTGTTCCCTGCTCTTTCTACCAATCTATGAGACATGAGGATTTGCAGTTATACTTTAAGTAAGTCTTCCAGGGCACTACTGCAATCAGACCAGTCTTATTTTTATTTATTTGTTTATAGAGCCATGCAAGATTTCATTTGAACAGAGATTTCCATGACCCATGAGTTACAAAACTACCGTTTTATACTACACAGCTTCCTGAGCATTGGGATTGGTCTTTTCTAGTCCTGTACATTTATGATTGAGAAGTCAGGAAATTACCCCTGAAAATTCATAATAGTCTGACTCTTTCCAAATGGAAGCAAAATTGTGCTGGAGTTAAGAATTTCCTTGCTTTAGAAAATTTAACTTTGTTACATGATCTACTTACAACTTCATGGTAAACAGTGCAGTTAATACCCATGTTTCCAGGAGACCTTAACCTGTACTTTCACTAATGTAAACAGTATCAGCAGTATGAAATGGAAAGACAGAATAAAACACTTGCATTTAAAAATGCACTTGGCTTTCTCACCAAAACCCATAACGTTAGTCAGTCTAATTATGAGAAAAACATTCGATGAGCCCAAATCAAGAGATATTCTATCAACTACCTGATCAGAACTTCTCAAAATTGGTAAGGTCATCAGAAATAAGGAAAGTCTGAGAAACTATCACAGCCGAGAGAAGGCAAAGGAAGCATGACTACTAATTGTAATGTGATATCCTGGATGGAACAGAAAAAGGACACTGGTGCAAAATAAGGAAATCTCAAAATGTATAGACATCAGTTAAGAATAATATATCAATACGGGTTCATTAACTGTGACAACTGTATATACTAATGAAAGGTATTAAAATTGGGGAAATTATGGGGGCAAATGGGTATTTTCCATACCATCTTTATAATTTTTCTATAAATCTAAAACTATTCTAGAATAAAAATTGAATTTTTTTAAATGATTTTTTTTAAGATTTTATTTATTTATATGATAGAGAGAGAGATCACAAGTAGGCAGAGAGGCAGAGAGAGAGGGGAAATCAGGCTCCCTGCTGAGCAGAGAGCCCAATGCGGGGCTTGATCCCAGGACCCTGAGATCATGACCCAAGCCAAGGCAGAGGCTTTAACCCACTGAGCCACCCAGGCACCCCCAAAATTGAATTTTTAAAAGGTAAAATATGCACTTGGTAAAAATACCCATATCAATAATTGATTAAACAGGAATCTGTGGTAACCACACGCAGTTCTTATAAAACAGGAGAAATGTTGCTTGAAAGAGTTAAATCGTAAATTACATTTGTTTTTGAGTACTTTGCTTGTTCTTTATTTCACCTTTGTAACCATGGGAGCAAAGCAGATTGCAAATTTAAATTTTTTAATTACCCTGATAATGTAGTAAGTAAATTATTTATATTACATTAAAACACATTTTGGTACTGAGAAGTACCAACTTAAAAAAAAACACAAATTTAAAATTTTTGTGTAGGTAAGTAGTGAAGCAAGGAACCTAAATATAACAGCGCTAGGGGTTAGTGTACAAAGGAACAGCTATCACATATATGAAATAGTTTTGAAATGTATTCCTTCTAAATTTGACATCAGGAAAATGGTATCATTATCTTTATGTGAAGTATAAATACTAGATTATTTTCTCATCATATGTATCCATGGACTGCTTGAAACAGCTGGTCAAAGAAGACAACATCTTTCAAAATGACTATCTGGTACCCAAATATTCTTAAAGTGCCCATGGTGAAGGAATCACTTTTTTTAGACCCCAGTGATAAGACAAATCTATCCAGTAAATTTATATCATTAAATAGCACAAACCTAGAAGGAGACACCAAATCTTTAGCATACCTTCTTCACTTTGGACAAAGCATTGCCAAGATACTGCAGGCAAAGCATTTCTTTTCTTTTCCAAAGATTTCCAAGATTGATAAATTCACTCATTCTTGGAGGTTTATCAACCTGAAAAGGTTGCTTCCTTACATCTACTCAACATTTATTTTTTTTTAATCTAAGTATGCATTTTAAAATCAAAATATACTTCACCTTGAGAAGTTCTCCACCAAAAGAGAGCAAACTGATTACCACTCCTCTCTAAAATAAAGAAAAGAGAGAAAGAAAACATTTTTTAAGACAGTACATGTAACAAATGTTAATGTTGAATTGCTAATTATAGCATAGGTTAAAACATGTAAAGTACTGTAGACCAATATCAATGTAACATTACTAACTTGTGTGGCAACAGATAGTTCATTAACATTACAAAGAAATCATTAAGAGTTCTTCCCGTAGTAGAACACTGTGCATTGCTCCACCTTAGAGAATCAACTCTTCAGTTTGTAAAGGCATCTTGTATCTTGATTTGATAGCCTGAAATTGGAACCAGCAGGGTTACTAACCCCTCGTAACAACAGGAACAGAATTGTGAAGGGCTCCCGTCACCTCTGCATTGTTAATAAGAAAAATAACAGTTAACAACGGCAAATGGGACAAAAAAAATCTAAAATCTAGCCTCCGTAGAAACAAAAAAAATGTAGATTCATTAGCAAGGTGGTATGAGTATATTGGGGGGCGAAGTACTGCGAAAGGAGGAATATGAAGGATAAGAGAAGTGAATCTTAAAAAAAAGAGCTGATATCTTCCTTTAAATAAAAATACAAGAAGACACTGGAAATAGCATAATGGAAAGAAAGACTTCAATTACTATCCATTAATCGAAAGGAACCAACACGCTTCTTTTCTTTTGACCTCAAGGAAACACAGTATTTTTGTCTGCCCAAGCCCTTCTTAACCATCCCTAGCTACTGTCCTTAGCTCAGCTATGCACATCTCTGTGGGGAAGACTTCACTCTTTTAAGCAAAAGGAAACATCTCAATTGATAGAAATGATTAGCATGCTTAAGAAAGGTGCTATAGAACAGCAGATAATAAAATGCTCAGGTACGAAAATATATTAACACTGTTTAGGGTCATGTTTCTTCTAAGAGATGATGTTTTTCTAGGGGAATTTTAGCTGTTCCCAACCATCCACACTGTTTGAAGTGCTCTCTAAGAGCCTTCGAGCCAACTCAGCTAGTACTCTCCTTCCACTTTGATGTTTCACCATGACTAGGCTCCAGGAGTTGCCCAAACAAAAAGATGACACATCCAAATGATGTGTGTGTGTTTTTCTGGTAGACTCATAAAAAGATGCTGGAAGTAGAATAAAAATTGTATATCCTTACATCTCTACACTCCTTCTCATGTGTATTTGTGCGTAAGAACATGATATGTCTGCTTTGTCCTTTTGGCAGACACTATTATTTGCCCACCCACCAAGCATTCTCATCCCCTTCCTAGTTGCTAGACTGCTTCAATATTTTGGAGGTATTTACTCTCCTATAGGCTTAAGAAGGTCACCCTGCTTCCAGGAGTGAACTGGAAGCAGACATCAGATGTCTGATTAATCTGAACCAGATTAATCTTTCTAAGCAATCATGATCATTTTAGGCCCCTTGACAGTGGTTAGCTTAAGGGTAGGCATTCGAGGCAAGCCAGACGAATGAGACATAAGGGTGTTTATGGATTTCTGAGAAAGCTTTCCCTCTCTAGATATCATTAAAAAAGACTCTGCCTGACTCTGGATGGCTCTAGTGGTATACTGGAGCCAGCACACGCTGGTTCATGATTGCTACTTCTGTATGCTGCACTCGAGGACACCATATAGGAGCTTGAAACTGGCCATGGCTGGGAAAATTCACAATATGGAAATCATCAAATGCTACGAATTAGAATATTGTTTGTGTTTGTTTTCCAGAGAGTTGGTCATTAAACATTGACCAGAACACCACTAATAGTATTTTCTGAAGATGTGATGCTTGACTTTAATGAAACCATCTTGTCACCATGAGTGCAGACATCCCTCACACACAGTGACAGTGAGGATGGTGGAAGTGGGAGTGCGATTGCGAGGTGAAACACCTGGGTCCTCTGTAACATTCTTCAGCTACTGAACTAACCCTGGAAACACTTTGCTTCCAGACTTCTCATGTTAGCTAATAGGTCCTCATTGTTTAAATCACTACTACTGGACACCTTGTTATTTACTTGGAATTGAAAATAGCATTACAGTTTATGAAATTAGCAATTAGATGGACTCAATTTCTCTACTAAAGAAATTCTGAAAATTTATTGATATCCTTTTATTAGAGGAAAGAAGAAATGAGAGGAATATATACTGAAAGCATTTTCATTTTATTCGAAGCTTCAAATTAAAAAAGTGGAGGCATTTAGTGAGAACAAGGCAAAATTATACCATTTCTTTTCCACATTAAGAATATGGTCACTAACATTTTCCTTAATTACATGATTAATTAAGACACATTTAGTGTTTTTAAAGCAAGATATTCTGAGAAAAATAGAAGGGTCACAGCCAGAGCATCGGGGTGAGACAACTAACCACTGAAATAACATTATAATAATCCTTCTCACCACACAGGGACTACCAGGACACAATGAGATCCAATTCAGACTAGAATTTAAGTGATGGGATTTCCACGAGGCTGGGATTTTGCCTTGAACATGTTATATTACGCCCTCCAATTCCTCGGGCACTGGGAAGAGGACAGTGTAAAAGGAGTTGTTCTGGTCTCATCTGAAACCAATTACCAGGAGTGGACCCAAATTGCTAGGACGGCTGCTGAACAGCCGCATCCCAAGTGCAGCTGGGAATCAGCCGGTGAGCGCCGTCAAGAACTCTCCCCTCGATTGATTCCAGGCCAGCTTGTGATTGCCTTTCACCTCTCAAGCATCACTTTTCCACTGCCCTAAAAACTGTTCCAAATGGCAAGAATTTGCAAATATAATGAAGTAAGGAGGGGGAAGGGAGAGATCGGGAGAGAGGAGAAGTAGGAAAGATCAGGAAAAAAAAAGGAAGGTGGCATAGGGCTGCGATGAATTTTATTTGCTGGTGAATTCTCATTTATCCGGGCTCAAGGTTAGGAGGATGAATCGGCGTCTGCCCTCTTCCTCCTGCCTGAACAACTCTTCTTTCATAGAAGCAAAACCCCGTTATCATTAAATTGGTTTTCAAAAAGCAATAATTACAGGTTTATTCATTATCAGTTTGGATTTCAAATTTTCTTTCATTGTGATAATTTCTTTGTTTAAACTAAGGTTCTTTAGTCTCATAAACACACAACCTGTTTCTAGAGTACTTGTTGCTTTCAATTCACGGATATGGACGAAATGCACCACTCTGGAGTTTCCTAAAAGGTCATTATCAGGCAGCATTTTTAAGACACATTAAATTTTAGCATGCATTATAAGAAATAATAAATTTAAGAAAGACAAACCAAAAACGTTAATTTGTTATTATATTTAACAAGGGACAGAAAATTGAGTAATCAAATAAATGATTGGTTCCCAAACTTCACAGTACAAAGGAATTACCTGGAGATCTATAAAAGAATATGGAAGGCAGTACGATTTAATCAAGAATATTGAGGATCAATGTGATCGCCCCAAAGGAAATTGAAAAAAAAGTTAAAATTAAGGCAAAAATTAGTGAAACTGAAAACAAAAGCAAACCACCCCCCAAGAAAGAATTGTTCAAAACTCAAATCTGCTTATAGGAGTATATTATCTTAAGGGCAAAACCAAGACTATTTAGGAATAGAAGCACAAAAGAGATTTTTTTTAAACATAAAAGAACCCTGTAAAATAAATATAATTTTGCCAATAAATTTGAAAATTTAACTATAAAAGTAAGTTTCTTGGAAGGAATTTAAATGACAAAAGCAGATTCAAAAATACAAAATACCTCACTGCCCAAATGTTGGTTTCTAAGTACCATTCTTGACAAATGAGAATTAGGTTTCTTGAAGAAACTGCTGTTTCCAGGTCTGTGGGAATTATAATTCTAGACCATCTCAAAGTACAAGAAAATAAAGTGTTCAGCTGTGGTGAAGCTATGTCAAAAGGACACTGGGTCTGGCTTAAAAGGGCTCCTACTCACCTAATCTGCCATAACTTGCTTAATCATGAGACAAAAACTATTAAAGGACAGCACTAGAAAACCATACAAACTAATCTTAGTCATGAAAGTAGATGGAAAAATAGTATATAAGATATTAGTAAAAGATTTCAGCAGTATTAAAAAAATATATCGTAACGATCACCTTTCTGCTCCCAATCTTCCATCTCCCTAAAATATCTTAACAGAGAGCAGACTGAGTCTTTTAAAATATGTCAGATAATGTCACTTGCCCTACTCAAAAATACTGCAAAGACTTGCCATGGCACTTGATGTAAAAATCAAAATCTTTACAATCTCCTGTAAGACTTTTCATAATCTGCTCCTCCCCTATTACTTCTCTTATCTCTTTTCCTACTCCTTTCCCCCAGAACTCAACCACTCTAACCACCTGGCCTCCTAGATGTTTCTTTTTTTTTTTTTTTAAAGATTTTATTTATTTATTTGAGAGAGAGAAGAGAGAATGAGAGAGAGGGAGAGGTCAGAGGGAGAAGCAGACTCCCCAGTGAGGAGGGAGCCCGATGCGGGACTCGATCCCAGGACTCCAGGACCACGACCCGAGCCCTAGGCAGTCGCTTGACAACTGAGCCACCCAGGCGCCCCTCCTAGATGTTTCTTGAACATTCTAAGCTTTGCTTCGTTAAGATCATGACATATTTTAATACAGTTTCTGCTACTGACCCATATTTATATCTGAGATAAATCTTATTTGGTAGGCTTATTAACAATTACTGTCTTGGGCTTCCTGGGTGGCTCAGTTGGTTAAGTGACTTAACTCTTGGTTTTGGCTCAGGTCATGATATCAGGGTTTTGAGATCAAGCGCCTCTTTGGGTTCTGTCCTGGGAGTGGACCCTGCTTAAGATTCTCTTTCTCTCTCTGCCCTCTGTCCCTCTACCCCACTTGCATGCTCTGTCTCTCAAAAAATTTTTTAAAAAATTACTCTCTCACATTATAGTACCCTCAAATTTACTTCTGGCATAAGCCTGCCCTAAGTGTTTAGAATTATGTTTTTATTTTTGTTTTATTGATGTCCTTCTGTCCTCTAATAGAATGTAAACTCACTATAGTATTCACAGTGGGAAAATACAGTGCCTAGCAAGTATAATATGAGTTCCTAATTACGGATTTATGGATTTTACTAATCTTCCTAACAGAAAAGATTTGACCTTCGTAAGACAGGAGCCAAAAGCCCTAAAATAGCAACAGGATATGAACATATAAGCAAAGAAAGATTAATTATATCAGGAATTGAAAGCTGAACAGCAGAACCAAAAACTGCACTAGAAAAAAGCCAAAAACTGCCAAAACATGAATAGCAGAGTATTAGATTGGTAAAATGTAGAACAAAGGAAAAACTCTTCCAGAAGACAAGAATAATGAAAAAGACATAATATTTATTTTTTTAAAAGATTTTATTTATTTATTTGACAGAGAGAGAGATCACAAGTAGGCAGAGAGGCAGGCAGAGAGAGAGGAGGAAGCAGGCTCCCCGCTGAGCAGAGAGCCCGATGTGGGGCTCAAACCCAGGACTCTGAGATCATGACGTGAGCTGAAGGCAGAGACACTGAGCCAACCCACTGAGCCACCCAGGTGCCCCAAAAAAGACATAATATTTAGAGAAGGATGTTGGAGACTAGATACCAGACCTTAGAATTACAGATATAGATATTTTTATTATAGAAATTAGAATTATACATATATAGATCATTTTAGGCAACTTAAAAAATATTTTTGGAAGTAAAACAAAATTTGAGTATGGAAATGGAAAAATTTTGATGCCAAACAAATATGATGCATAGTAATACCTTAAGAATTTTTAAATATCAATGATAAATAAGTCATTCTACAAGTATATTGGGATAAGATGAAATAAGAGAAGGGAAAATGTCAAAATAACTCCAAATTCTCCTTTATATAAAAATTAAATTCCAGAAGACAATGAACGCAGACCACTT
This sequence comes from Nasua narica, assembly GCA_028533885.1. Taxonomy (NCBI): domain Eukaryota; kingdom Metazoa; phylum Chordata; class Mammalia; order Carnivora; family Procyonidae; genus Nasua; species Nasua narica. The sequence goes on along the minus strand of CM052806.1, from coordinate 43,079,187 downwards.
TAAAGATGTACATTAACATATTAATATCTTTAATTGGGGAATATCTGGTCACAAAGGGGACTGACTCTGTTTTGGGCATACTCTACTTTAACACAACCAATTGTGCTGACTCTACTTTCTAACTCTTCCCAAAACTGTTATGCCTTACTTCCACATAATCTAGATCTAACGGAATGGAATAGAGAGGAGGGGAAGACCATATTACCATAACCATTCTTGTGCTAACAACATTTTAAATTGTCTTCAAATTTGAGAAAACACAAATTAAGGAAAGATCACAAATTCAAGCAGAAAGCCACAGTCTGAGAAAGCTGAGAGTTGGGGACTATAAGAATAACTAGAATTCAGAGAGGACACTGGAAAAGGAAAAGGAGAAATACCAAAATAATGCACCTAACTTTCCCTCAAATCCTTGGCTGATCTCAAAAATTGTACAAAACTTAAGAGGCAAGACTTCAAGGATCCAGGGGGGAAAAAACAACAACTTGAAAACTGAAAGAGATAAGCAGGCAGTGCAGCTTTTTCCATGAGAGAAGACACAGAGTTTGAGTTCAAATCTTAGAAAGACTTGGTAAACGTCTCAGACTTTCCATTAAAACTCCAGAAAGGCCATGCCATAGGAATAAAAATTACATCCTAGTATTAAGGCCAAAACTATAGCAGACATGCCTTAACAGAACACAAAACTAAGTCTACAGACATCACATTAAAAGTGATCCACCAATAATTCAATACTAGAATAAACATCAACACCATTCAAAGACAACAAAATTGAGTCTCTATAATGAATATGCCAAAATGTCCAGTAAGCAATTTAAAAAATTATAAAAGTGAAGAAACAAGAAAATGTGGTGCACGCCAAAAAAAATCAGTCTCTTCAAAGAAACCAAGAGATGATCCTGGTTTTAGATTTAGCAGAAAAGAGCTATAAAATAACAATTATAAACATGTTGAAGATTCTATAATCAAAGATGCAGGGGAGGCATGTGAACTGGTCGTCAGTTCCAGGAGAGCTTTTAAAATTCTACAGATAGAAATTGCATAATTAAAACAATATTTGAAGATAAATTTAAGATCGAATTAACAGCAAATTGATCAGAAGAGGAGCAGTGAAATTAAAGAAGAGCCACAGAAGATCATCCAAACATAAACTAGAGAGGAAAAAAATAGAAATAAACAATGAGGAGATGAAATGTGGGACAGTATCATCTCCTAGGCACATCATAATCAAATTGCTGAAAATTAATAATAAAGAGAAAATATTTAAATGCAGAGAAAAAAGATACACTGTATACCATTCAAACTGTGGAAAGGTAGTGTGAATGACAAGTCAAAAACAATGAGTCAGAAGAAAATAGAGCTTTAAAAGTACTGCGGGTAGGTAGGGGAGGCAGGGAACCCTGCTATCCTGAAATTCTATATTCAGAAAAAAGTATACTTCAAAAAGCGAAATCCAAGTACGTTAGTTGCTAGTAGTATACAGGAATTGACTAAATGGCGGCATAAAGTAAATTGCTGGGGATTTGAAAATGTTCTATATTTTAATTGGATCATTGGTTACATGAATATATGTGCTTCATATATTCTCATCAAAGTGGACATTTTAGATATATACATTTCCCTATATATAAATTTACCTTAATTTTTCAGAATGAGGGAAAAGCAATGACTTTTTCCATTATATAAAAGGTAAGAGTATTTTTTTGCCTGAAGGTTAAAGCAACATTGTAACAGATAAAAAATGGACATCTACAGAATAAGGAATAGTGAATTTGAAGAGAGCTAATAGAGATCATCCAAACATAAACCAGAATAAGGACAGAACCCTGAAATGATAACTATATTTACTGATACAAAAGATTGTTTTTATTATTTTCTTGGATTGGTTTCATTTGTTGAAACATAATGACTATATATTATGAGGTTTACAATACATGAAGAAATAGAATATATAACAATAGCAAAGAATAAGAAAAGGTATAAATATAATTATACTGCTGTATGATTCTTACCTAATACATGGAGGGTATTACAAGGTTCTCTGTGCTAAGTTAGGAAGGCATGTTCTTGGAGCACCTTGCTGGCTCAGTCAGTGGGGCATGCAACTCTTGATCTTGGGGATGAGAGTTCAAGCCCTATGTTGGGTATGGGGATTACTTAAAAAATAAAATTTAAAAAAAAAGAAAAAGAATGTATGTTCTTGGGGCGCCTGGGTGGCTCAGTGGGTTAAAGCCTCTGCCTTCGGCTCAGATCATGATCTCAGGGTCCTGGGATCGAGCCCTGCATCGGGCTCTCTGCTCAGCAGGGAGCCTGCTTCCCACTCTCTCTAGGCCTGCCTCTCTGCTTACTTGTGATTTCTCCCTCTCTCTGTCAAATAAATAAGTAAATAAAAATAAAATAAAAAAAAGGAACGTATGTTCTTATTCCTAGAACCATTAAAAAAACTACACAAAGAGGAATGCCTAAATGCCTAAAAATACAATAGAAGAAATAAGAAAATAAAGTAATATATAATAATCTTAAAGAAGACATAAATGGAAGCACAAAAGAAAAAAATCAGTGAGAAGCAACTATAATTTTCATATATTATTTCATATTTCGTATATTATAGAGATAAAATTACTCAATCACTTTGGAAAATAATTCGGTAGTTTCTGATATGAAGTTGAACGTTCATTTACAGCAATTCATTTATTATATGACACATCCCTCGATATTTGTCCAAGAAAAATGAAAACACGTCCACAAAAGGCTTATATAAGAATGCTCACAGCAGTTTTAATCATAATCTATAAAAAATGGAAATGACCCAAATGCCAATTAATAGGTTATTGGATAAACAAATTGATGTGTTCCTAAAATTGGGTACTGTTAAGCCATAAAAAGGTCAAACTGCTGATATATGCAACAATAAGAAAGACTATCAATGACATCTTGTTGATTCAAGGCAGCCAGACACACACACAAAAAGATGTATGATTCCATTCATATGAATTTTTGGATCAGTAGACTACATAAACTATAGTGATGGAAATCAGATCTCTTGCCCTGAGGAAGTAGAGATAGACTGAAGGGGAGTTCTGGGAAATTTACTGGTGTGATGAAAAGGTCTTACATCTTAATTAGTCACACAGAGGCATTCATTTTATCAAAACTCTTCAAACCTCTCACTTAAAGTCTGCTCATTTTATTACTTACAAATAATAATTTAAAAAGCCAAAAATATACTATAGCTTACCTTATTTGACTTTTTCTACTTAAACATTTCATGCCATTTACATACTCAATATCTAAAATTGTTCCACGATGAATTATCCATAAAGAGCAGTATTAACTTGTGTGATACCTTCCCTTAAGTAATGCACTCTCTTACTTCAAGCAACTCTTTCCAGAAAGGGACTTGGTAAATGTTTGTATACAGTATTTACACTTAAAACAGACCAAAACCATTTATAACATTTTCAGGCTTTAATTTGGGCAATTTTTTTTTAGATTTTTTATTTATTTATTTGACAGAGTGAGAGCACAAGTAGGCAGAGAGGCAGGCAGAGAGAGAGGGGGAAGCAGGCTCCCTGCCGAGCAGAGAGCCCAATGCAGGGCTCGATCCCAGGACCCTGAGATCATGACCCGAGCCAAAGGCAGAGGCTTCAACCCACTGAGACACCCAGGTGCCCCTAATTTGGGCAATTTTTAGTGAATATTATTTCAACGAAATGTTAGGTATGTAAATATGTACCCGATTCAACTAAAACCTCAGGGCAAGGAATGGTAACTAGATTTGCTTAGATATAATTAATACCAATTTTTAATGGTTCTACAGTGTGTGTGTGTGCATTCAAGGATATATGTATATATCCTTGAATGTTCTGAAAGTAACAAAAACAACTCTCGCTTATTTAAACAGAAAAGGAATGTGTTGAAGAAAACGTGTTAGCTCGAGTGATAACTGTGTTAGTTCCAGTTCAAGAAGCAGACAGCAAGACTTAATTTAAAATGCAAGAGTTTCATTAGGGAAACACACCTCAGAAGAAAACTGGGAAGGATCTGGGTCAGCTAGAAGAGCCATCAGACCATGCAATAATCTGATGTCCAGGGAAGGCAAGAGGGGCAAGAGATAGGAGGAAAGCTCTTTAGCACAGTCTTAAAGAAAGTTCGGCAAAACCCATCAGTCACCCAAGTGAGTGCCTGTCTCAGAATTCTTGCTGAATACACTTATTGGCTCCATAGCCTGTGCAAAGCATGGCCTGAGTGCAAACTCAGTGATGAAATTCACACCACGGCAGCTGAACATTTGGTTAATTAAACTTTCTATAACTGGAGCTTTGAGAGACACATTCTCCTGCCCCCCCCCCCCCCCCCCCAGTACCAAGAGAACTAAAGAACAAGTCTCAGGGCTATACAGCCAAGAACAACTCTGGAAATCAGGCTGCAGATTGTCCGTGGAAGATATGACTGGCTCACCTCTGAGGACTGGATAAGACAGCTTAACATTACTAATACTGAAAACACTAAGTTCAGGATGCCCCCGCTAGCAAAACAGCCATCCATTGCTGTTCTATGAATGGAATCTTCTTGGAATCTCCAACACATAGAGGAGTTTCTTGCCTGGTTTGCATCACAAACACCTAGTTCAGATTCTGAGGCTGGTGAATCTGATTGATGAAATGTAGTCATTACTCCTTAATCTGTATACAACGGAATCTAGGAAAGCAAGTATCAGACACCATCCACTTCTAAATTGGGAGGGGACATTACCTCTTACCAACACTTGCAGGTAAAATATCTGAAAGATAGATAATAAGTAGCCAAAAGAATAACAAACTTCTACTACACTATGTCATAAGAAGAGATAGAAATATTTCCCAAACTGTCAGCTATACACATATTGTATTTTTTTCTTTTGTTCGAATTCTAAACTATCTGTATTCACCATGCACTAGGTCAAGGTATTTATTGATGCCTACATATTTTTTTAAAAAGAGAAATTGTTAGGAAGAATGAACATACTACATACGTCTAAACAGGGTAAGGGAACACATTTGTCACACATCTGGAATTTTCATTGAAAACCTCTCTGACGTGAATACTTTGACTATATCTGTAACCCTAATAATGCCAAAAGAAAATTCCCAGGTGCCAAATATTTCCTAACTTTGCTGATGTGTTTTAAAGACTCTACAGGTTAGTTGTTATACACTATAGCTTTAAGGCCTTAATTTTAAAAGCTGCATGTAATTTTGCTAAAGGGCTATTTCCACAGCCAATCTGATTAAGTGCAACTTAAAAATTTCAGGCAATATATCTGAATGCACTGATTGAACTAACCACAAAGACTGTATTTACAAAATTGAACATAATTTTTTACCCTTGAATTTTAAATATAACTTTTTATTCAATTCCTTTTATTTTATACCATTTTATTTTTCAATTTTGGCATCATAAATTAATGCTAATGGTGCTAACTTACAGAAAAATCCTCAACTAACCTATACTATAAATGGATTTTCAAATATAGCTACTATATATACACAATGTAGATAGGCAGAGATTATGAAAGAATTTTCTTGTAGAAATGCAACAAAAATATTTTCTACCCATAATTACTTAATTGAACAAATATAAAATAATTTATACAACTATATTTTGGAATTCTGAGTATAAGGAAACTACAACAAATACTAAGACAAATAATTTCACAAAATCGGCTACACTTACTTTTTTCTGAAAACACAGCTAGAAGGAAATCAATGAAATATAAGTTGGAATATTTCAAATGTCTCCTTTGAGAAAATTATAATCATTTAAAATTATATCATATACTACAAGGTAAATAAATTTAATGTGTAATATTTATCTCATTTTTGTTTACTGTCTTCACGTTCAGCACCTTTTAAGAATAACACAAGAATGTATATGGCACGTCTCATGTTGACATATGTGGTACCCTTTTTCTCTTCCCCATTGTTCTTCTAATAAACTATGTTACAAATATTATTGAAATGAAGAGTTAGGTTAATGTAACTATCAGCTGTATAATTTTTCACTTAAACTAGAAAATCAAATAATTATTCATCTCTTCTTCTGAACTACATAGTCATATATGAGCATTCTAAGCCAATCCTTTTATCTTATTTTACCAACATTATGAGATTTAGAGTGAGGTAATTTGGACTACGGAGACCAAATTTATTGATAAGAAATCAACTAGACAGGTAATAGAAGTTGTGCAAGGCCATGCCACTCACTACGTTGGATGTAAATGGGATGCCATATATCTTGACTACTTTGCCATTTTTTTTTATTATTATAACATGTTGAATTCTTTTCTCATATAATCTGATAGTTGTTTTGTAGGGTTTTTTTGGTTTTTTGGTTTGTGGTTTTTTTTTTTTTTGTAGTTTTTATGTGTTTTCCTTTACATAGGACAGAGGCTATATAAACACAAAGATAAAAATGTCCAAATAAAATTCAAATGGTTTAATTCTCTGGACTATCCAAACCAATACTTTTTAAGTGTATTGTAATATTCACGTATCACTTTGCACATAGTTTAGCTCTTTAACAGATTACCTAGTAGAGTGGCCCGCATGCCTAAGAGTTTGTGTTGAATAAGCATAAAACGACACTCATAAGGACAGAAAATGTGAAGCAAAATGTGGCAGATACTTTTACTTGCCTAATAATAATATCTCTCCTCCCTCTGCCCTTCCTTGGTACTAAAAACTTGATTATATTCAGGGTAGTAATATATCCAGCCCCTAGCAATGAATCATGATTAATCCAAACCAATCATAATATTCATACTACCCACTGCCAAATACTTGATTTCCCTACTTTCATAACAGTTATAAGTAATCACGTGATTGAGTTCTATCCAATAAGACATAAAGGAAAGTCTGAAGAAATATTTCTTAGAAGCCCCTAGTTGTCCTGATAAAAGAAACAGGTATGTCTGGGCCCACCTGCTCCTCTCTCACTATACTTTAAATATGGCCCTGATTCCTAGAGCTGACACATTCATCATAAGGGAAATACCAACAGAACTGCAAAGATATCTACCCTGAAGTTATTGTACCTATGAGCCAATATCAGTCAGAGCTTCTATTTCTAGATTTAATTACTACTTGAAAAAAATATAAGCATAAATTTTCCTTTGGCTAAGTCACCATAACTCATGATTTTTGTTACACTTATCTGAATACATCCCTAATTGTTGTAAATGAAATTATAAGCACTGCTGTACATGCAATGCAAATATTATCCTCATTTAGGAAAGCTTACTGCTATGATATCTCCATATACTAGTACATATTCAATAAACACTTATTCAATGGATTTTCAAAAAAATTATATAAAGTGTGACAATTGAAAAACCACTATATCTGTCCATTATTAAATAACTAAATTTGCATTTCTCCTTTCATACAGATAACACAAATAAAAATTTATTTTTTATGTTATGATTTTTATCATTTTGTGTATGGTATAACTCTTCTTCTGAAAGTGTGGAAGGACTAGTCATACTACCAAGAAACCACTGACTTTTGTGTGTGTGTCTGTGTGTCAAGAATTCAATGTGGCTTTTTAAACTTCTTTGGTTTTTCAAGTAAGATATAAGCACCGAGATTATTAACAGTTAAGAGGTCCACTATTCAATAAAGCTTCTCTTGTCTGAAGGTGTGATTCATCCCCAAATGTGCAGAAGACATGGGCCCTCTGATTGACACATGCACCCTATTTTCCCAGGTGAAGTTTATTAGGGGTGCTTTTTTCACAGGTGGGCTACTCTCAGAAAGTCCTACCTTCAAGAAATGTGTTACGCTGTATCTCAACTCAGCTAAGGTAGAATACTTAGGTCCCCTGACACATAAGCAGTCTTAGTCCCTAAAGAGCATCTTTCAGACCAAGCCTGAGGCCACAGGTGTCTAGAAAGCCCTCTTCTCTTTTAGTGTGGCCTCCCGATCATTGTTTTTATAATCTGTTCTCAGTTGCAAACTCTTCATTTTTTAATAGAACAAGAGATTTCCTTTCTTTCTCACTCTTTCATTTTGTTTGGATATTTAGGCTATCTCCTTCATTTTCTAAGTTCATTTTTGTCTAGAACTCTAACTTTACTTCAATTTACTCCAAACCCTGTAGCTATGATACAGCCCATGCAGTCTGAGTTCATGGAAATGAGTCTAAAGAGATGCCCAGGATATCTTTTTCTTGGAATGGGAAGAAGTATGAGGATTATCTAAGATTAGCTGAAAATATAAATTCCAAAAGGCAAACAGATGAATTTTTCTGTATAGGCTCTTATGAAAATACCACTTGACACAGTGGAGAAAAAAAAGATCTATAGCAAATGTTTACTGAACTGAATTGAGCAACGGAGAAAAAAAATCCTCTTCTATATTAGAGTGTTACACGTTTCTAATCAAATACATTGGCTTAATCTGTGCTACTATCACATATATGAAGTACTTGGTAAACATTTTTGGGTATAAGAATTTTTTAAAAATGTAACAACCAAGCAATGACAGCCTGTAGTACTCTAATCCTTAATTTATACAATTTATTTATATAGCTTTGATGTGATCAATACCAAAAATACTGAAACTCTACTAAATATTTCTGTTTGTATCAGTACTGTAAGTACTTACATAGAATATACAGAGCGTGTAGTATTGACAAATAATTCTTAAAGCTGTTCGAGTAAAGAAAAAATGTAGGGGCATTAAGAAACTTTCTGAGGAGATGGAAATATGTATTGCCTTGATTGTAGTGATAGTTTTACAGGCATATACATGTCTAAATCAGTCAAATTATATGCACATTAAATATGTGCAGTTTTATATGTCAAGTATATCTCAATAAAGCTGTTTTTAAAGAGAGAATAGATAGATGGATAGATAGATAGATAGATAGATAGACAGACAGATGTATAGCTTCAGTTCCCTATGTGAGATCTTATAAAGATTCTTTGCCAGCCTATGAAAACCCAGATTTCTAGAAGAGTGGTTTTTAAAGACAAACTTGACAGAAATTTAATTTGTGGTGTACTAAATGTAACTATTTTCTATTCCTCTTAGAAAAGTCAAAGGGTGATACAGCCATATGGGTTACAAATACATCAGCAGGCTAAATCTATTCTTGGAGCTCATTCATCATTATAACACCCCCTTGACATGGGAGGGTGACAAGGATTATTGTTCTTGTTTTAAATCTGATTGATAAGTCCTTGACTGAACTTGGGTTGACGGTGAGAAAGCAACTGGACTGGGTCGTCATCCATGGTTTTACTTGAATGCAGATCTCTTAACACTAAGTGAAGCGTTCTTTGTTACTAAAACCTGCACTTTCTAGATTATATCAAAGGCCCGTGCTCACTCAAAAATTCTAACTGAATTATGAAAGACACCTATGTCCTTTTCAAATTTATTAAGAAATTTTTCAAAAAAATCAGATAAGACACAGCATAATGAAACCATATAATTAAAAGTGAGATTTAAAAATTAGTAATCATTATGGCATATTTGTTTCATTAATCAACCTAATCTCCATCTATTTTTTCTTATGCTTAGACATTATAGAATAAATTACATTCATCATAACAATTCACTTTAAATATTGAGGTATGCATCCTGAAAAACAAAGATACTTTACTATATGCTTTTATCAGATATAATCAAATCAATAATAATTCTCTAATATCATCTAATATCCAGTCCATATTTACATTTTCAGAGCTAATTGTTTCAGAGCTATGTTTTATAGCTAGTTTATTCAAACCAGGATCAGCCAAGGACTGTATGTTTCATTTGCTCATTTTATCTCTAAAATATTTTTTAATGTGCTCTAGTTTCCTTTCCTCTAAGTCTACCTTTTTCATAAGACATCAGCTTCTTGAAAAAAATGGAACAGTAGTTCTATATGCAGTCTTATTTTCTGGTTTCTTGTGATTGGTTGCTTGTTCTCTTGCTTGACTTGTTCTTCTCTACCTGGTATTTGCTATAAACTAATCCAAAAAAATGACATATTAAACATTTTTGGCAAATGTACTTCTTTAGTGACGCTGGAAAGTCCCTATTTATAATGGAAAAATAGTAGAATAAACCTAACGTTTTAATTTGTTTTTACAGGGATAATATAATCATTTGTGATTTTATGGCAACTAATGGCCTCAAATACTAGGGACTTTGGAAGATTTTCTTATTCATTAGGTGACAATCTGGACCAACCACTAGGTATTTAAAAGCTTTCAGGGGCTGGGATATGGAATAAACTTTGCAAAAATTCTGATGTCAAGAGGTTTCCATCTCAGTTAATAAAATTAAACGGATCAAAAGGGGTTCTGAGAAATCTACTAAGCCAGACTTGGAAAACATACTTCTCACTCTGGATGACACATACACTCAATGGAAGTTTCATGACTAAGAGACATATTCTAGACAAAAAAAAACTGCTTGGTTTGGATGTCATGTGGACTTATTCTCCTTGGTGCAGCTACATATATTCAAAACAAAGGAAGTTAACCTCAGCATCCCTTTTTCTTCCAAATATGCATCTGTTCCCAAAATTATGGTTGTCATGACTCTGTTAGAAAAATCTTTATTTTAGTTAATTTGGAGAAGTGCAGGGAAATAATTTTTCCACTTTTAATTCTTTGATTTTGAATCAAATGCACCAAAAAGTAAGGACAGGGTAATTTTAATTCTCTCAAAAGAATAAGAGAAGAAATTACAAGTAAGCAAAGCCACATATAAAAACAGTAGGAAAGAGCATGGCTATTCCTCTACTCTATAAGTAATATTCTTACACTCTTGATTCTTAATGTGTCATTCACACTGTAGTTTGCTACCATACTGAAACAGAATTAATGAAATATTCGTAAAGTCAAGAACTCATCCTTGAGAAATGATTGAACTCTTCTGAGCATTTTATTTCTTCCAGACCACACATGACTCCATTTTAATTACGCTCCTCACATGTTCTTTAAATTAACTCCACCACCACATTTTTAAAGCTAAGATTAATGCACAGTTTATTTATTGCTATTTCCAATTACTCCCTCAAGGTATTAACATAATGATGACGTCTGCCTTAAGAACTGGTTTCATCATTTTTTTCAAAAAATAAAGATGAACTTATGCAAAGTTACTAAGAACTTAGATTTAACCCTTCTTTTGAATTTCAATTTGAGACAGAACCTGTACATACATCAGCCATACAGACACAAGTTTAGAGACTTTACTACTAATCTCCAAAAATTCTTCTCACTAAGCCAGGACCTTCTGCTTTCCTCATTTTTATTTTGACTCTCAAAGTCAAAGAAGAGGTTTCTGCCAAATTCAGGTAAAAACTGTTTTTTCTTTGCTAGTTACACCAGACCCAGCCTGATGAGTAACTTGTGTTATTCCAATGGCAACTGGATATTAAACTACACTTTATCTGTCTGAAAATGGTTTGCTTGAGGATACTGGCATGAACTATTTGCTATGTAAATTCTATAGACACATTTTATGTATTAAAATCGGAGTTCCGATTTAGCACACATATTCCTGTTTGCCATTCATTTTAAGAACATTTTTCAGCCCCTTGCACTATGCCAGGTCTACAGTAAAGATTCTTAAATGTTAGTGTTTGTATGGAAATTTGCAAAGGAAGGAAATTTCCAACCACATCCTTGAAGACTTTAAGAAGCTCTGGGGTGGGTCCAAACATCTGCATTTCAAACAAACACTCCAGTTGTTTCTGGCACAGATGGTCAATGGCACATACCATGAAAAGCACAGTCTATATGTATACAAGGATTTTAGATGCACAATGTAAAAAACAAAAAGAAACAAAAGTCAGGTAAATGGTCAACACATAAGACACTACAGGATAATATATAAGTGGTATAAAGTATAATAGTATTTCACAGGATAGTCTAATTGAATAGATTACATCATATTCTATGGTACTCAAAATGTTATTCAATAAAACTGGGAATTAAAAATATTTATTATAACAAAAATATCTAGAGACCTTTAAAACTGAATTATGTCCTCTCTTTTAAAAACATGATTGTATGACTCTTCAAGTCAATACATTAAATTACATCATAGTCACGTTTATTTAGAAGCACTGTAAGACTCTACCAGTTCCCTTCAACTAATTACTTTCATCACATTTGTAATTTCAGATAGTACTCTATGTTTTGGTCTGGGAAATATACATTTTATTCACTGGATCTAAGGGATTTAACTTCTATATTGCAAAAAAATAAGTACAAAATAATATTATCCCGATCTATACTTCTTTCCTCTCTAACTGTGTTCATTCATTTTGTATCAGTTAGCTATTCCTGGATAACAAACTACCTCAAATTTCATGGCTTAAATCAAAAACATCTTTTAAATCTCATAATGCTGTAGTTTGGTTTGAGCTGCCTCTCCTAGTCTCTAGGGGCCCACTCAAATATCTGTGACTAGCAGGTTGCTGGCTAAGGACTAGATGTCCAAGAAGGCCTCAATGAGAAGCCTAGAGATTGGTATCCCATCAGTCAGAAGGAGACGACTAGGGTTCACATGACTCATGCTAACTGGTAACACACAGAAAAGAATACTGTGGGAAAGTAGTTCAGAGCACAGCCAAGGTGAGAGTTTATAAAGCACCACAATAAGCAAAGCTGTAAAACACTGGATATAGTGCACATGTCACAGCAATTAGAAATCTGGGGTCTTAATTTGAAACAATTATGAACCCCACCTGTTAAATGCCTAAATACTTAGCAAATAGCACATATAGCCTCTTAACTGAGGGTATAGTCATATGTTAGTGTTCTTTTCTATTAAGATCTATAATCGAAGAAAAATTACCCTCATCATCTTCTTAAAACGTAGTAAAAAATATACAGTCTACAGATAAATGAATGAACAGGTAAGAACTACAAGAATGACTAGAACTAGAACAGAGAAGGAATGAGAAAGTGGAAGACAAAAACAGAGAAATATGAAACATATTACTTATTTCCATATGTGTTTTAACATTTAATATAATTTTAATTTAAAATAAGTGTTAAGAGATCACACATATACACACATATTGTTTTCCCTTATAATCAAAATTAAAACTCTTCACACAGATGTTTTTCTTTCTTTCATTTACTCTAACACAGCCCATCATGAAGGTTATGATGTCTGATTTATTCACTTCTATAACTATGGTGTCTTCATGGTACCTGATCCATATTAGGATAAATAACTCATGAACAAATTAATTTCTTTTTCTTGAAGATTTTTGGAGCAAAAGTGTAACTGCTATATAGAAATGATTGCAAGCAATAATATGTACAAAAGAAAAAAAAGATTTTTGGATAATCTATAGTAAGAAGCAAATCCCTATTGGTTCTGGTCTATATCACTTTTCCTTATTAAATTATTTTCCTTTCTAGTAATTGTCATTTGGCCATGAGCAGAAATGACTATGATTGGGCAAGGTCATTTTATTTCTACCTATGTTTGAAAGGATTTCTGTGTCAGCCAATAAAATAATAATAAAAAAAAAGAGTATCAAGCGACTCATAAAATTTAAGCTCACTAATTTTGAAACATATTGGGCAAATTATGTACTGTGACAAAAATACTACGACATGCCTTATTATAAAAGGTGTTTCAGAACTGGAAATCTGAGAGATCTATCTATGCATTGCTTTTAGGCATTCTTCAAAAGTTATCATGGGACATGCCAATTGGATGACCCAAAAAATCAGTTTCAAAATTCATAGGCTCTGTGTATAATCAGAAACTAGCCCAGGCCTCAATAGAACTGTTCCATTCAACTTTCTGAAGATATGATATAATTTTTAGCAAACTTTTTAAAAATGAGCTTTAAAGTTAGATTTCAAGGGGCGCCTGGGTGGCTCAGTGGGTTAAAAGCCTCTGCCTTCGGCTGGGATTGAGCCCCTCATTGGGCTCTCTATTCAGCAGGGAGCCTGCTTCTCCCTCTCTCTCTGCCTGCCTACTTGTGATCTCTCTCTCTGTCAAATAAATAAATAAAATCTTTACAAAAAATAAATAAAAATAAAGTTAGATTTCAAAACTACTGACTTTTTTCCTGATCAAACATAAATTGATTTACAAAGCTTTCATTACCTAAACTGTTATTGGTAAAAGCACATATTAAGAGTAGGTTTTTCCCCCATGAAAATCAAGTAAGACTACTATAGTGACACATGATCATTTTTTCAAAATAAAAATTGTAGACACTCCTATGCCAGTACAAAAAAAAAATCAACAGAGTTATTTATATTTTCCTCTTTGAACCTAGAGCCCAAGGGCACATGATTTAAAGGCACCTCATAAATAAATTGTGGCCACACACTACTTGAGAATGGCCATAGTTTAAGAGCATGTAAGCAATCATAAAGTGAGAATGAACATTATTCCATACATTCTAGGACATCATGGTGAAAAGAAAGTCTAGAAATCAAAGGAAGACAGAAAAACTTATTTAAAATACAAAGAACAAAAGAATTGAACATATAACACATCCATGGCCCATTTCTTAAGAATTACTAGAATAAATGCATAAACATCATAAAGAGAGAGAAGTCAGAAAGGATTTTGTCAAAGTTTCACACCGGTTTTTGAATTAAGGAAGAGATACAGTCTGACAGAGCAGCACGTGAAAGGCCTTTTTAGGTGAGAAAGTGATAGACAGATGGATAGATAGAGACAAAATTAGGGATGAGTGAAAAAAAATTTACTTTCCAAACAAAAATTGAGAGAATTTATTGCTAGTAGAACTCTTTTGCAAAAAATATTTTAAAAAGTTCTTCTGAGAGGAAAAAAAAATGATTTAGGTCAAACAGATCTAAATAAAGAAAAGTATCAGAGAATAAGTAAAGGTAAACTACAAAATTTTATTTTCATATCCTTAATTGATCTAACACCCAAAGAACAAATAATCCAATCAAGAAATGGGCAGAAGACATGAACAGACATTTTGGCAAACAAGACATCCAAATGGCCAACAGACACATGAAAAAGTGCTCAACATCAATCGGCATGAGGGAAATACAAATCAAAAGCTCAACGAGAAGCAGCAATGGCCACAATCGCCAAGATGTGGAAAGAACCAAGATGCCCTTCAACAGATGAATGGATAAAGATGATATGGTCCATATATACAATGGAATATTATGCCTCTATTAGAAAGATGAATACCCAACTTTTGTATCAACATGGATGGGACTGGAAGAGATTATGCGGAGTGAAGTAAATCAAGCAGAGAGAGTCAATTATCTTATCATCTCACTTATGTGTGGAGCATAAGGAAAAACATGGAGGGCATTGTGAGAAGGAAAGGAAGGGTGAATGGGGGGAAATCGGAGGGGGCGATGAACCATGAGAGACTGTGGACTCTGACCAACAAACTGAGGGTTTTGGAGGGGTGGGGGTGTAGGGTTGGGTGAGCCTGGTGGTGGATATTGAGGAAGGCATGTATTGCATACAGCACTGGGTGTGGTGCATGAAAAATTAATCTTCTAACACTGAAAAAAATAAAATAAACCTATTTGGGGAAAAAAAACACCTCAATGAGAGACCACCTCACACTAGTCAGAATGGCTAAAATTAGCAAGTCAGGAAACAACAGATGTTGGTGAGGATGTGGAGAAAGGGGAACCCTCCTACACTGTTGATGGAAATGCAAGCTGGTGAATTTCAAAAAGTGCATTTCAAAAAGTTGAAAATAGAACTACCCTATGACTCAGCAATTACACTACTAGGTATTTATTTTATTTTTTCAAGATTTTATTTATTTATTTGACAGAGAGGAGAGGGATCACAAGTAGGCAGAGAGGCAGGCAGAGGGAGAAGGAAGCAGGCTCCCCACTGAGCAGAGAGCCCGACATGGGGCTCGATCCCAGGACCCTGAGATTTTGACCTGAGTTGAAGGAGAGGCTTTAACCCACTTAGCCACCCAGTGGCTATCTTTAATTTAAATACCACTAACTAGGTATTTAAAGATAAAATCAAAGATACAAATGTAGTGTATACATATGTATGTATACATACATACGTATATAATCTATACAATGGAATATTACACAGCCATCAAAAATGAAATCTTGCCATTTGCAATGCCATGATGGAACGAGAGGGTATCAGGCTAAGTGCAATAAGTCAATAAGAGAAAGACAATTATCATATGATCTCACTGATACGTGGAATTTAAGAAACAAGGCAGAGGATCATAGAAGAGAGGAAAAAATGAAACAACACGAAACCAGAGAGGGAAACAAACCATAAGAGACTCTTAATCTTAGAAAACAAACTGAGGGTTGCTGGAAGCTAAGGGAGTTGGGGAATAGGGTAACTGGGTGATGAACACTGGGGAGGGTATTTGTTATAATTATCACTGTGTATTATATAAGACCCAAAATTCACAGACCTCTACCCCTGAAACAAATAATATATTATATATTAATTAAAAATTAATTAATTTAAAAAGAAATTATGCAGTGAAATAGCATAATCATTCCCCTTATAATGTTACAGCTAACATCCAGTACCCACTGCTTGTCTTCAAGATTCAATAGAAATCTTAACTTTTCTGTGAACCTTCCAAACCAACAGCAGTCAATCATTTCTTCCAAATTTTTTCAACCTCTGGTAAACCTTTTGTACTATGTCACCTAGCATTAATATCATATAGCAGGGAAGAGCATGATCGTAGGGGTCAAACACTGAGATTTTAATCCTGGCTCTGCTTAACATTGGCTACTATGAACAAGAAATTTATCCTCTTGAAGCATCAGTTTCATCATCCAAAAAAGGTGCTAAAAGAAAGTCTTCTTAAGGATTTATTAGCCTAACTAAATTAAGTATTCTAGATCCCAATGTCTAGAATAGACAATAAATGTTTAATAATTGGTAACTGATTATTTCTTAAGTCATATAGGTAACTCTTATTTTACCAATCAAAATACAATGTGATTAAGAAGATCAAGATTTATAACTGTTACTTATTATTAACAATAGCCACCATTCATTGAGTTTTAACTACTTTATATGAAATATCTCGCAAAAATTATTAACAGTTTTATGATGAAGTTATTATGATCTCTGATAACATTTGAGAAAACTGAATCTTGGAGGGGTTGAGGAACTAGCTTAAAGTCACAAGGTATGAAACAGAGAACTTGGATTACATCCTAACGCCTGTGAAACTAACAGCAGAACACAGCACAAAGAGTAAAAACCAAGCCTACTCTGTATTCATGTAGACAGCAATAGGTCCTTGGGGGCCTGATCAAAAGCTGTGAGTCAACACAGTCTGACTGCTAACTGCTGAAGAAAAAAATGAGTGGTGGCAAAGAAGCAAGGCCCTCGGAACGACCAAAAGAAGAGAATCAGAGTCCAGTGTCCAGTTCCTGTTCTCTCATCAACATAAGACAGCTCAAACAAGGCCAATATCCCCTTTAGTTTGATTTGATCTCAGCAGTAAGAGGAGCAGAATAGTGTTGTATATTAGAATGAAACATGATCACACAGAGAATTCTATAGAATTGATACTGTGTGTATATCCTCTATACAGACAGTACTGAATGTTAACCAAAGCATTGTGAAACAAATTCAAGTTAAAGTAACACTTGGGAAAGGACAGATTATTTACTGAAATGCTATTTAATAAAACCTTGCTTTGTGAAAAAGCAAAGACAGAGAGAGAGAGGAAAAGTGTATTTACAAAGGATGATAGAAGTCAAATTATGGAGAAAGATAATCTAAGAAGGTGAGAGAAAGGTCCTGATCTCATAGAAGGCTTTACGGTATTTCCCATTCACCCATTAGCTTGAAAGGTCTAAAACGTAGGTAGTATAATGCAGAATACAAGAGCTGAGAAGCAGGCCAACTTGAAAAGTGATGAGGGACCCAAGAGCAATAATACAAAAGTGAAGAAGTTGTATGAGGATTTTCCTTTTTTACATATTTTGCTAAATTTGTTCACAGAGTTTAATTGTTGGCAGAGTCCCTTAAATTTCAGTAGGTACATGAATAATAAAAGAGACAATGCAAATGTACCCTAGAAATATAAATGGTCCCTATTAAAATGTACACTTTTCTACTTTCTGAAGATAATGACATTCCATCTACTTAATTGTGTGCAAAGGAAAATCCTTCTGAAGAGATTAGGAAATTGCTGTATCAAGTATAAATTTGACTTGCATCTCAGCCTGACCAAAAAGAAAAAATAATGAAGGGTGGGAAAAGAAAGAGAAAGCCAATTATATGCTGATTTGCTAATGTTATTTTTCAGATTAAATGCCACTTCAAGTTACAAAACCTCTGGTACTTGAAGCTGTCAGTTTTCTGAGCACTTTCTTGAGAAGTCTTGTCTTAGCAAAGAGAATGTTGAAACACAGGGCCCCTCAGGGGGGCAACCAAACTTTGACAGAGGTTTAACAGTCCTTGAAATTATATCCCCAAACCTTAGAGAGCCTGCTGATTCAGTGGGAAAGGACATAAGCTGAGCAAGTTATAAATAAACTCTTTTATCAGAGGCTATGGTGTCATGGTGACTTCAAAGACCAGACCACGGATAGTAAATTCTCTGATGTTCTGAAGACAGTAAGAACTTTATTATATTGGTCAAGCCAGTCTTGGACCTAAGCTGAAATTTGATAACACTAATGGTTTTTTCCCTCTATTTTTATAATTTTGAATAAATTTCTAGTCAATCAAGGTCACTAACTGTATCATCAAATTAAAAAAAAAAAAGCAAGATAGTGTACGTTTTATGATATCTTATTATCATTTCCGTCCCAAAAGGAGTCAAGATTTTCTAATTAAAAATGCCATCACAGAGGACACTCCTCATAGTAAAAATATGTTCAGGGCAACAAGTTAAATTCTTCAAGAGGTGCAGAATTGATTGCCTCTACACTGCCCTGAAAAATTTGAGATAGTTCATTTGCCTTTCTTGGTGCCATAATAATTATGATGGAAATAAAACACAAGAAGGAATCTTGAGAGTTAGGTTTAGTGGATTTAATTCCTGAACAGGTCACTTTTGAGTCCAAGAGAATAATGAAGATAAATTTAATGTACTAATGGCTAACAAATACGTTATTTACAAGGTAAATATATATGGTTATCCCTTGGGCAATATAGAAAGATTTTAAAATTTTAGCTGGAAAATAGTATTCAAAGAAGGTTTTGGAAAATAATTAAAGTATAATTTAAAAATAACTTGTAGGATAATTTGAAGCCTAGTTATCCCAAAACATTATGAGAAAACTAAATAGTTACACAGAAAATGGGTTATGCTATGCCAAAAATGTTAACATGTAAAGAGATTAATCAGATTAGCAGTGGTCCTTGTGTATAAATGTATAGACTTCATAAAAGTAATACCAACAACCACCTAAGATGTAAGACTTGAGACTTTTACATCTACTAACATGTATTAGAGAAAAATTAAGAGTAAATTTAATTATGACATTATGTGACTGTAATAGCTACAGTAAAGATCAGTGAAGCATCTGCTTGGGACTCTTGCCAATGGGAGTCAAGGGCACAGGTCTTGCACACACACTTGAGTGTGTGTGTCCATGTGCATTTGTTGTAAAGGAAACCGTGTCAGAAAGATACCCCACAAGAGCTCAACAATGAAGAATAGTGCCATTGGCAAAGGAAAGGAAATAAGTTGAAGCCTTGCTGGCATCTGAGGAAATCTAACTCCATTCAAAACTTCCAGTGCAGAGGTATCAGAATCATTTTTGTTGCATAAAAATAAAAATAGAATAAAAAGTTGTGTTTGGGGGCGCCTGGGTGGCTCAGTGGGTTAAAGCCTCTGCCTTCGGCTCAGGTCATGATCTCAGGGTCCTGGGATCGAGTCCCGCATCGGGCTCTCTGCTCAGCAGGGAGCCTGCTTCCCCCTCTCCCTCTGCCTGCTTCTCTGCCTACTTGTGATCTCTCTCTCTCTCTCTCTGTCAAATAAATAAATAAAATCTTTAAAAAGAAAAGTTGTGTTTGTGTTTCATACTAGGGAATCAGTTCCTAATTTAGGTTTGCAGAGTTATTAAATCTTAGGAACATACTCTCAAATGCTGCATGCACATTTCTGGGAAAAGCATGTTCTGCTAACTCACATATATTTCATGTCACAGCAGTTCAGAGAAAAACAGAATGGACATATTATCAAAAACACACAAAAAATGTAATTTTTAAAAAATGATATTTGCTATTGTTTTGGAAAAATGAAAGACATGTGTATTAACTGTGCTTTCTTAGCTCTATAATTCTTTTATAGCTTTGCTATAAAGTCTTTCTTTGTGGGCTCTCAATATGGATGACTATAGTTTCTAAGGATAAGACACATAATTTAAGCAAACAAATAAAAAAATGACAATGTGATGTTATATGAAGGAAAACAAATAAGAGACTAAGATTTTTAAAAAATGAATTTAATCAGTAAACATCTTCCTAAAAAGTGGTATGTAGGCTGAGACCTTAATATAAGTAAGGGGAGAATACTGCATGAAAGGAGGGCAAATTCAAAGAGGCAACAAAGCATTGACAAAATACCCAAAAATCAATTATAAAGACTGTAAAGCAGAAAGATTAATAAACAGAAAGCCCTGTTTGGCTAAAAAGAAGTGAACCAGGGTGAGTGCAGCATCAGATATGTAGGAGAGCTGGGTAGAACCCAACTACACAGTGTTTGTAACACTTGGTGAGACGGCTGCCCTATCTATTCTCACCCCAGCAGAAGTCTGCGGTTTTCCTCCCTGCAGAGGTCTATGAACTGCAGGATGCCAGGCACATACCCTAAACCTAATCATAACACTAGACCTAACCCTAACCCTTAACCCCTAGCCCCTAACACTAATCCTAAAGCTAACCATAACCTAACTGGAGAGGTCTCTGTGAACTGCAGGATACCAAGCATTACCCTCGCTCTAGCCCTAACTAACCCTGACCCTAGATCTGAGGAGAAAAAAAAAGATGTGGCATACATATACACACATACATATTATAATGGAATAGTACTCAGCCATAAAAAGAATAGAATCTTGCCGTTTGCAACGAAGTGGATGGAAGTAGAGTGTATTATGCTAAGTGAAATAAGACAGAGAAAGACAATTATCATGATTTCACTTATAAGTGGAATTTAAGAAAGAAAACAAAGAGAGAAAAAAAGAAAGAGAAAGGTAAACCAAGAAACAGACTCTTAACTACAGAGAACACACTGATGGGTATCAGTGGATGGGGGGGATGGGTTAAACAGGTGATGGGGATTAAGGAGGGTACTTGTGATGAGCACTGGGTGTTGTATGAAAGTGTTGAGTCACTATATTGTACACTCAAAAATGATACTAATATTATACTGTATGCTAACTAACTGGAATTTAAATAAAAACTTAAAAAAAAGTTAGAATTGAATTCTAATTGCCAAGGAAAGCACTGGAGAATTTTATGCAGAGGAATGGCATAATCAAATTGAGATTTTAAGAGTATTTTGATGGTCTGCTGAAAATTGATGAAGAAGGAGTCAAAGCAGCACCACAAATGTGTGAATTGGGAGTCATCCAGAGGAGAGAAGAGCTTCTTTGGCATTGCTTACTTCCGGTACTTGTCTCCTTCTTGGCCTCCTCGCCAGCTTCCCTGCCTCTCATGTCTTATCCATATAACACCATCTTGCACGTGAGGACCAGTGTAATCTTTGTAAGGATGAAAATTCCCAGTTCTTAATTTTCCTTTAGATTAAATAGGTCATTAGCCTTAGGGCATCTCAAAGTTAGGACTGCAACCTCACTTGCTAACATTCCTCAACATCTCTCAGTTCTGGCAATTGAACTTCTCACCAGTCCTTAAACACTACCTATCTCCATGAGTTTGATGAATTATTACTAGTGCCTAGAATTCCCTTCTTCATCTCTCTCTCAGAGGTTAACCATTCTTCATGACCCAAGAAAAGATCCTTCCTCCATGAAGGTCTCCTAATCTTCCAAATCAGAAAGAGTTTTTGTTCTTCCATGCACTTCTACTTCACATTGATTTTGATGCCATCATGGTATATATCATGCACTGTCTTACGCTGAGTTTCTCATATAAAAGTTATTTCACTATGGAAAAGCACACATGCTTTGGGTTCAGAAAGCATGTTTGGGCTGTGTTCTAGTTCTGCAATTCCTGAACCATGCAGCCTTTAGGAAGCTATTTAACTACATTAGCTTCCTCCTCTATAAATAATGCACAGTGATCTATTCAAAATGTCTCCTAAACTTGGGCAAACCAAAAGTTATCAAAAATTTATAAAATACTATATAAAATGGCACATGGAAAATGATTTAGTCATATTATTTTCTCTTCCTTTCTGAGATCACATGCAGTGTTATAAACATCTCTGCTCCCCCACTGCATTTATTTAACTGCTCACATGTTGTAAGTACTAAATACACATTACATGGTAAATAGTAGGTGTTCAATTAATAATTCTTACCTATTGCTTCAGTTTGAGCATATATGACTTGCAAATTTTATAATAAATGTTAAAATATGCAACCCTTTAACTCAAAGAGTTTATTATTAGAATAGAAAAATATTTTCTACAAAGGGAAAATAATTAGTGTAATCAGGGTACTGAATCAGATACTGAATCAGATACTGAAATGATTATCAACAAGTTAATACAGTCAAACTTCAGAAGCCACCTCATTTATGTTTCCGAGGATATGAGGATCTGGATTACTGCCTGGAGTCCTTAAATATGATCTAGTCCTACAAACCCTTTTTTAAGATGAATAAATGAACGCATGGAAGACTTTTTAAATTCCTTGTCCAAGTGAAAAGTTTAAAGTTTTAGTTATTCTGTGTCCCAATCCATTGTTCTTTTAATTACATAAGCAGAAAAAGGCAAGAACAAGAAATTTTGCATCTGATGATATCTCATATAAAAAATTTTAGAGCAAACAATACCAGGTTTTCTCTTATTTCAAATCTTGTATTTGAAAATGTCATTACTTATAATTATTATCTATAAAAATGACAGTTTATAAATCCGCATAAATTTGTATAAACTAGAAACAGGTAGAAATGCATTACTACAGTTACAGCCTGGGCAATCCAACATTAATTTGTTTCTGGGTAAATCTCTCCCTCTACCTTCTCCTACTTTTAAAATCTGAAAGCAATAAATGAATAAATAACATAACATAAAATCTGAAAGCAACTGTGCTTGTGTGTCCATGTGTTCTGTCCCTCACTCAAACTTCAACATAATCAGGGATCAAAATTATTAGTAAGATGATTTATACCTAATAATTCAGTGGAATACGGTTCTATTTCTGGTAAAATTAATGAGATCAAATGGACACATTCTGTAAGACTTCATCAAGAAAAATGACCTATTTTCATTAAAATTCTTTTCTCTGATTATGTACAACGTTAAGATTTTTCCTTATCTATATCTAAAGGTATCACTTTCCGTAGATACATGGTTTGGGTGAACTCTCAATTTTCTCCTCACTGGGAGCCTCTAAATTCCATCTGGGGAGGAGGCTTAACAGCCTTTCCTTTTTTCAACTCAGCCTGTTGAAGGCCTCATAATATTATCAACAATCCCAGCTGTAGCTTTCTGAACAATACTTTCTTTTGTGGCAGTTGTCACCTCCATTTAATGTAACTAAAGAAGAAAAAAAAACCCTAGAAAATCTAAATCTTCACTCAAAGGTAATTCTACCAAGATCCTGACAGAGAAATTATCTAATTTGATAACACTGAGTTGAAATAAAATGGGTAAATTTTAATTCCAATATAAACAATGTGAATTTAGATGATCCTCATATATAGACTACAGACTCAATTTAAAATAAAATTACACATACACAAAGTTTCTCTCTGCCCATAATTAAGCAATCTCTTCTGAATATATGGTACATGTAGGGGAATCCTGAACTGATATACTTAACACATTCTCTATATACTCGGTGCTTTAGATTTCTAATTAAACTTAGTTCATTCAATGATATTTCAGTTATCTTCTTTTTACAAATGATGAATCATACTTAAAACATCCTAAAACCTACAACCAAAAATAAGATTCTGAAACTAAAGCCTGTGCCCATTTTTCTTTTCCAGTGTAGAAAAAAAGAAAAGATTCCCTAAAACCTTTTTCTTGATGTTTCAAACAGACAAAAAGGAAGAAAGTATTATTTTTGGCATTATTAACCTTCAGATTGCTCTATAAATCTTAGTCAAGGTATAAATTCATCATATATTTCCATATTCAAAAATGTATGAGAATGGAACAAGATGGGATGGGGAAGGAGACAAACCATAAGAGACTCCTAAACTCACGAAACAAACTAAGGGTGGCTGGGAGGTGGGGGGGCGGGTAGGGATATAGACATTGAGGAGGGTATGTGCTATGGCAAATGCTGTGAAATGTGTAAGCATGTTGATTCACAGACATGTACCCTGGGGCAAATAATACATTATATGTTAAATAAATAAATAAATAAACAAACAAATAAATAAATATGTATGAGAAAAGGCTTTCAAACTATCCTAAATGGACCAAACATCCTAAAATTTAGGGTAAAATATATCTTCTTTCACATGCAAATTTCACACTGATTAGAATAAAATTTTTTTTAAGTTTTCTGTGTTACAATGAGCCTTGACTAAAGCCATCTACTTAATTTTGAATTAATTATTGTGAGAGATGTAAGGTATGTGTCTAGCTTAATTTTTCTGCATGTGGGTATCTAGTTGTTCCAGCACATTTTTAAAAAAAGAATTATTTTGTTGCACCATAGTGCCTTTGCTCTTTTGTCAAAGATCAGTTGGCAATGGGCTCTCTATTCCGTTCCATTGTCTGTCTATTCTTTTGTCAATACCACACCATCTTGAGTACTGTAGATTTCTTTTAAGATCTTATTTATTTACTTGAGAGAGAAAGAGAGCAAGCACAAGCAGAGGGGTAGTGGGGAGGGACAGAGGGAGAGGGAGAAGCAGACTCCCTGCTGATCAAGGAGCCCAGCGTGGGGCTCAATTCCAGGACCCTGAGATTATAACCTGACCTGAAGGCTGATGCTTAACTGACCGAGCCACCCAGGCACCCCTTTATATTAAGTTTTGAAGTTAGGCAGTGTTAGTCCTCCAACTTTGTTCTTCTCCTTCAATATTTTGCTGGCTATTTTAGTTCTTTTGCCTCTCCATGTGTACTTGAGAATCAGTATATTGAGATCCATGAAATAACTTGTTGAGATTTTGGATTAAATTTATGGATAACTTTGAGAAGAACTGACATCTTAACAATACTGTCTTCCTATCCAACAAACATAACTGATTTATTTATTCTGTGATTTCATTCAGAATTTTTAAATTTTTTGTTCTTTATTTTCTTTAACATACCTTATCCTTTGGGTCTATTTGTTTAAAGAGAACATGAACACACTGAGAGGATTAGTGGTTTGGTCATTCTATCATTCATTAGTGCTGTTGAGGAAATAGATACTACCTAATGAAATTCCATAGTATAATTTATTTATTTTTCTCTAAAATTAAGTAAAACAGATACTCATGAATATGTTTCTGCTTTAAGCATCATTTGATAATAAAATGCATAATTCTTTTTTATTATTTTTTAGAAGGTTTGTTGTTGCTGTTTGGGAGAGAGACTGTGT
>CM052806.1:43037108-43053024 GCA_028533885.1 Nasua narica | reverse complement strand
TGTGTTAGAATATGAAATACAGGGACTTAAAAAGCTGACTTTTATCTTTCATGAACTTAAGTCTTTTTTTTTTTTTAAGATTTTTTATTTATTTATTTATTAGGAAAGAGAGAGAGTGAGAGAGAGAAGGTCAGAGTGAGAAGCGGACTCCCCATGGAGCTGGGAGCCCGATGTGGGACCCGATCCCGGGACTCCGGGATCATGACCTGAGCCGAAGGCAGTCGCTCAACCAACTGCGCCACCCAGGGGCCCGAACTTAAGTCTTATTTATGAAGGAATTGGGTATCATACATAGTTGGCTTACATGGAGTTATCTGGGGAAACTTACGTTTTATTTTTACAGATGTGTTAATTAGCTATTTCAAATTTAAGCTAAGGGGCACCTGAGTGGCTCAGTGGGTTAAAGCCGCTGCCTTCGGCTCAGGTCATGATCTCAGGGTCCTAGGATCGAGCCCCACATCGGGCTCTCTGCTGAGCAGGGAGTCTGCTTCCCCCTCTGTCTGCCTCTCTGCCTATTTGTGATCTCTCTCTCTCTGTCAAATAAATAAATAAAATCTTAAAAAAAATTAAGCTAGGTTAGGCTATTCGTGTTTAAGTAAAATAGTCAAAACAAAAACAGAAGTTGAGCTCAATGAGATTATTTTCATAATTTATTTGTCTCATATTCAAAAATTGTAACTTAAATAACAAAGACTATGGATCTAAAGGCACATATAAATTCCATTTCTTTAATTTACTTCTCCCCTTATTTCCCCATCCACCTCTGAAAAGTCAGCAGTTTCTAGACTATAACATTTGCTGAGACTAATTTCGAGCCCAAAGTTACTACATTATGTTTGCTAGTGTTCTTTATTCTACCAAAACTCTAAGTTAATATTCAAGAACAATTCACTCAAGGTTTGAAAATAGTATCTTTTCTGGTTTTCTTAAATCTTACAGCTATTTTGAGTACTATCCAAGAAAGAAAACAGATTACGATTTTTGATAACATAGGAAGAAAATATTATTATCACAGCTTGAAATCTGTTAACAGGGACTTTCTTTAGGGGAAAATAGAACATTAAAGTCCAACAGAAATTTAATTACAAGGAGATTTTCCACTTGTCAGAAATATTTGCATTAATGTCAGTAATAACTATAATAAAGAGACTGTTGTCTGGTGCTGCAAGAAAAGGAAAAGATGAAAGAGATCATTTGTAATCCCTATTATAGATACACTAAAGGATCATTGATTATTTAGATTTTCTTTTGGATGACCCTAAACAAAATATTAAGTAAAAATATTAAAGCAATGCTCATCTGTTAGTATCATGTTGTTTATCAGTATTTTACCAGGAACTGTCAAGGATACTATTTGTCCTTCTGGTCTAGAAGGAAAGTAGGTCACTAAGTATATAATATTTAAGGAAAAATGTGACAACTATAGAAAATCTTCTCTTTTATTCATCCTTCCTTTGCTTTATACCCTTAAGTTGAGAGCATTTCTTATAGGATGAGCTTTCGTGAGCATTATATGAGAAATCCAGATATTAAACTTAGAATCTGAATCTTAAGGACACTGTAAGAGTCAGACTCCATAGAAAATCCCTTGGCAAATCAGACAGTGATTTCGAATATTCTGGCTATAGGTCCTCTTAATATAGAGAACAGAAAAAGATGCTAATGAAATGGATTTCTTATAAGGAACCAAGAGTAGTCTCATGAATTAAAAATTGATATCCATCTAATATCTGTTGGATAGTCAAGGGCACTTTACAAAAGCACTCTTACTTTGTGTGAAGCTCTTCACATGTATTATTTCATTTTTCCTCACAATACTTGGTTGATGCACATATAATTATGCTCTTTTCAGAGACTTCAGAGAAGCAAAGTGCATTTCCTAAGGCCATTCAGCTAGAACATGATGGAGCCATGATTGAGATATGGGTCTGTGGAGATCATAGCCCACTCACTGGTTTTAACCACACCATTTTTCTACAGCTCTGCTAGGCAATTTGAGAAATCCTCTGACATGAATATTAAGGCCCAAATAATAAAAGCAAAGATGTTATCTGGTGCTTGCCACCTATGGATAATGGGTTCCTGGGTGACATCCAATAATATAAGGCATCCTTGAGTACTAATATTCATAAAGCATTATTTGTGGATAATAAAGATATCACACACTACTATTTATTAAATATAAATATAAGGTTTGTGAATAATAAAATGTAAGTTCAATTATTAGCACTGATTCTTATGAGCTTTATTATTACCATTTTTCTGGCAAAATAATAACAACAACAACAACAACAACTTCTCATTGAGGATCAACTATATGCCAGATGCTATTTCTAGTCACCGGGGAGATGGCATTAAAGAAAATGGACAAAGATCCCCACTTTTGAGGAGTTTAAATTCTAGTATTATGTGTACTGTATTGTGATGAGTATGTTAGTAGCCCAACCAGAATAATTTTCTAAAATAATATTGGCCTTATCTGAAGATACTGCCCTTGAATATGTATCAGTGGAGTTGGAGTGGAAATGATTCAGACCAGTATCTTGTATTTTCCAGTAGAAGTGATTTTGGAGCTGGACTGGACAGCCATTCCAGGGTATTGTCAGAGACTGTAATCCTTATCACAACTTGGTTTTTGAAAAGTAATATTAAAAGATTGCCGGAAGGATTCTAGTCCATCTAGTGTGCTAAATGGCATTCAAGTTTACCCCTGGATAAAATGAGGCAGACAAAAGACTCTGTGCATAGATTGTGTGGTTTTGGCAATCCTTTGAAACCACGTATATGAAATTGTGCTTTGGTGTGAATTTCCTATGAACATGGTAGGGCACGCACAGTAAGAAACAGCTCTGTGGAGCTCTCTATGAGATGTAGGGGTATTACTGAGGATGATGTTTCTTGAGTTCTTCAGTGTTCCCTCTGAGAGGAACTGTAAGAGAATTTTGTGTGGACTTCAGTGTAGGAAAATGTGTGTTTCTCTGGGACAGTTGGTATGTTTTTGTCTTATGCATGATAATTTTATAACTTATCATATTACTCACTTTAGTTTGGTAGAGGACTTGGAGCTGAATTTATGGTGCACCTTTTAATTCTTTTGCAGAAATGTATTTGTTTCTGAGTTCTTACTCTCTGTCTTTTTTATAATAGATGAGCTCATTTCTCTATTTCCTGATTTCCCTAATTTAAAATTTTATTTTACCATGTAGATTTTTCCAAGCAACGACAAGTACTTTGGAAACAAGGCAGGCTATATATTCATTAATGAAATAAATAAAATAATAAGTGCTAGAAGAGATTTAAAGAGGTCAAGTACTCTAAAACCATCTGCCTTAAAGTCACATCAAATGTGAACCAACAGTGTAAGGTGACTGCCTGCTGTTTTCTTTAAAGCTCTTCAAAACTGGCTCTAGGAAATTCCCTTTTGAACCATCTTCAGATTCCTATCCTTGTCCTCATGGTTTGCTGTTCTTAAGGCTTCTCATGTCAATAGAGGGCAGTTAAACAAAAACAGTTTACCTGAAACTGGAAGTTAAGCAACTAGAGATAGAGTTGCATGATATCTTTGTGACATCTTATTTGAATTCCACCACCTGCATCTTTACGAACCTCACGTTTTTGTAACTCGGTCTAAGAATCTTTACCACAGGTAACAGATTGGATAGAACATTTTGACACCTATATTTAGTTTTGCATCATGCATTTTTTTTTCTATTAGGTTACTTTGGAAAGTCATTTAATTTCAGTCTCCTATAGAACAGAATTCATATAAATAAGAATGTTTGCTTATGTAACAAAAAGGATTAAAAAAATCACTCAATATGTAAGTTTCAAAGACCCAGCTCCATTAAGAATATAGAGATATAGAGCTATCTTTATTCTCTAGTCATGCTAGTCTGTCTTCATTTATTTCAATAAGAATGTCAGTCATACCCAACTGTCAGTTTTATTGGTTTATACTGTAGAACTTTTGAAAGTAATTGATGCTCACAGGAGGTTCCTGTTTGAATTCACTGGACTGATGATAGTAGATCTCTTAAGAGGAATTTAGATTAGGAGATGTACAGCTCTCACAGGTCATATTAAGCTTACTTTCTCCACATATGTCTGTAGTTCTTTTCATAGAGCACAATTCATACTCCTCCATGGTCCCAAGGAGATTGTACATGTAAACAGGAATTTTCTCTTGCGGGATGAGAGAGGAGTTGAGCAGGATGTGAACCAGGCTAATAAAATGTGAATTTATAGGTGTTCTCTTTCTGAGCCCACTCTCTCTGTCTGTTAGGACCAGCCCTTCCTAATCCTTTCTCACTGCAGAGAAGTGCTGTTTTTTTTTTCCTTCCTCCCTCCCTTCCTTCCTTCTCCTTTCTTCCTTCCTTCCTTCCATCCCTCCCTCTCTCTCCTCTTTCTTTCCCTTTCTTTCTCTCTCTCTCTCTCCTTTCTTCTTTTCTTTTCTTTCTTAGATAAGGAATGTGAGAATGTGTTCTGAAGATAGCACAAGCATTACAGACATCACAGCAAACCAGTGCAACCACACTAGGGCTCAGGTGAATTAGGAGGACGCAAAGCCCAGGTTGACAATTTCCCAGAACTTACTAGTGTGACTTTTAATTTGTCCATGTACTTGAAAAAAAGACATACCATTACCTTACTTTTTTTTTCTGAATGTTTTAGTTAATTTTGAATCAATTCTTTGTCTTGATAATTATCTGCATATTTATTTTTAAACACAAGTATTGATCTGAATAAAATTTTCAGAAGCATTTGGGTATCAGGTAGTTTATCAGACCCATAGGATTCCCATGTTAGGAAACTATTTATCACTTAGACAAAACAAACATTCCTCATGAAAAAAAAAATACTGAACACAGCATTTCAATTGCAGTCACAAATAATAAACCCTGTAGTTTTAGAAGAGATATAACACTTTTCTCAAGTGAAAAGCTTTGCAGAGTTAATGTTAGATATTCCTGTTGAGCAATTCTTTAAATGCATAAGAATGTAAATGGTCTCAAGTTGAAGTTAACCTTTTTTGACAATTCTATAATATCTACCATTATAGACTCAAAACAGGGCAGTAATTCCATATGAAAACTTGGCTCGTTTGGCCTTAAAAATTTGTAGGATAAAAAGCCATGCAGGATGCTCCCACATAGTATTTCATAAAAATATGATTTGATCTGATCGTCATAGTCTGGAACATATTTTTCTTGGTATTTGGCTTTTTTCCTCTCATGCCTGAAATAAATTTTGTGGAGTCTGTGTCTTTGCTACGTACTATGGATTCAGAACAAAAATATCTTTCTTCTCTAGGGAGTGACTGAAGCAAACGCTTCTTTACATGGGATATTTTACTGCCTGCTCTTTTTCAGGTGCTTTTGCTTAGAAATGTCACGTACTACATTTTTATTTCTTATTTTTCTAAATGTACTAAAATCCTCCTTCTTTTCTTGTCTCTTATTAACTTTCTTAAGTCCAGTTCAATCTGCCACTTACACAAGTCTTAAATGTATCTAGAATACTGCCACTCATTCCCTGTGGTCTCGCTTTGCTTTTTATTTCCATCCACTTTTTGTTGCTTTTGTTAATCTAGGCTCTTTGGATATGGTCAAGAAATATTTGTTGAAAGAATGAACAAATAAATATATGTGTTGCATTTACTAAAAACTGTCTTGTGTTGTAGTTAAATTTTGTGCATATAAACTGTAGGTTCTTTGAGGGTTATAATGTTGGGATATACTTCCTTTCCCTACCACAACTATGTGCTCATGTGTGTATGTGGTGTGTGCATGTGTGTGCACACCCACGTGTGCACACACACACACAAATAGCACTTAGCTGAGAATATTGCCACCATAGGTGATAGATGTCAAAACATTTACATTGAGTATGTAAATTAGGGATATATTGATACTACATTTAAGTATGGTGCTATTCTTCATTCATTTATTGAACAAATATTTATTGAGCCCTGTAATATGCCACACACTGTTCTGTGAATATAGGCAGGTATTTTGAAGAGCTTTGCTAGAAAGGAAAACAGAAAAATGGGGAAGTTTCCATAGGGAGTATATAGGCCAAGGAAAATTTTTTGTTTGCTTTTTTTATTTTATAAGATGGTCAGTATTACAGTCTATATATGTGTATGTGTGTTGTGAGGAGAAAAATATATCCAACAATGAATAACATCTGTTCCCTCCTCCTGAGATGAGGGTGAGAAGTTGTGACTGGGTCTGTCTCTCTCTCTCTAACACACACACACACACACTCACACACACACTCACACACACACACACACACACACACTCTCCAGTGCAGATTAGTTTAGGATTCTTGAGATTGGCTTTAGATCTGGTAGAATAATTTAATATTTGGAGAGGGTCTTAACAATTCTTAACTCCCTTCATCTCATCCCTCTTCTGAGTGAAAAGCCTAGTAATATGTTTGTAGAGTATTCATTCATTTCATGAGTACTTTATAAAGAGCGATTATGTTCATTAGATGTTGTAGAGCAATTATGTTCATTAGATGTTGTTCTAG
Source organism: Nasua narica (assembly GCA_028533885.1). Lineage (NCBI taxonomy): Eukaryota > Metazoa > Chordata > Mammalia > Carnivora > Procyonidae > Nasua > Nasua narica. Next base: position 43,046,487 of record CM052806.1, on the reverse strand, counting down.
GTATGGAGAGAAGTGAACAGAGGTGTCATCTGCCTTCTGGAATTTGTACTTTGTTCTTGGTTGATTCATTCTGATTTTACATTGCACATCTGTGGCACACTGGTCTAAATATTACAGGTTGAAATACCAGATTTTAAATGTGATCCTAGTTCTATGAGATTAATTAAATTTCTATTTTTATGAGTGTGTTATAATGAACAAAATTTCTTTGTTATGTTTCAGAGGCTGCCAAGAGCTTTTGGAGGATAGTTTAATTTTATTGAGAAAAATATCTTTAATTACTTACAATTTCTGTGATAATTAAGTCCACTAATAATAAGTAAAACCTTTATGATTTTCTTTATAATGTAATAGAGTATTGTGAAATACTCTTTCCAAAAAAAGGATCTGGGGAAAATAAAAATGCTTTCACACCAGTGAACATCCAAGTCTAGGACACACACTATATCTCTTCCTGTCTCGGATAACTATCTGCATCACAATCCCAACTAACCACCAAATTCACTATGTGACTTGTCAGGCAAAAATTGTTAACTGTGTATTGTGTGTTTGATTGGCATTTTTGTTGTCATTTCCGCCTTAGCTTTTCACAAAAGATTTTTTTAAACTTAAAAACTGAACCACTTGCAGTCCTTTGGGGGGAAAGTGAAAGAGGGAGTTTTACTTGAATCTGTTCTACAATGATATACGCCCAGCATGGGGTGGAATGCGAAGAAGGAAAAAGGTTGAAGAAACTGAACAACTTTATTGAGCCTCCTTGTGTGGTGGCGTTACAGTAGGACATTATTATTTCCCTTGGAGTGGTTCCCCAGAGGGGCAGATTCCATGTTAGTCAGACGTCAGTGTAAAAACACAATCACTTGATTCAAAGCACAGGCTTTCCTAGGAGGATCTGTCAGCTTGGATTGTTCACCCTTCTTTTGTCTTGCGCTGGTACAAAGCACCAACATTTATTTACCGTTACAGGAGACATTACAGTTTTTCTTCGTAAGTAATTATGTGGTTTTTTTGCTTGATTTCTGCAAACAAAACTGATGAAAAAAAATCCGAGTGTAATATTTCCCATGTGTTTTAAGCTCATATTTTCACATCCACGAGTATTATCTAGTTTATTAACATTGTGGTTAACATATAAACGATATGCAAGTTAAGGAAAGAATGAAATCATCCTGGATTTGGACAATCACTAATATTTGTTGAGGACCTACCCTGTGTAGTGTATTGTTCCAGGTGTCATGGGGAAGACAGTGATACTTTCCACATCGGTGTTGGAATCATGGAATTATAATTAAATTGGAGAAAGGAAACATGCACATACAGAATTTACAGAATGCAAGAAAGAATGTTTCTTTGGAGGAAAGTTTCTAGGTTAATAGTTTATGAGTTACTTATTTTCCTCCACATTCTCATTTAAAATGCTTACATGCCTCCTTTTTTTTTTTTTAAGTTAAAATCGTCTAGTAACAAGAAAACATTGCAGTAGCTTTTCAAGAGAACTTACAGAAGAAGAGGAAATATTTTAACCTGGAAGATGTGAGACATTTTAGTAATATAGAGTTCAATTTGAGAATAAAAATGTTAACTTCTAAAGTTATTTCATAATATTTTCATACAGTCTTAATTCTGAAGGAGCTGACCCACTATTTATCCAAGTCTTTTAAAAGAGGTGTGCAATGCCAGAGAAGAAAATTTTAGACACACCAGTGCATTTTTTTCTCACAAAGTTATGCACCAATAAAAGAAAATTATGTTAAAAAAACATTTTCTGATTTTAATGACAGCATTTTCCTGCCATACATGGCTTGCATAATAATAGCTGGGGGGATGGCTCAGCCCAATGTCTTTAGTAGCTAGACCTCATGGAACCAGAGTTCTAAATCCTGCCAGACTGAGCTCTACTCTTAATCCCTCTGAGGCAGATAAATTGAGTTCCACACAGTTTAGTTTGTGAGATTCCCCTGATTCTACAGTGTGTTAGTGATTTCATGGCTGTTGTAAAGACCTCAGATCCACCCTGGTGTCCTTAGCCTGAACCTCTGTGTTTAAAGACAGGGCAATATTAAGATCTCTAGTTAGTTATACAAGGTGATGTCGCACTTGTGTTAAAATTATGTTAAAACTCAGTGAAAGGGTAAAACCATGATGACATTGGCATTGTTTGGGTTTCCTCATTTGATCATGGAAAAAATGTTGGTTAGTTCACTTACAGTAGACTGAAGGACTGGGGAGAACCTGAGGGTTTCAGAGTCAGCAGCTTCAAGTCGTTTCCTGGCAAGTTCTTGGAAGTTATAGGTACTTCACCTTTCAGAAGTGGGAGGGAGGGGGCCCCTAGGTGACTCAGCCATTAAGCATCTGCCTTTGACTCAGGTCATGATCCCAGGGTCCTGGGATTGAGCCCCGCATTGCGCCCTGCATCGTGCCCCACATCGAGCTCCCCGCTCCTCAGGAAGCAGGCTTCTCTCTCTCCCACTTCCCTACTGTGTTCCCTCTTTTGCTGCATCTCTCTCTGTCAAATAAATAAATAAAATCTTTTTTTTTTAAAATAAATAAAATCTTAACAACAACAACAAAAGAAGTGGGAGGGAGGAAGAAGAAATGTAAGTAAATATCTTTTTAATTTTTCCTGCAGTTTTGGACATCTGGCAAGTCCTCTTCCTACCTGTCAGCCAACTTCCAGAAATACTCATACATTCCCTGAAGCCCGTCCACCATGCCAGCTTCTTCCCCCAGCTCTGAAGCAGGTCTTAGTAAGTATTATTCTCTTAGGATTTACATTATATTACTTTTATGCTTAGAAAATGGTCAGATTAGGTTGGAAAACCAAAGGTCAGGAGGCTCAACTCTTTTTCTGTTTTGGGAGGCATATGGGTGAGCAGTAATGTAATGTGAGGTCCTACCTAATCATATAATTCTGTTTCCTTTATTCTAATTAAATCTCCCAACCTGTAGTAGTATCTTACATAAACGTATCCATCGAGATATATATGAGAGAGGACATAGAATCACTACCCATCCTTAGATAATTGGCTTTAAACTGCAGTTCATCTATGAAGGGGAGCCTTTCCTTGGTTATTGTTTTTTGATCGATGTGTTATTTTAAGCCATGCAAGAATCTCGTGAAACTAAATTCAGCACTCTTTACATTTCCTTCTCCAGGATGGAAATGAACCAAGCATGGTTTCCACTTTCTGCTTTGATTCCCAAACCCAACATTTACATAGGACCATTCCTTTTAAAACAAGATGATAATATAAATTGCAGGAATCATGTGCTGCTTCCTCATTTTTATTTGGTTGCGTTATATACATTATACTCTAACACGTAGTGATTTTTCTACACTCCTTAGAACTACTCCATATTACAATAAATCCACCAAAATTAATGTTAGCTTTTTCCTGCCAATTCACCTCCTATATTCTAGCCAAGCATATTTATAATTAGAAAGCTATTGCTTCACACTCAGGTTTTATTTCAACTTCTCTTTATAGGTGATTTGACCTAGTTTTCACCTTAATGACTGCTCTGTTTGGCTTCTCTCCCTTATACCCATGGGGTGCACCTTCAAGCCTTATACTCTCATTCTGCACATTCCACTCCAGGGAACTGTGCTATATTTGACAGTCAAATCTTTTTCTTTCAAATTCAATCCATGACAAATTCAGTGCATAAAAAACCTTAACAGCTGCCCACTATGGCAACGTCACAATGTCCCTTAACAAATATTTCTTTTATAGTCTTAATTATGCTAATTAATCACTTTAATCCAACGATCTTAGACTTTTTTATTTCTCCCTTAGTTGCTAATACAAGGTAGTATATGCAAGATTATATATATTTTTATTTATTACATTATATATCTTTCATGTCATGTGTTCATAAAATTAATAGAAAAATACTTAGTTTTTTTCATCTTTTATTTGCAAACTCCAGGAAATGACACTTTGAATTCTGTTCTGTGCCTTTCTTCAACTTGAAAAGTCGTTTCTTTAAGATGAGAAGCTAGGTCTTCATTTAAAATCCTAGTTCAATAAATATTTTGTATTTCATAGGGTTAATTTTAAAAAAATATTTACTTTTTTTATGCTAAGAATCCATAATCTCCTTATAGTTTTCTTGTGGCATCACTTTAAATAAAGCAGATATTTTGAGACGGCCAATCATCTCAAAATATTTAATTCTGAAGAATGAATATGTTTTAAAACAATTAATTTGCTAAACTTAATGGTTAATATTATTAAGAATATAATTAATATAATCAAATATTCTTTAAGAATATTATAGAGAAATTAAAGGTTGATTGGATATGTGTTCTGAACATTTCTAGAATTTGGAGGGCCAAAAAATCATTTGTACAAAGTGATTAAGTGTGTTTTATATAATTATTCTAAAGGAGGATTTGAGTTCATTTTAGGAATGGGCTAAGCAGCTGGATGGCTCTCTGTTCATATGTAAAATAAGATGCCATATTTAGGTAAAATAAGATGCCAATAGTTAAGAGAAGAGAAAAAGAAAAGCAGAGATACCAGAATACTCTTAAAGACTGCTTTTGAGACTCTATAGCCCCCAAGTAGTCTTTGAAAATTTGTTTTAGAGATACTAATCTAAACTCATCTTATTTGTCAGATAGATCTTTCCCCTACAAATGGAGCTTAATAGCGAATTTGATGTTTAAAAAATACTCTCTGATTCTGAGTAGTTTTATTTTTTGTAATGTATGTATATGTGAATTCTGAAGAGGTTCTTAGTAGTTCAAATTTCTTTTTATGTGAGATTATATCCATAATGACTAAGGAATCCCATTACCATACTTTGTCTATACTGTAAAAAAAAGGATAACAAAGCAGAAAATTTTCCATCCTGGGGAAAATTTATTATTTCGTCTATCCTTTTTACCACATATATTAATATAGCTATTTCCAGGAAAAATGATGAGCGCTCCAGCTTCTTCTCAATGAGACATTCAGACTGTTTAACAGAGTAGCAAGAGCACATCTTGTTTCCTGCAGGAAGACAAATTGCCATACTGTTTTTGGTTTTTTGGTTTTTGGGTTTTTTTTTTTTTTGGTAATTAATTGCCCTGCTATCTGGATCAAACATTGTCTAGGTCAGATATTTGAATTCCGTAGATTACATTCATGGTATCTGTGAAAGGACAGTAATGATTTGATGTATCAAAATCTGTCATAGGCTACTGTCCTATTACTCTGAATGAATTACCTGGGAAATTTATTTAAGAACAGCTCTATCTGCCTTTAGTGTGAGAGACCTTTCATTCAGCTCATTACCAGGCAGCAGTTTAGGGAGACATCATTCAAGATGATGATAATGGTTTGAATTATTTTGGGCCCCCAAATAATAAGGTATCTCCTGCAAGTGACCAAAATTTATAGCTGTGGCTTGCATAGTAGCTTAGCAGTTCACATATGGCTTATGTCAGTGGCAGAAACAACTTTATTTTCTAAATCACATTGATTTGTTATGTGGTATTGAAAGATCTTAAACAGAATCTAGGTCTATAAATTGCAGAATGGAGTCCTCAAAACTTCTTATCTGTGTTTCAGTTCTGTCAAAATGAGCCCAAGAGCCAAGCATTCTATGTACACAATGCTACTAGTCAAAGAATAAGAACTGAGACCATTCAATTTCCTCTTTTTTTGGCGAAATGCCACACTGACATTTTCCTTTCTGTTAGTTTTGGCAAGGAAGAAAGAGAGAGGAAACTTTACTGCTCAGTTACTGATGGTTTTTCTATTTTGTTTTTATTAAAAATGTTGAAACATGGACCCTTTGTCAAAATTATTTTATTATTGAATGGTGGGTGGGGTGAATGAACTGGCAAGTGCTCAGCAAACCATTAACAGAACTGATAATGGACAATCTTATTTTGGTTCCCCAACACAGAAGTGCTTAATTGCAATAAATTATGCTGTAGCCTGGTGACTGATGTGCATGTTTAATGAATTGGTACAGACTTGGAGGTTAATCTGCTGGGGGGATGGGTAACAAACTTAGCCCATCTGATATTGCAATAAAAACTATGATCTTTTAAAGTTACATGATGATATATTTTGGGCACGAAACTAAAAGAATGAGTTTTCATTGGCTGTGGATTTGTTGGGTCTCCAAGACTAAAACATTGAAAAATCAACATCCCTGATGGTGACATTTGAATTAAATACAAAACCTGAGTACATAGGCAGTGGAATGCAACCCACCCAGACTGAGACTGGTGGCCATCAAAGAACTTACAGAAGATGCAGTGTGTTCTCAGAAAACAATTGCTCTTAAGCCAAGTCATCTTTACCTATGCAATGGGCTATATTTTTAGTTCTCAAGTTATTTATATAACAAAACAAATACTCTTTCTACATAATTCTATGATAAATACCCCTTGGAGTTTGTAGAGAAATATGACTTTCTTTAGGAACTATGGGGAGAAAGTTATTTTATAAACTTAAACGTGAAACTGAGTATCAATTAGGAAAACACTAATAATGGATCTGCTGATGGTTATGGGGTCACTGCCAAGGTGAATGAAAAAAATAAATTTAGTAAAACTAAGCAACAAAACCCTTCAGTATGTGGAAAAGTTTGCAGATGGGGAAGCACAAGGAACAATTGCTTCTGTATTTTGTACCCAAGTGCTTAAAATTGCCAGTTGAAAATGTGATATTTAGACCAGGCAGAAAGAAAGATACAATGATTCATAGCAAGCATTTCTGTAATTTATGTGTTACATGGTTGTTTTTCCTCATCTTAAAGTAAGTATCCTGACTTTGAGGAAATTAGACTAAAATATTTGGAAGCCACATCCCCTAGCTAATAGCCACTGAAAGAAAAAAAAATTAACTAATTAAAAGGCTTAATCTGCTTAGAATTCCTATCTGGAGTTTCTTGTAGAGTCCTTTGCAGATGATTTAGTGAAAAATCACTGAGAATTAAAGGTCCTTGAGAAAAGTTAAAGTATGAAGTACTGTGTTTCCAACAGAAGATAAGAACCACTCTTCCAGATAAATTAATCAAGAGGCCTGTTTTGATAACAATTACTAAGTGACTATAATAGTTTGTGAAGAATGGAATTGTTATGAGAGGATTCGCCTAATTGGAGACATTGTGCAGACTCTTGTTAGATAGATGTCTTCATTTATTTTTACTAAGGTTATTATTATTTTTTTTTCTTGCTGAACATACCTGTGGATTCTTCCATGCACATCTTTTATAAAACCTTACAAATGAAAACCTACAATGAAATGAAAGAAACTAATAACACAGTACTTCTTAAAGACTAGCATTACCCAAAAAAAAAAAAAAGACTAGCATTACCAATTCTGGAATTCTTTTTTTCTGAACCCTCGCATTGATGACATTATGGACATTTTTTATAATATTAAAAGATTGTGTTTGCCAGTATCACTGATATGCTTAGCATGCTCTCTCTCTCTTTTTAAAAGATTTTCTTATTTATTTGAGAGAGAGAGAGCACCAGACAGAAGGGCAAAGAGAGAGGGAGAAAGAATTCTCAAGCAGACTCTACGCTAAGCATAGAACCTGATTCAGGGCTTGATCTCATGACCCCGAGGTCAAGACCTGAGCCAAAACTAAGGGCAGGCACCCAGGCACCCTGGCTTAGTTTTCTTTTTAAAGAAAACAGAATAGAATATTAGAGGCTGTTTTGTTCAGATTTCATGCATGCAATTATTATTTAGTCCAGTAAATATAAATATGCAAATGCTCTTTTTCCAGTTTTACCACAGAAAAACAGAAGATGTATTATAAAATTTTTGTCAAACTGCTTCCTATCTTGCTTTAATGAGTTGAATTAATAATGATTTCTCTAACTTAACTACTCGCATGCATTTCCTAAAGTTGAGGAGAATTTGGTGATAGACACCCTAGAGAAAGTATTTGGCAGAGTAGTTGAAGCCATAGGACCAACATTTCCTTCTTTGAAGAAAGAAAATTGCTAACTATCTCATTCTTTTGTGGGAGAGAAATTTGCAAGGAAGATTAAGAATGGCAGGGACCCCTTTTTATGTAGTGGTGCAGGGGCACATAACATGTTGTTACAATAGCTCACTCCATCAATCAGTAATATTTTTCTGGGTAGTAGGAATCATCCCAGTGTCTTCTCATTTTTCACTGGGTCTACCAACATTTAAAATTTTGCCTTCAGAATGTACTTTTCAATTTGTGTAAGAGATGCCCAGCATAAACTTAACATGTTAGATTTGATGAAAAATTATATACAACAGTTTTAAGAGAATGGTTTTCCTTAGGGAAAGGTTTTCATTTGTTCTATTTTTTAATGTCAACTCAAGATATTTAATTCAAATAACAGGTAATATTGGTCAAAAAGTTGAACTAGAGTTATATTGGTTAAAAAAAATAGCCTGAGGAAAGCCGTGGAGCATATAGAGAAAACTGGAAGTAGTCAAAAACATATTCAACACATTGAACTAAATTTGATATTTGCAAATCCTAAAGATTCTATCCAAATTATACTTTCATCTTAACCACCATGATATTTTGACTAGCTCTCTAAGGAGTGTGTTGTTGACCTATAAAGACTTGAATGGACCATCCTTACATAGTTTAATGTTTCTTCACTGATTAGAGAATATCATGTTTCCTGAAAGCAGAAGATGAATAACAGTGTATAAAATCATATCCTGAAATAGGTTGAGACCAAAGTTCCCACATTCAACAACTGAAACAGAACTGCATGGAAATGGAAGATGTTACGGAGAGAACTTGAACAGGCTGTCTTTACATATATGTGTAGGGATTTCTTAAATTATTTGTGATGAGAGGAGAGAGTTGTTTTTGCTTCTTGAAGGAATGTTCAGAATAAGGATGGTGATGAAAAGGGAAGGGTGAAATATTGCTTGGGGACTGTCAAGATGATGATAGAATGATGGAGTAAGGAGGGTTGTCACAGTGTGCAAGAAGAGAAGAGAGAAAGTAAATACTGTGGTAATGAATTCTTTCCCTCTCCTGGTGGTACTCCTAAAGTTAGAAATAAAGAAAAGAAAAAATTCTTGTTAAAAAACAATTTGGTATAATTATTTTTATTTTGGAAAGCAGTATTTGTTCAGATATGCATGCTTATAGTTTATAATCTTATACCTAAATGTTAATTTTCAAATGTTGAGTACTAATTGAGTACAGTATTTAAGGAACTCAAGATAAGTAGCTAATATTATTAATCTTTATGTTTTCCTGTTGTAATGGAGCTATGAACATGCACTTTTGAAGAATACATAATCCTCATTTTGTAGTAAGAAAACTAAACTTAAAGAAGTGATATTTCCAAAGTGATATAACAAAGTAACATCTGTTAAAACCAAATCTTTTGATTGTGGTATCAGTGCACTTTCCA
>CM052806.1:42934050-43036608 GCA_028533885.1 Nasua narica | reverse complement strand
TCAACGATCTAGAACTGGGGTTGATCTTTTACTGCTTCATACTTCCCTGTTAGATATTTTTATACGCTTTCCTGAACTCATTGTTCAGCTCTGTATGTTTATATCCTACTAGAAGTATGAGTATCATATCTAAGTGGCGAAAACATGGCATCTGTTTCCAGGTTAGGCTTCCTCACTGTATCCTTACCAGACTCTGACTCTGGGTTCCTCAGTCCTCACTGCTTAACTCTCCAGTGTCCTCAAACTCTGTTTGTCTGCATTTGTTTTCTCTCCAGTATGATAAATCCATCTCACAGTAGCCCCACTTGGGTCCATTAGAGTTGGAACTCGACTTGACCTTTATCCATACAACGCTACTAGGTTTTATTATCTGCACTGCAATTTACCACCTTTTAAGTGACCAATTCAATATAATTTAGAGCTCCTTTTTCCTCTTATCTTTCATGGCAGGGCTACAGGGATTAAAAAGCAAAACAAAAGTAACCGGATTCTGTAGGTATCCAGGAGGTTGAATACATTACTCATTTCCTAGATGTACAATCATTTTGATATCTGTTCTACTTGAAAAATCAATAATCACAAAAAATAGATAAAAGAACTTAAACTATATCACAGTGAATATTAGGTTCACCTAGGGAGATTTATAAAATGTTTCTGCTTGTTCCTAGCCCAAAAGAGTTAAATAAGAATCATTTGGGAGCCAGCGTTCAGAAAGAAAGGGAACATGTGCATGTCTGCTTACTGAGGTTTTCATGCATTCTTACTGACACGGCCACCAACCTGGCTTCCATCTGAGCAGACATGTTTCAGGTTCTTGGTATCTGAACAGACTGAGCAGTTCCCAGGGAAGACCATTACGAATGTGTGTTTCCTGGGCTCTGAGGGAAACTCCTTGGCAGTGGCTGTGGCAGATGCTAGGACAAGAGGTAATACAAAACCCTGCAACTTCGACTGACTTTTATTTTAAGACAATGTAAGTCAAGAAAACGCATTTTGGAAGATTAATTTAATCCATGTTTTGTTCCTTGTGATAATAAAACCTTATCTGAGAATTGCTGTGAAACTTTTGTGAGTCCCTTTGACCATTTTGAGACCTCAGTAAAGTAGAAAACAAAACCATTTATTTACCAGAGTGATAAAACATGCACACTTCACATGCAGTCTCTATACAGTTTTTCTTTAAACCGCCTAATGGTTTCTTTAAGGTGCAATTTAAGGAACTGAATCCAATTCAAGTTACTTGAGCTGTGTTTACATTAAGACTTGGTTTCCTTTCTTAAGTACTTTAAACATAGTAGGTTCAATGGTGCTCAGCGCATCCAGACACCCAATAAATGCTTTTGATGATGATAATGATGAAGCTGATTTTAACTTGGGTGTTCCTTCCCTTTACTTAACACTGAACATCTTATTGAAGACGAGACCACAGATTGTCTTATCAGTTCTATTTTTTCCTCACAATTACATAATGTGGTTGTTATAGAAGTCTAATTTGTTCTTCGTCTTCATTTTCTCAATGTCAAATTTAAGAAGGGGGGATGATGCCTTTTCTTAATCCAAGCTGAAATCTTCTATCACTAAGACAGGTAATACATTCTTTTAGGCTCTCTGCCTTGTTTTCTTTTCCTCACTCCCCTGATCTTACTAAATAGCTGTTCTTCTATTTAGAAGCAGTGTTCCCACAGGTAGTGCTATGAAAGCAGGTTTGGGAGTCAGAGGTCAAAGGACTTGCTTTCATGCATGCAGCTCTAACTGTAACCCAATGCATCCCTTTCCCCTGAGCAAAGCATTTGTCTTCTCAGCATGAATTATCTACATGCAGAGCAGAGTGGGACCCTGCATAATGCTTGAAGATCCACATTTGGAGAGTCAAAGCTCACACTTGAGATTCAACTGTATTACAGTTGATGAGAAAACAAATACTGAACCATGCTAGTACCACATTATACTTTGAAAATTTGAAACTACTGTCTTAAGTTCCAAAGAGTGGATCTCAAACATCATACTTGACTACAGACTGCATGCAAGAGTGAGTTATATGCAGCTAGCTGTTGCAGTGGCTTCCCTATAAAACAAAGAATAGCCCCAAACACTACACAGACCCCTTCCAATCAAAGAGCCTAAGCTTTAAAAGTTAACTTTACTGCCTGATTCTGAAGTTTGCATTTTCCTTGCCAGACAGGTTCAAAAAGAATGTCTGTTTTCATTTCATCAAGCTTAATCCATACATAACATCCTTTCCCACTATTTACTAGACTACAGCTATCAAATGAAGATATGATGTCTGTGTTTGGGTTAGTTACTTTAAATTCTAATGACCATGATGTAATCACTGTAATCAAGAAAAGCTTGTCTGTCTTTAGATTTAGGTCCTTTGCCATTGGCCTGGCACACTTTTGAGCCTTTTCATTAAGCTAACCACAATTTTGCCTAATTTGTGATTATCAGTGAGCCTGCTCTACACAGTCTTGTGGCCCCAAATTAAAGTTTGTTCCGTTGGTTTTGTTGCGGTGGTTGTCATTCTGGCAAAACACTTCACAAATATTTGGCTAAGAAAACTTTATCAGCAGTACGTTTTTTACCATACTGAAGTGTTTGTGCGACTTTGTGGGGGTTTTTTTCAAATTACGCAATTTTTTTTTTTTTTTTTACAATTGTATCTCAAGCGGAGATTCTCCTCAGCCTTAGTAAATGTTTAGAGAAACCTGGACATTTAGAAAGAAGTAAGTTGAAAAAAAAAAGATGAAAATCGTAGGAAGTATACACATGAATGTAAAAGGTTTTTCTTAAAATCTTTGTTTCTTTGCTTTTTAAACAATAAAAGTTTTCAAAAATAAAATGGAAATCATACACATTTTCCTAGTACGAGGAAAGTTTAGCTATTGTAAAGAAAACCTACATGATGGCCCTTTTCTAGGCACCAACGTTCAAGAATTATAAGATTATTCCTTTGGTTGTTCACTAAAAAGGAAACATAAGACCCTCTTTCTCTTTTTTCCAGAGAAAAAAGGTACTTGCTAATGAATTTGGAAATCAAAGGCCATTAAATGATTTTGGTACAAATAACTACTCCAGTTGATAATATTTTGCTATTCAAATCCACTTAAAGCTCATTTCAGCAGAAATACCCTAGATGATATGATGATATTACCATTTAGCTACTTTCTTGACATGTCCCTAAACCTATGAAAATCTGTCCCTATAATTATTTTCTTTTTTCCTTTTTTTTTTTTTTTTTTGGTCTTCTAGGTTGCAAGGTGAGTAGACCAAAAGGGGAAGGACAGAATGATTTACTTGCTAAGCAACCGATTGGCAAGGACCAGGGATTTTTCAACTAAGGCCTGATAAGCTTTCAGTAGTGTCCTGGGAATACGATATAGAGAGGGAAGAGTATTCTTGAACTCCCCGGTGCCTTTTATTCCACTTCTTTTAAACTGAAACCTGTGGGGCTATTCAAATAGGAACATGAATAGTTTTTCTTCACAGTATGTAAATATGACTGTGGAAGACTCTAAACCTTCCAGTTTCCTGTGATGCCTTTACTCCTTTGCCTCAGCAATGGCAGAATTATGGATGGGTGTTCATCACTAACCCCCACAGGATACCCTCCAGCAAGGTTAAGTAATTAACCCACATTAATTAATCACTAGGTTGGTTGAAATAAATGGATTGCCATGTATACTCTCATACAATAACCTCTTGGTAGATGCTGCTTCATTTTCCCCAATTAAAGTAATTCATGAAAGCCAAAAAAGAGAAAGAGTGGAATTCAGCTTATTTAAACTAAACACTCTCTAGAACTTATTTCATACTGGTTTTAATTAAGTAATACTTTAAATGCCTGATGTGAATGGCACCAATAGAGAGAACTTATTTCAGAATGGCAACAGTGACTTAGTCCCAGGAATCTGAGGGGACCAACAATTTTCCTAGGTGGAAATGGTGGAAACCGACATAAAATACAGCCAAACATGATAGATATAATAGTGTGTTTAGGTTAATAGGTGTGGTGCATGTCTATTATAAAAAGTTGTTGTTGAAGCCATGCCTGTTAACCTTTAACCCTAGGGCCTTATTTAGCAGTTAACTTGCTTTACCAGCAGGATATCTTTGCGATTTCTTAACTAGGTCTAAGCAGAAAGAAGTAAGTCTTGACAATGTCACAGGAAAGAGAAAAAACAATTTCTCATGTTTCCTAGAACATATTTCTCATGGCAATAAGTTCTTCTAGGAGAATTCTGGTAAACTGAGAAAAATACCATGTTTCTAATTTATACTAAGTGATAAGAAAACAACTCTGTTTTCAACATTATCAAGTTTTAAAATGCAAAATTTTTTTTAAATGCAAAATTTTGAAGAACCATGGAAGACCAAGAAATCCAAAGAATCATGAAATTTAAGTGTAAGCTTTTAACCTTTATTAACCTCTAGCAAATGTTCATTATGTGTTTTTGTGTGTATACATGCATGAAATTGAGGTGTAAATTGATATAAATTGCATTTGTGCTTAGATTTTATTGTCAATTTAAATAAATAATTTTTTTAAATTGACATTTTGGTGATACCCTTGAAAGAAATGGAGCTATTCTTCTCTGACACAGACCCAGGATTCTGATTCCCTAACCTAAGGAGATACAGATGATGTGGGTAACTCAGACAGATTTCTGGGGCGCCACGGGTTATACCACATCATCGTTATCTTCTCCATTATTCTATTCTTCTCCATTTTTGATCTATTATTTAATGCCCCAGATGTTTAATTTTTATGGGTTTATGCGTTTTACTCCCCCAGATACAGTTATCTTCTTATGGGAATGGATCTCAGGGGCATCCAACACATGCCTTGTCTATAGTGGCATCTTAAGGAAATACCTGCGGTCTTAGTTTGACTTAACTCTTGCACTCTAAGGGTTTTGTGAGGCTATGAAGAGACTGGAGTATTCGTGTGTGTGATTTGCAGGCAAAGGACCTTGAACATCATGAGGAAAGGAATGGGGTCAGGCAAACGCAAGTGAAGAAACTGTAGCTGTGTTTGAGGAGGAGGAAACTTAGAAGATAATCAAAGGTGAGGCAGAAAATATAGGTTCAGTGGCCAGTATGGGAGGCTGGGGTATAAGACAAAAGCACATATTTATCCTTTAGATGCAGCACTCACAAATCCAATGCCAAAGAGTACCATGGAGCTACAGGTAATGAATAAGGCCAGCCTGGTAGAGACAGAAGTGTAACAGTGGAAAAGTGGAGTACATGACCCACAAAATGGGCACCCGATAGTCAGCTCTCAGCAATTAGTGACATTTAAGAATCCAGGGACCACACTGCCAGTCTTCCAAATCTTTTCAATAGTAGTCAGAATTCCATTATTTTGTGAAATATCCTAATTTTTAAAGAATACCTTCATTAAAAAAAAAACACCCTATAGGTCAAATAAAACATATCTGTAAGCTTGATACAATTCATGGACGATCAGTTTGTGACTCTCAATGTCTGCAAAGAGGAATTATGGAAAAAATTTATTATTTTGTTTTTTAAAAGCATAAGGAATGAATTTTTGCTGCCACTTTCCCAGAGTAAATACAGGACACAACAGGACATCCCAGGACACACGTGGCATCTCAAATACAATGATGCTGCTCAAGAGACAACCAGCAAATTTAGCAACTTGTCCAGAGCATTGCTCAAAGTATAGGTGGTGGGACAGTAGTCCTGGAATATGCTGAGGACATGCAGCTCCTCTACTGAGCCTATAATTAAGCTGATATTCTTCCCAAGCCCCTACCTGCTTGTTGGGGATAGTGGGGGGGGAATTAACCTCTGGCTTTATCCAGTTTAAAATCCAGTCTGATGCACATATATAAACAGTCTCTTTGAGTGGTAGTTACCATCTTAAATGATTCCTGGGCTCTACCTCTCCTGAACCCTATACACTGGATACATCCACTTATTTTTAGGATAATGTTCCCAGTCTACCTGGTTTCTGGGCACCCTGCTGGCTTCTGTTTCTAAACATCAAAGGTGACTAGCTCACTGTCCATTCTTTGGGCTAAATAGATTCCCCTGGAACATGGGCCGCTTGACCTTTGTTGATTTTTCTCCTCAGTTAAAACAAGTTTCAGGGGCACCTGGGTGGCTCAGTGGGTTGAGTGTCTCCCTTTAGCCCAGGTCATGATTCCAGAGTCCTGGGATTGAGCCCCACATCGGGCTCCCTGCTCAGAGGAGAGCTTGCTTCTCCCTCTCCCTCTGCCTGCCACTCTGCCTACTTGTGCTCTCTCTGTCAAATAAATAAATAAATCTTTAATTAATTAATTTAAAATACAGGTTTCATACCCAGATGTCTGCAAGTCTCCAGCCAGACCCCGCGTGATGGTCCATTTCAGCCTCTACATAGCTCGCCTCATCCCTCCTAAAAGGCCCACTGGATCTCACTTCATCAACCACATCCATCTTCCTTCCCACACTTCCCTGAAGCGAGACAGAAGAGGTTTTCTTTTTATTTCTAATGTCATATCTGTTTTCTACCATGAAAGTGCCCTGTTTGGGCAAGCAGAAGGAGCATCTTATCTATACCGAGATCCAACTCCATGTATGGATCCTCCAGTCTAAATCTTTGATATTTAAATGGGAGCTAAAGACATACGGACAACCCTTTCTCTTCCCCCCAAACCTGATTTCAAGCCCTATTACCTTCGTGCAAAAACACAGCTTAATACTGTCTAAGCCTCTCTTTTTAGAAATATGTCTAACTGACACACCACCCTTCAACTAGGCCCAAACTCCAGAGACAGGGAAATGTCCAAGCACCACTGGCATCAAAGTCGTCCATTTAGAAATAGAAAAGGGAAAATCATACCACAAATTCCAAAACTTTACCTGTGTTCCCTAAGTTTTGTGGGGAACCATAAAAATCAAAATTAAGTGAAGCCACATTCTCTTCATCCCAAATTTACCAAACTCCTTTTGCAAATCCTGTTTCTCCAGCTTCTTCTCAAGGCAACTTTTAAACACTCAGGGCTTGTACACTGCAGGTCTGATATAAATATGCCATGAACTTTTTCTGATACCAGGAACATGGGTTCTGAGGCTTTTAGACATATTGAACGACTTATCTTTTCACTCCAACTAATTTCTACTCTCTGAATCTAGAAGGCACTCAAAACACAAAATGATTTAATACAAATGATGTAATGCCATGTATATATTTTAGGCTTTTCCTTGCCAAAGTTCCATTTAAAAAAAAAAAAAAAGGAAGAAAGAAAGAAAAAGAAACAATTCTCAGAAGACACCGCACGCGATGAAAGCTATTTATATCCCTCCACCACTCCCCCTTTGCTCAAAATGAAAGCCTCCTCTTAAAAGCTTGTCAACAAATGTCTCAGAATGGTACAGTAAAGAATCCTTGTTTTTAATGTGTCACAGTTAATAACAACGCTTGCATTTATTGCCTCCATAAAAAAAACAAATATTCCCTGATTATGTAAACAAAATCAACATTTGAAACCCCAGTGTGTTTATATTGTTTCAGGAATATACCAGCAAACCAAGATTATGTGTTGAAGGATTTGAGGTTAATGTAGTTAACTCAAGTCCATTCACCTACAGATCTTGAGTGGATGGAGAAATTAATGTATAATTTATACTAATTTAAGGACATGGATATATCTTCACAGTGGTATATGAAGTTAGTTTTATTCTTAAAGGAAAAAAAAGAAAACATATACAATTTTGCTCAATATTAATCCCTCCCCCAGATTAAACTGTTCTTGAAATGAAAACTGTGATATTACAAAGAATTGTAACTAATGAATGAACATAAAAATAGCAAACAGCAATGTTTAAGACATTTGCTGTACTTATTTTAGAAGATGACTGCACAAAGCCAGCCTAAAGAGGGGGATAAGATTTCACATTTTATTGGCGTTTAGGGAAACTTTATACTCTGTCTCTGGAAAATCAGAAAGGGAAGTGGTTATAAGGAATCCACATAATAATGTATGGGAAAGCCAACTAGAATTTACAAGGGAGGGGACTCTGCTGGTGAATCAAAGAGCTGCCAAGTCACATGGTCCACAATTTATTAATCGTGGGCTGTTCCACCAGCCAGCAGTTTCTCCATTTTCTCCTCATTTATGACTCTATTCCCACTAAGCCAGTAAATTATTTTTGGTGCAAAATATGTGTTATGAGTGAAAACACAACACAGGACAAAATGAGAAGAAAGTAAACATTTGGCAGTTTTCAAAAGCAGGTGGAGCAGGTCCAAGACGGTACATTGTCTACATTTTGAGATTTTTATTTTGGCTGGGGAATAGTATTTTGTTGTTAAATGCTACACAAATCTCAGTTTGGTCTTCAAGGAACAAGGACTCAGCATCGTTTTGAAGTCCAATTACCGGGGTTCTGCTGGCACTAAGAAATGGTATGTGCCCTTGACCCTGCTCCAGTTTCCCACTGTGACTGCAAGTAAAAGAGGTTTATAGACAACTACTGACACAAAAGATTTTTCCAACAGTCCTCTTGAAGATTCTCTTTAATCACTTTGAAAAAGCCAAACACATATGTATTGCCACTATTATGCTCTACCTAGGCATGGATTTCTAATTAAAAAAATAAAAGGTTATCTATATGAGCTCTTTCTTCAAGAAAAAAATGATCCTTATGCATGGCTAATATTTTAAGGCATTGCATGTCTAAATGCATGAGATTTTCTAAACCTGCATATTATTAGACACGAGGTTTGCCTTAGGGCTTCTTACCCCAAATGTCACTTTACACTCAATCCAAAGCTAAGACACCGCTGCCTATGGTAATTTGGGCTAAGCTGGCAGTGGAGAGGAAAATCCTAAGAATTTATGTAATACTTGTTCCTGTAAATGAAATGCAATGGATCGAAGAAACAGTATCTCCCTTCCAAACTATATCAAATGCTTTTCCCCCATGCCAAGCCTGTATGCCCCGAGGCTCTATGGCCTCAATTACTCTCATTGGAAGTGGGCTACAGAAAAGTACGTCCATCTCTCCCTACACTCACCAGAGAAATAGAATTTTTTAAAACATTCTGAATGACCACTGTCTGCCCAAGTAAATAATACAGAGTTCTTGCAGACAAAGAGCCACAAAGCCGTGTACGGCCTCGTGGCTGTTGGGCAATTTTCAGTGCATCTCCCTCCTCTTGTCAGTTGTGCTCCTGAGGGCAGTACTTGCAGGTGTTCCACAGACTCCTCCAGTTCCCTCTCCATACCCTTTCGTGCCCCTAAAAGGGAGGAGTTTGATCCCCCAATCACATACACTACCTCAAATCCCTTCTGTATCCCTCCTCTATCTTCATTCACTTTCTTTCCTCATGGGTGCTGTGGACTCGCGCCAACTGCCCACAGGGACTGTCCCCATCTCCACTTTAGCTCTCATCCCTTTCTCCTTCTTGAGGAGTCCTGCTCTATCCTTATCCCTTCTCTTTCACTTTTGCACTATCTCTACTCCTTGTGGACCCCTGTCCTTAATTTACAAATGCAATCGAACCATCCTTACACACAATACCTCTATTTACCCACTCCCCAATCTCTCCAAAAGTTTTCAATATTCACAGAATCTTAGACTTCCAGAACATTAGAGTTGAACAGAAACATGAAAATCTTTATTCTAATTAAATAATAATACAAATAAAGGGAAAATCCCATGCCCTTGTTAGTCTTTCCTCTATGCTAACCATTTTAACAAATCCGTTCAAAGGTAATGAATGATTCGCAATTATTTTTACTTAGTCTTTATCTTTTCTGGCTTTGCTGTTTTTGGTAATTGTTTCTTCTCAGAGAACCATTTCCTCCTGATCACCCAGAACCATATATTTATTGCAACACACAGTCATCTGGGATCATTCCAGATGCACACAGCTATCACCAGCCTTCCCATCAAATTTCTACCCCAAATTCTTAGAACCATCCATGATTCCCTCCTTCCTTTCATTTTGTTTTAAAAATAATAAATTATATCCACTCTGTCCCTCTTTACTGCCCTTTATGGCTTTCATTTTCTCTTTACGAACTGCTCTAATAGGCTGCTAAACAGGATCTTCATAGTTGTTTTCTATCCTCCCCAGTAAAAATCTGATATTGTCACTTTACCCTTAAAACCATTCTTAAGCATAAAGCTCCAACTCCCAATGCACTTGCCAACTAAATAAACTACAACACCTAGCATTCAAAGCCCTTCTGCATCTGGTCCCAATTTTTATTTCAAGTTCATCATTCACTCGTGGGTTTTTTCTTTTTTTTTTTCTTTTTTTTGAAACTTAAATTGTAGTCCAAATGAGGGACTAGATGTTCTATAAATATACTCCATGGTTCCTACCCATATACCACACCCCTCTCTATTACATCCCTTTCTAGTTTCCTGTACTTCTTTCCTTCACCATCATCTCTGTTATCGAAAAGACTCATACTCTGGCAAGGTGAAACTCAAGGAGCATCTCATTCGTGTAGCCCATCCTGATCATTCAAAGAGAACAAGAGTTTTCGCTCTTTGGGAAGTCGTAACACTGCACATTCCATTTGATACCACCTAGGATATTCCATCTTATCTTTGAGACATTTGGGTCCTTGCAGCATTTCTTTCCTGAGAGTAAAATTGAACCTCAAAAATGTTTGATTTTGTTCCTTCCAGAGTCCATAGCATAGTGTCTTGTGTTTAGATAATCAGCTGGGTTTAGGTGTTGTCTTACAGGATCTAGAAAACTCAACATGTTTTAGACTAAACATTCTCCCCACACCCCAACGTGATCCCTCACTAAAATTTCTGTTTACACGATATACCTAGACTAGGCTAAAGGTCCCACCAGTAATTTGGTAATCCATCCCAAAAGCTGAAAGTCTTTTTAAATTTCTTACCTTTCGGCATAACTCCCACCAATCATCCACACTGGTAAATAAGTCTTGTTGAAATTCTATTCAAAATTCCTTATTAATCTCTCACTTTTTTCCATCAATGCCCCTCTTAGATCAATTCATCAATATTTCTTACTTTGACCACTGCCATAATCTGGAAATTATATCTAACTTCTCCTTTGTTACCTGTCTTCCAAGCTGCTACAAGGTAATTTCTCTGAATAACATAACTGTTTTGTCTTTCCTCGAATCTTCCCAGGCCCCCTATAACCTACAGAGGGATGTTCAAATTCTTTGAATGGCTTGCAAAGTCTTTCACACTCTTGCCTCTGCCTTCCTTTCCAGACACCTTTCTATTTTACGCCACATGTTTACATACATCATGCAAACACAGAAAAATCTTAGGATGCTATTCACCCTTGCTTAAATAAATCCTATTCATTCTTCAAGATTCAACTCAATCCTCCTTCTGATACACATCATAAAAGTACATGGCATATTCCTTCTCTGTCAAATCACATAGTAACAGTAAGTTTACTTGTCTATTTTTACCATAGAGAATTCCCCCAGACTGGAATATTGTCAAATTTTAGTTCATATATATAGAATCTAACAAAATACCTGGAATATAATATTTGTAGAATTAAAAATGTATGAATTAAAAGCAAGCACATAATTCAGCTCTCATTTATGTCAATCTACATGTACTTATAACAACATGTTTATGAGTTCAAAAACAAGTAAAATTAAATAAGATATAGTTTATGCATACATATTTAATTTAAAAGTAAAAAATAAACAAGAATACAATAGGGGTGCCTAGGTGGCTCAGTTGGTTAAATGTCCAACTCTTGGTGTGGGCTCAGGGCATGATTTCAGGGTCAGGAGATCGAGCCCCACCTCTGGCTCCATGCTTAGCATGGAGTCCGCTTGAGGTTCTCTCCCTCTCACTATGCCCCTCCCTCTCTCTTTCAAATAAAATAAAATCTTAAAAAAAAAATGTGCCCATTCATGTACCAACAATGATAGAGTGTCATGAGCCAAGGATTGTGATTAATCTAATTTATGGGGGTGTTTGGAAACCATGTTAGGCGTCAGATTTGTCTAATAATTAACAAAAAACAGCAATAGTTATTTTAATATTTAGATCATAATAATGTTTATTTAAAAAGTGATACTTTTATAGGAAGATGTACTTTTTCACTATATTCTTTTTTATCAATAGTACCATTGGGAAAAAATATGAAAATATGACAGAACAGATAGACCACTACAAATGCGACCATGTAGGAAAATATATTTACCCTCATGTTCAAATTTGTATGTGGAAATTTATCTATGAAATGGATCTTTTCTCTGAGGAAAAATAACTACAAGAAAAAGAATAATCACGATTTAGTGTTCTCCTAGATACACTAGTTAGATTCATAGAGTTAGTCATCAAGCATTTATTGAGAAACAGCTGTATTCCAGAATACGTTAGATGCTGGGGATACAAAAATTAATTAAATTGGACTCCTGTCAACAAAGAGCATACACAGGCCAAAGCTTTCTTCTGTGTCACATTTGTATCTTGGAAAATTGGCTTTTAGCAACTTGACAAAGGGTAATTCATAGAAATAATTTTCTCTTCAGCCCAATTCAAGTGGAATTCCAGAAAATTTGTACAATGTTCTTTATATTAATTGAACAGAATGAATTGTTAATGATACCTTAATTCCCGGTATACAAATTTTTTAAAAAGATTTTATTTATTTATTTGAAAGAGAGAGACACAGCAAGAGAGGAACACAAGCAGAGGGGATAAGAGAGGGAGAAGCAGGTTTCCCACCTAGTAGGGAGTCCGATGTGGGGCTTTGATCCCAGGACCCTGGGATCATCACCTGAGCTGAAGGCAGATGCTTAACCGACTGAGCCACCCAGGCATCCTTACAAATGTTTTTTTTTAATTCTCTAACATGAATTTGCTAATTTATAAACTATCATTATAAACTGATTTCTTACAAAATTAATATTAATCACAGCATTAGTAATTAAATGTTTAAATTATATTTTCAAGTCTTATTATTCAGTGATTTATAAAGAGAGTTTT
Source organism: Nasua narica (assembly GCA_028533885.1). Classification (NCBI taxonomy): domain Eukaryota; kingdom Metazoa; phylum Chordata; class Mammalia; order Carnivora; family Procyonidae; genus Nasua; species Nasua narica. The sequence goes on along the minus strand of CM052806.1, from coordinate 43,023,639 downwards.
ATATAATTTAATTTAAAATGGAATGTTAACTTTGGTCCATTTCACAGTGATTTTGCAAGCATTGTTTAATATAATGTGAATCAAATTATAAGTACTGACTTATTTTCAAAATTTTACAGTAATTATTTATAGACCTTTTTGAGATGTACCCAGTACACATCCATTAATTATTGTTGATATCACACATAAGAACTAAGAAGTGATGCAAAACTTCACTCAAATGACAGTGGAATAAAATATATGTGCTTTTGAAGACTAAAAATGTAAAAAAGTACAAATAAAACTCACACTAGATTTTATAACAAGTTATATTAACCTTTAGGTAATATGCATGGGGGGAAATGTTACAAGTTGTGTCTAGTACAGTGAATAGCATAAATGAGTTAAAGATTCAGCTCCACATTGTTTTATGGTAAGTAAAGAAAGTGAAGGATATAATGACAAAGTAGAACGGTGGGATTAAGGTAAATGATAAACAGTCTGAATCTTTTTACTTTTATTTTACTAGTATTTAAAATGTATTTCACAATTACCAAATGATTCACAGGTGACATGCTCTGGAGGGGGAATCCATGCTTAGTAGATGAAAAACTACTATTTATATAAAATAACTCTTAGAAGTGGGATGTATAGCCTAAGTCATCTAAGTCATTGAAACTTCATAAAAGGAAAAGAAAAAGAAAAAGAGAGAAGAAAGGAATGATAGTTTTGTTGTAAGGATAAGCCTATGAGATTTCAGTGATTTATCATAATGGAAAGGCAGTGAGTAAAGAGAGAAAAATGAGAGCTTTAGCAGAAAGTACTTAGCATAAAACTTCAAAGAGACTTTCCATAATGTCTGTGATCCTAGTTATAAAGAAAAAAGAAAAGAAAATATCCATCTACTTAAATCTAAAACAAATGGTCATTTATATGGCATAAGTACTCTTTGTCCAGGCAGGAGGGTCAAACCTTAGAAAAGAAAGAAGATAACGATTCCTTTTTTAGAACACAAAGAAAACTAAATTTCATGGTTACGCTTTCTAATGTTGGATGTAATATCTGAGCTTCATTATTCTAAATTCTGTGTTTTCAGTTTTGAGAACTGAACAAACCAAATCTATACATAGCCTTATGATTTACATGGATACATTTGTTTCTATTCCCAACCGTAATATATCACTAATTCTTAAGACATCAGGAGGTAAGAGAAGATAGTTTTGATTTCCCTCAATATCTTCATGGGTTTATGGCCACAAAAAGTGACATGTGGTGATTTATAAAGAGTTGGACGTTATTTCTTTAGTTGAATATTATTTTAACTGGGAACTGGTGATAGAAGCATCCTTAGTGCACCTTAATTTTTCAAAACACATAATATATATCAACTCATTTAATCATCTTGGCAATGCGGTGACGTGGTTTGTTACATTACAAATAAAAATGCAATGACAAAAACATTAAATGACTGGCCTAAGAACTCAAACATGTCAAAGACAAATGTGCTGAAGAAGCCAGCCGCTCTTTGACCAAAGAGTACATTTGGAAAAGACATAAAAGCGTCTCCCATTACTATCAGGGGGAATTCAGATGACCATGCAGACTCATGTCACTAATTTAGAAGATCTGTCTTGGGAGGTCACCCTTGTGAGTCAGCGTCATGTACCATTCAGGTCAACCTCTTAGTATTTGTGTTCTACCTCATGCTAGCATAGATGATCACACACCTATGAAAATTACACAAATAGTATATATTGACTATAGAAAGATGAAAGGCAAAAGAGATTGAGTCATGATGCCTAAAATATACTTTGAAACACTTTGGGATAAGCAATGTGATATGTAACGCAACACCCAAGTGCCCACCAAGAAAGTATATCTGCAAAATGGTCAGCTGACAAGCTAATCAAGAACACCCAGTCTTAACACAGAAAGATGCAGCATTCTATGAGAATGGGCCAAACTTGTGAGGTGGTTACCCATCCCTCCTAAAATTTCTGTCTTTGATCCATAGCCAAGTTTGGCTACTCTGATTACTGAATACCTAAAATGTGTTTTTACTGGTGAAACTAGTGACATATCTTGTTAATCTGAGTGATAAAATGAGCATTTATTACTGAAATCGGAGGTAATCAAGATGTATGGTTTGCCTAAAATAATTTACGGTTTTGCTACTGAAAGTGAGGTCCAGGGTCCAGCAGCATAAACATCACCTGGGAGCTTATCAGAAATGTAAAATCTCAGGCTCCACTCTAGGCTTGCTATATCAGAATCTACATTTTAACAAGATCCTCAGTTGATTCACATATATACTAGTTTAAAATCATTCCCCACCCTTTATGAGCAACCTAAAAATGAACTCTCAAAAGGCCTATAATTTACACCCATGGGAATACTGCCTTAAGCTCAAACCTAAGGGGTCCATTCAGTCATAACTTTAGCCTCTGTTGACCAAAAGAATAACATAACGCTATTCTGGAATTTTGCGCCTGCCTTAAGTAAATCTTATATTCAGAGTGCTAAACAGACTATATAACAGGGCAAAGACTGTGATTCATAAAACTAAAAAATGAGCTAACTATATATCCAGGAAAGACTTACTTTATGCCTATTGTCTCCGTGTAATTACAGTTGACCTTTGAACAACACGAGCTTGAACTGCATGGGTCCACTTATACATGGATTTTTTTTCTATAAACACAGTACAGGGTTGTGAATATATTTTCTTTACATAAGATTATCTTAGTAACATTTTCTTTTGTCTAAATTAGTTTATTGTAAGAATACCGTATATAATACCCTTAACATACAAAATTAGTGTTAATAAACTATTTAGGTAATTGGTAAGACTTACAGTCAATAGTAGGTCATTAATAGTTAGGTCTTGGGAGAGTCAAAATTATATGTGGATTTTCAACTGCGCCCTTAACCTCTGTGTTGTCAAGGGTCAATTTTATTAATAATGCCCCATTTCACTCTCAAAGGTTTCTGGGTTTACATGATAAATTATGTGGTCAATCTTACTATTAGGTCATATGAATTTTCACTTTTATGCTTGATTCTTCAAAATAGGCTCCCACATTGATAGTTTTTATTATGGACATACAGGATAGGAGATGGGGAAAATTTCCTCTTGGACCTCTAGCATCTACGATGTCTCAAGATTATCAGTTTGTTCTGCAATCCTGATATGTCATCCTATGTAAAAGAACTATCAAATATGGTGAAGGTAAACCCCAGTAGGTGGGTTTAACCATATAAAAGAAACCAAATGAACTTTCAAATTTATGGTCTTCTCCCATAACTCTTTAAGTCAGTTCCTCTACAGAATGCTTTGTAATTTTAAAACTAAGATGGCATAGCATTTCCTTTTAATTTGTAATTTGTTCAGTTTTTGAAGAGCTTTTAAAAAAAATTATAAACAGAAAAAAAATTAGATGGGATGGAAGATGCTCTAGTTCCAAAATAAATGTGCTGATGTTGAAGTAAATAAAGATTAAATTTTCAAATGTCTTAACTCAAAAAATCTTACTTCAAAAAAAAATCTAAAATACTTATTTATCCAGCCACATATATGCTAGTATTAAATCAACCACTAGAATCATATACATTTTAGCCAATATTAAACCTTAATCAATGTTTTGAATCTTTAGTAGATTGTTTTACAATCTGTTGTAATGTGTTACAGTAGTTAAATTGATGGAATTTAAATTCTTCTTAAGTACAAAAATTTAATCATATTATCTAAACCAAAATGCATTTGTAGCAATGTAATTCAAAGCCAACATTCTAAGTTTTTGCTTTCTGAAAGTAAATAAAATGGTTTGGAGCTCTCATTTAAATAGATTCTAGATCTGTGGTACAGTTTTGGCCATGATACGTTTTCTTGGTACATCAATGTTACCATAATGGGTAAGGAACTTATGAACATAGCATTTGTGGTAGCCAGTTTACAATTGAGAATCAAAAGATGCATTTTCAGAATCATAAATAAAACTAAATACCCTCTTATTCAAGAGAAGGAATATCCAAAACCTAACCAATTGTACAAGAATCCCAATTAACGAAGACATTTCTTACTAGTGTCCAGGCCAGTATGTGATTACCATACAATTGTGGCAGCAGATCTCCGTAGACTTACTATCTTAGACAATGCCCTTTTAATCTCAGTGAGTTTCAACTATGTTTACATTAAACGTGGCACATTAACTTGAACATTAAGCAATAACCCATAAATTTATTTATGAGACATGTTTACCAAGAACAAAATAGTAAGTTGACTGAAATATTGTATTGATTGGTCATAGCATTTTATCAAAATATTACAGTTTCTGCGAATACTGATAAATCAGGAGAAAAAGCTCACAACACACTGAGTTACAATACTGTAACTGAATGAAATGCAAACAACCATCAATTTCTCATTCCAACTCATGGCATACTCATCTCTGAATGGTTCTATATTAGTTTCTATGAGAAATTTATAAAGCATGGCTTTCAGAATTTGACAGACCACTGATAATTGTTTATAACTGATGAAAAATGGCCATAAAACACCACAAAAACAAATCCATCTGGACAACTCTGCAGTCATACCAAAATGTAGAAAGGAATATTACAAAGAACTGAAAAATATAACCACTTAACCTAAGTTTCTTTGTCTTATCAGCAATTAAAGCACAGTTTAAGAGATAAAGAAATTAATGACTGATCAGAGAAAGACAATTATCATACGATCATTCTGATATGAAGAATTTGAAAGGCAGGGAGGGGGGGGCGTGTAGGGGGGAAAATGAAACAAGATGGAATCAGGAGGGAGACAAACCATAAGAGACTCTTAAACTCATGAAACAAACTGAGTGTTGCTGGGGGATAGTAGGGTAGGGATAGGGTGGCTGGGTTATGGACATCAGTGAGGGTATGTGCTATGGTAAGTGCTGTGAAATATGTAAGCCTGATGATTCCCAGACATGTACCCCTGGGGCAAATAATACATTCTGTGTTAATTAAAAAAGAAAGAAATGAATGACAGTTAAATTCTCACCATTCCTGTTATAACTGCCATATCAAACATATTGAAGATTAAGTTACTAGGAATGCCTTTCAAATCCCAGATTTGTGAATATAAACTATTTTACCTTTCAAATTTAACAAAGGGAAACTAATGGACATCAATAATATATATTTAATATCCACAAGAAATGGATACCCTGTAAAGAGCACTAAATCAGAAGTTAGATATCATAGGAGTCTCACCTCCACTCAACTATTCTTGTTTTATTCTTAACCATGGGAAGACTAGGCTCTAAGTAGGTTCATAACCTAACTGAGCCACTTACTGATCATGTGATCTCACCTTCCTTCTGCCTCAGACTGCTCATTTGTTATATGGGCATGACATATGATAGTTTTGATTTGATCAGTTAAGTGTGTTCATTCATATAATGAGATTTAAAACAATGCCTTGGCACACAGAATATTTAATAAATACTATTAATATTTCTTTGACTCTGTAGTGTATTTTGTTTTATAAAAATTTTAAGACAAGTATCTCCTAACAAGTAGAGACTAAGTTTCCCTCTCCCCCTACAAGCTCCCTTGAGTAGATCTGATTTCTAGGGTCCTTAAATTTCAAAGAATATGTACATTCTTCTAAACGTTTGAAAATCACGGATAACAAGACAGTCATCTTCAAACCTTTTATCTTAATATTGCATGGCTGAAGAAGCAATCATAAAGTAGTCCTAGTATTTGGGGGGGGGGGGGTGCCTGAGTGGCTCAGTTGGTTGTCTGCCTTCCCCGTGGGTCATGATCTCAGGGTCCTGGGATGGAGCCCTGTACCAGGCTCTCTGTTCAGCGGGGAGTCTGCTTCTTCTCTGACTCTCCCTTTATGCCCTCTCTTCTCTCTCTCTCAAATAAATAAACAAAATCTTAAAAAAAAAATAAACTTGAATCTTCTCAAACAGAATATGTATCTACAGGGAAATACCAAGGGACTATATGATGCCACAAAATAGCTGTAACACATCTATGTACAGTATAATCATACAAAAAATTGAGGGGATATAGAGAAGCAAATCAATAATTGAACAATTAAACAACTCTGAAGTAGAAAATAGAGGTCACTACATTTTAAAGTAAAGCATGATAGAGATACTTCAATAGAATGATTTAAGAATCACTACTAAAAATGATAAATAAGGGTGGCTTTTTTTAACATTTATATCTCCATGATTTGTGTGAATAAACTTAGACCATGGATTCTACCACTGACGTGGCTGTTGACTTGATTTAAGTCAACTCTGGCACTAGAGGCTGAGAAATTCCAGCTGTCATTCTTGACAAACTGCTTCTTTTGTTGAGAGGTTCTTCTCTAAAGTTGTCTTTATGTTAGCTGAGACAGCAATTTTATTATAACCAAAGACTCAAGTTCACAGGTTTTTGTAAAGCCATCTAAAAGTTACATGCATCAGTTTTATCTTTGTGAAAAAAATTACTACTAACACTATGTACTTAAGAAAGCTCACAGTGGTTTTGCCCAAGAGGAAAACATTGCTTTTGTCACCACACTGAAAGCAAAAATACCTTTAAAAGACCTTGAAACAAAAAGTCATCCATCAAATTCATCTTACTTAATTAGAAACTAGTCATAGCTGTCTGGCAATGTGAATGTCTAAACTGATACACATGAGATTTTCTCATATTATATAAGAATATTACACAAAATATAATCATATTAAAACAAACAAAAAATTTTAAAAAAGGAAAATCTTGATCTCCAGAATTATGGAGATAAATCAAACTTCAAGTGGTAAGCAGAAGAGCTCATGAGAGTTTCAACCCATCTGTAGGTTCAAGAGTCTGATGACTGGAATTCTACTGGTATGGATTCAGGAGATGAGAAACACGATGAGAACAGCATCTTTAATATGGCCTGAAAATCTACTTCTTCCTTGAAAAAAGAACACTCAGTTGTTGACCCAGATCTAGAGAGGGTTCGAAAAACCAAAGCAAAATAAGATAAAAAGCAGAGAAATCAAAATTCCAGGAAGGGATCAAGCATGAGAATACAATCTGAATGAACACTATTTTGTTTTGTTTTGTTTTTATTGTTCTTGTACAGTTTCCTTTTTTTCAAGTACAAATCCGTGGGGCACCAGGGTGGCTTAGTTGGATAGGTGGCTGGCTCTTGATTTCAGCTCAGGTCATGATCTCAGGGTCCTGGGATCCAGCCCCCTGTTTGTCTCTGCTCTCAGTGGGGAGTTGCTTAAGGAGTCTCTCTCTGCCCCTCCCCCTGCTCATGCTCACACTCTCTCACTCTCTCCCTCCTTCTCTCTAAAATAAATAAACAAATCTTTAAAGAGAAAAGAAAGTACAAACCCTTTTTACTTCAAATTGTTAAAACTATCTTTTCCTAAAATCTTAACTAAAGATTAACAGAATTGTATATTTTATTTAAAATTTTACTCCTCATTACTATATTTCCCAACAGAACCATTTGGTAAGAATAAAATTAAACTCAGAAGGAAGAAGTGGCATGCAATTATGAAGAAATAAATTATTAAAATGTTAATAGTCTAAATAAGTATTCACTGATAATAAGAATAATAATAGTAAAAAAAGAATAATAATGGTAACTAATTTGGGTAATTTAAATATAAGGCATAAGGCACAAAAAGACTGATGAATAAATAACTTTTTAATTTCCATGGTTGCCTTTAAGTAAAACTAGAACCAAAACTTAATGTGAGCTTGCTCCTTACTTGTACACCAAACATACACAAAACAAAATCACCAGAAACCCCAGGACCATGACCATACTTTATTACAACAATTTTAAATGAAATGAAAAATAATGCGGATAAATATTAAGCCACTTCAGTAGCAAAAGCTCTTGAAAACAGATTTAATTTAAAAGGCAGAAGAGTTGTGTGTGACTCAAAAAGAACCCTAAAGTCAAGTTAATTTGTAATTTTCTACAAGGTTATTAAAATGACCCAGAAAAAAGGTTTTGAGTATGATAATCATATTATTTTGCTAATACAAGCAAAAAACAAAAACAAAAAACAAAAAACCCTGTCTGTATACCTATTTATCATTCATGTATACATATTTGAGATTGTTTGTTTTGATCACTTTTTTTTATTTTTTTAAAGAAAGCTTTTCCCTTTTTTTAAGAGATTTTATCTATTTATTTGAGAAAGAGAGATACTGAGGGAATGAGAGGGAGAAGGGGCAGGGAGAGAAGCAGACTCCCTGCAGAGGAGGGAGCTCAACTCAGGACTACAATTCCAGGACCCTGGAATCTTGACCTGAGCCAAAGGCAGACACTTAACTGGCCACCTAGCCACCTAAACCACCCAGCAATCCTGGATCACCCTTTTAAACTCAGAGCAGATGTCTATGATTTGTCTATATGTATACATAAATATTTGCTGAATGAAAAAACATAAATATTTGCCTATGGACGCCAGGAAACAAACTAAGGGTTTTAGAACAAAGGGAGGTGAGGGGATGGGTGAACCTGGTGATGGGTATTAAGGAGGGCACAGATTGCACAGAGCATTGCGTGTTATACACAAATAATGAATCATGGAACACTACATCAAAAACTAATGATGTACCGTATGGTGACTAACATAAAAAAAATTTCTTTAATATTTGCCATAATTTTTTAATAAATAATAAAAGGGAAAACTAATACACTTGACAAAAATAGTAGAAAATAGGAGGAGGAAAGTAGAGTAAAGACATTCTTGAGTTCTTTTACTGTTCCAGAGAAGGATTAAAATGTGGACTAAATTGAGACTTTTGAGTCATATGCAAATATTTAATTCTATAACACTTAAAGGTAGAGAGATATGATGAGGGGCAAGAAAGTAGAAACTACAATAAAAAATGGTTGAAATTATTAAAAACATATCAGCAATTATAGTAAGTATTAAAGTCAGTCACTTAATCATCCATTAAGAGATACATACTTTTAGCCTAGATTTTAAAAAAAGAAAATCTGTGTATATTCTGTTGACAAGAGTTTTACAAAAATGTAAAAAGAGCTTTATAAAAATGGCCAACACACATAAATAAACTAGGACAAGGAAATTAAATAGAAACTATATGAAATGGAAAAGGAAAAACTAAAGTGTTACTTTTTGTAAATGTGATTTCCTGCATAACAGATGAATAAGCAGCCATAGAGAAATTATTATAACCACAAGAAAATTCAGCGAGGTTTCTGAATTAAAGGTTAACATCCAAAAATCAACTGCACTGCTATACAGTAGCAACAAATAATTGGAAAAGGACTGTTTTAAAAATATGTGAGGTCTCTGAAAAATTTAATCTGAGATTTCTCTATTAAAAAAATAATAGAAGAAAGGATGGACATATTATTGGAATAACTGGAAAGTTACACCATGTTTTTGATGGAACAATTCAGAGATTCAGTATGTTAAAGATACTGGTTCTACCCAAATTAATCTATAATTCCAGTGAATTTCAATTATAATTATAAAAAGGTGTGTGTGTGTGTACAGCATAACAAGCTTATTCTAAAATTCATATGGAAGAGTAAAGGGAAAAATAAGAAAAGTTTAAAGAAGTAAAACAAAAGTGACTTGCCCTACTAAATACCAAACCTCATTATAAAATTAAAATAAAATTTAAATGCCTGATAATAATTTATGTTTTAGACAAATCAGCCAGAACAAAAGATACAGAAAAATACTTATACATACATGAGAACATATTAAATCACAGAGGCAATACAATTATAAATGAACAGGAAAGGTTATGATGGATAAGTAAGTAATGGTAGAGAAATTTGCTACCATAGAGAAAAAAGTTAGATTCTGAATGTAAACTCCAGATGATCTGAATACAAATCTCAATATGAAAAACAGAACATCAAAATTTCTAAATATAAGAGGATATATTGATGACCTCAGTATCAGAAACATTTCTTTAATACCATAAAAACTAAAATTCATAAAGACGTATTTTGGCAAAAATGAACTATTGGGACTTTATCAAGATAAAAAGCTTCTGCATAGTGAAAGAAACAATCAACAAAACCAAAAGGCATCCTATGGAATGAGAGAAGATATTTGCAAATCACATGTCTAATAAAGGGTTAGTACCCAAAATCTATAAAGAACTTACCAACTCAACATCCAAAAAAAAAACAAATAATCCAGTTAAGAAACGAGCAGAAGACATGAAAAGACATTTTTTCAAAGAAGACATACAGATGGCTAACAGGCACATGAAAAGATGCTCAACTTCACTTACAACAGGGAAATAGAAATCAAAATCACAATGAAATATCACCTCACACCTGTCTGAATGGCTAAAATTAGCAACAAAAGAAACAATAGGTGTTGTTGGGTATGTGGAAAAAGGAGAACACTCTTGTACTGCTGGTGGGAATGCAAACTGGTGCAGCCACTCTGTAAACGGTATGGAAGTTCCTCAAAAAGTTAAAAAAAGAACTACCCTATGACTCAGCAATTGCACTACTAGGTATTTACCCAAAGAATATAAAAATGCAGATTTGGAAGGGTACATGCCCCTGATGCTTATAGCACCATCATGGAAAATTGGCCAACTATGGAGAGAGCCCAGAGGTCCATCTACTGGTGAGTGGATAAAAAAGATGCCATGTATACACACACACACACACACACACACACACACACACACACACACACAGTGGAATATTACTCAGTCCTCAAAAAGGAAGAAATCTTACCATTTGCAAAGACGTGCATGGAGCTACAGTGTATCATGCTAAGCAAAATAAGTCAGTCAGAGAAAGACAAGTACCATATGATTTCACTCATATGTGGAATTCAAGAAACAAAACAAATGAACACATGGCAGGGGGATAAAGAGAGAAAGGGTAACAAACTATAAGAGACTCTCAATGACAGAGAACAGAGATGGAGGGATGTGGGTGGGGAATGAGCTAGATAGTGACGGGTATTAAGGAGGGCACTTACAATAATGAGCACTAAGTGTTGTATGTAAGAGATAAATCACTGAATTCTACTCCTGAAACAAATGTTGTACAGTATGTTAACTAGAATTTAAATAAAAATTTTAAAAAGAAATATTTTGAGCATACAGTAAGTACCTTCTCTGTATTGCAGTACTAAGTACCTATGAAGTAGGTGTTACTGTTATGCCCATCACACAAATGAGGCCCAGAGGAGTTAAGCTGCCTAAGGTCTTAGGATTTACATGTAACAAGGACTGGATCTGAAGTCCATGTTCTTCATCATCATTTTATTTTCCCTACTTGACTCAGTTAAAATGAAAAGCTTCAGTACACCACAAACTTAAACATAATCCAGAAACTCAAAGAAAATCATCAGCCTCTAACCCACGAATGATGACTATTCAAAAAACACTAAGAACTCTCACAAATCAATTAAGAAAAATACTTCTGTAAAGGTGGTCAGGTCTAACAGTAATCACATTAAATCACATTTAATCACAAATTAAAGCTACAGGGATATACCCATGTACATTCACTAGTTTGTCAAAAATTTTTAAGCATGCCAAAGCAAGTATTTGTGAAGATGTGAAGAGACATTTTCATAGGCTGCTGATGACAGTAAAACCAAAGGAACTCTTTTACAGTAACCTGGCATGCAGGAATACTGCAAATCTAATGAATTTTTAGCTTTAAGGAATTCAGGATATTTCTTACTCAAGTAGATGTATACAAAGATTTTTACCAGATGACTTATAATATCAAAACTTCTGAATGTTAAATGCCTATTAATACAAGAAAAGATGAAAAATGTGGTTTATCATACACAGAATGGTATATAACAATTAAAAAGAATGCATAATTTGTGAACACAAGAATCTAGAGTATATAATGCTGAGTGAAACACTGCTGGAAAAATATGGTATATCTGCATTAGTTTATGAGTATTATTAAAATACAATAATATACTATATTTGTAAAACACACAAATATTTTTTGATTTATGATGCTTGGCATAGTGTTTATTATAAATAAATATGGTATTTACTATAAAAATACAAAAACCAAAAACATGGTTGGGAGGAAGACAAGCAACTTCAGGATGTTTATTAGATCTGGAAAGAAAGGGCAAAGAATGGGTTCAGAAGAAATAGAAAGGGGGCTTCAACCTTATCTCTGATACCTAGCCCTTTAAGCATAAAAGGTTTGAAGCAAATAGGATCCAGAATGTTATCATTTAAGAAATGTATGTGTGGTGGAATAATGATTTTCTCATTCCCTGAAATGTCGTCTATACCTAAATTATGTCATAATTAATTTAAGTTGGTTTTAAGAAGAAATGTGTTGAAGGAGAAACAGGAGACCATTAAGTTCCAATGAGAAAGCTATATAAATTGATTTTTAAAAGTCAAAAGAAAGAGACATTTAAACCACCTAAAAGTTAGAAAAGGAGAAGAATGGATGAAGGTCACATCCTTCAAGTAATTCTCCATAAGTATAATTTCCATTTTTCTTTAGATAGACCCTTTGATTAATATTAGACTGCAAAGGTCCCAAGATTTTACTCTGTGACAAGAAAAGAAATATATATCAAAAAAAAAAGAAATACATATCAACTTTGCTGCCAGTCAAAGGGAGATCTCTAGGATTTAAAAGGAGACCATTTCAACATCCTCTTATAAAACAAAGTGAAGCTTAAGAGGTACATTAGTCTTTACCCCACTCAACACCCTCAGGAAATAATTTGGAGTTAACTTCAAAGTATAAAACAATGGAGAATAAGGTATCTAATGGTTCTATATCATAAAATATAGATATGTATATTTTAGCCTATATAATTCAATAAAAATCAAAGTTACCAAACTATCATTGTAGATATTCTTTTAAATAAGAAATCTGAAGAAATTCTGACAAAAAAAAATAATAATAATTTTAAAACTATTTTTAAAACCTGGGCAATGAGATCAGTATTTTACTCTAAAGTATCCACACTTAAACAATTATAAGTCCTTATGTATTTGTTCACACAAATAAACTATAAAATGTGCTCTTAGATATAAAAAATAAATGCACATATCTAGTGAACCTATTAGATATTAAAGCCAGTTAACTTCTGAAGGATATATACTAATTACGGTGATTAGGTTTAAGTTTGGAAGAGTTTATCTTAAGATATCTCTTTAACTCATTGTTTAAGTTATTCCAGGTTTATGTTAATAAATTCTCATTGTCAATATTATATCAGGAATACTCCCTCTTGGTTTTGAAATAGTGGGCAAGAAAGACAGGAGGAAGGCTTGTATTCAGTTCGCCTGCAAGCTGCAGTTAGTGATTTAATTTAAAAAGAAGTGGAACTACAATACAGCTATGTTTTACTCCACTGGAAAATATTGTCTCAATCATCAAAGAATCCTTCCAACCTGTGCTGACAATCACTGTAGCATGGTGGTGCACGTTATTTTAAGAATCACTACCACTGTTCTACACAAGCTTGGAAAATTTAGTTCAATGTTTCTCAGAGTGTCCTTGGATCACTAGCACCAGAATCACCTAGGGGAGTTGTCAGAAATGCTAATACTTGGACATAACACCGCATGTTTTGAATAGGAATCTCTGAAAAGCTTAGGGGAATCTGCCTATTTTACGTGTTTCTTAAATGAAATTTTATTTGAAAAAATGAATTTTAAAACTGATCTATAATTAGCATCTAATTAATAAAAAATCTGTAATTAGTATCTGAAAAAAAAAATTGATGTTCACCACATTAAACCAAAGTCTTGGAAGTAAAATAAGAAAAAAACACACAATCTCTGTTAGGAGGACAGAGGTTTTTTTCCACTTAAACTTCTAATTTACTAAAGTACTGTTGCTTCCACTTGAACAATAAAGGTACTTCTCTATGTATAAAAGTAAGCATATTTTAAAAAGCAAATTCTATAAATTTGCAACTATTTGACCATTCTCCTAGGGCCCTGTAAGATGAGTATTTTGTAATCATGAAATGTTTTGTATTACCACTTTTATAATAATATAAGATAGTTATTTTTATATTATGTACAATATAAATGTTAGGGTCAAAGTCTTCAGAGAGAAAAAAAAGAATAAGTCAACAGTAATTAAGGTCTATGTCAGTTATCTAAATTGGTAAGAGCATGAGAATAATAAAATATAAAAACTGCAGACTTGATCTGATCCACTAATTTTGACCAATGTCAAAGTTAAATACAATTCGTTATGTTTATTGCAGCATTCTTTACAATAGCCAAGATATGGAAGCAACCTAACTGTCCATCATTAGATGAATGGATGAAGAAGATATGTTATATAATATAATTATGCTAAATAAAATAAGTCAGAGACAAATACCAGATTTCACTTATATGTGGAATCTAAAAAATAAAACAAATGAAAAAACAAACAATACAGAAGCAGACTGATGAATACAGAGAACTGGTGATTACCAGAAGGGAGAACTGATGCTTTCCTTATTATTTATTTACACTTCTATACTTTGTTTTCCATTTAGCAAACAATGGAAATGCCTTAAAAGGCACAACACCTTCATATATGGGCAGGAAATAGAAGGAAGTAACTTTTATTAAAAGAAAAATTTTCATAGAACATTTCCCAATCTCATTATAAGAAGATCATGTCAAAAAAAAAGGGGGGGGGTGGGGAATGTGAAAGAAAATATATATCTGTAGAAAATGAAACAAAGAAGATAAAAATACATCAAAGTAATGGGTAACCAAAAATGGTATATATGTAATATATGTAAATACACAGTAGATCCTCTTACTATCGCTTTATTTTATATTTAAAGAAGGTTCTCTGGGAAGAACATGTAGTTGCTTCTTGTTTTTTGTCCAATTTAGGAATCTCTGCCTTTTAAATGGAGTATACAGAACAATTACGTTTAGTGTATTTACTGAAATGGTTGGAATATTACTAGTTGTTTTATCTATTCTTTGTTATTTCTTTCCCTCTTTTCCTGTCTTCCTTTAGATTAATTGAAAAAATTTCATGTCTGATTAATTTTATCATCACTATTTGCTTTTTATCTAAACTGTTTCTTTATTGGTTGCTCTAAGGATTGCATCATACACATTTATCATGATCTACCATTAAATATCAGACCACTTCATATATATTGAAAGAACCTTAAAACAATACAGTTCCATTTACTTCCTCCCATCCTTCATGCTATTATTGTCATATATTTCATATTTCTTGAGAAAAAAAATCAAGTATATAATATAGAAAAGAACATGATTTAAAGTTCTTATTTTTTCTATTTTAATTCATTCTCTCTTAAAACCTATAAGAGGGGTGTCTGGGTGGTTCAGTTGGTTAAGCATCTGCCTTTGACTCAGGTCATGATCCTAGGGTTGTGGGATTGAGTCCCACATCAGGCTCCCTGCTCAGCAGGGAGTCTGCTTCTCCCTCTATCCCTCCCTTGCTTATGCTGTCCTTCTCTCTCTCTCTCTCTCTCTCTCTCTCACAGAGAAATAAAATCTTAAAAAAAAAAAACACCTAGAAGAGAGTGACCCATCATTCTAAAATTTATATTTTTTATTGAAGTATAATTAACATACAATGTTAGCTTCAGATATACAGTAGAATGATTCAATAATTCTACACATTATTCAGTGCTCATCAAGATAAGTATACTCTGATCCTTTTTAACTATTTCATCCCTTCCCACACCAACTTCCTCTCTGGTAACAACCAGTTTGTTCTCTGTATTTAAAAGTTTGGTTTTTTGTCTCTTTGCTTTATTTCTTATTTCTTAAATTCCATATGTGAGGAAAATCATACAGTATTTGTCTTTCTCTGACTGACTTATTTCACTTAGCATAATACACTTCAGTCACATCGATGTCATTGCAAGTGGCAAGAGCTCATTTTTTTTGATGGTGGAATAATATTCCATCGTATATACTTTTAACATTTCTTATGGTGCCGTTCTGCACCATAAGAACAATGGTTTCTTTTCGGTTCCGTCTGAAATGGTCTTTATTTTTCCTTCATTTTGGGGAGATATTTTACTGCATATAATTCTAGAACGACAATTGTATTTTTTTAGTGCTTTAAGAAGTTGCTCTGCTGTCTTCTCACTTGCACACTTTATGACAAGAATTCTGATGTCATATTTATATTTGTTCCATGTGTGTAATGCCTTTTTTTCTCTGCCTACTCATAAGCTGTCTCTTCATTACTTCTTTATCAGATATTTGTTTATGATATGACCTGGTGGGGCTTTCTTCATCTATCTTCTTCTTGGAGTTCACTGAGTTTTTGGAACTATGGTTTTATAGTTTTCAACAAATTTGGAAAATTTTTGGCCATTATTTCTTTTATTATCACTTCTGTTCCCCTACCCCTTCCTTCCGAATCTTTAAAAACACATGTATTAAAATACTTAATAACATCCCACGGATCAATTTTGCACTATTTTTTTTTTTTACAGATTTTTTTCTTTGTAATTTAATTTGTATATTTTTCATTGCTGTGTCGTCAATTTGAAAGAAGTTTCCTACAATGTTGACCTTGGTATTCTTCAAGGCCTTTGGGTGTACTTTTCATTTCAAATATTATATTTTTCATCTCTAGAAATTCATTTGAGTCTTCTTCATACCTGTTTCTCTCCTCTTAATATTCATTTTTTCTTTACCTTCTTGAATATATGAAGTGTATTCATAATAGCTGTTTTTCCACCATTTTCTGTGACTTCTGTCATCTAGGTCATTTCTGGGTCTAGTTCTATTAATTAACTCTTCTAGTCCTTCTGGGCCATATTTCCCAGCTTATTTGCATGCCTGGTAATTTTTAATTTGGTTTCAGGCATTGTGAACTCTACCTGTTGGGATTTTTGTTGTATTCCTTTAAATATTGTTTGAATTTAGGGATGCAGCTAACTTCGATAGAATCATTTTATCCTTTGAGACCTGCTTTCAATCTTTTTAGAAGAATTTCAGAAAAGCCTCTATTTGAGAATAATTTTATTTTGCCACTAAGGCAATACACTTCTGAGAATTCTACCCAATGTCCATTAGGAAATATTTCCACTTTGGCTGGTGGCAATGTGGATTATTTCCAGTCTTGTGAGAGTTCCAGAGATTGCCTTGTCTACTTACTTCTGTTTGTTTCTTACTTTCGTGTATTTTACTCACAAATATGTGCAGAACAGTGCTCAGCTAGAACCTCAAAAGAATCCTATGCATGTATTTGGAGTTCTAGGTCTGTCTTGCTCCCTCATATTTACTCGTTTGCCCCACAAATTCTAGGTGACCTAAGTCAAACTCTCTCTCCCCAGCTTCACATGGCTTCTAAACATTGTTGATGTTTCTCTTAACACACCACCCCTGGAATCAACACCATTAGTTAAGGAATTAGTAAGATTCCAATACTTTGTTTTCCTTCTCTTAAGGATCAGTATTCTATGATACCTTTGGGACACCGCCTGAAAACAAATTATTTCATCTATTTTGTCTGGTTTTATAGTTGTTTAAAGAGTAAATCTAACCCCATTATTCTATCACAGTGAAAAAAGGAAGTTTACATTGTTTCTTTTTCTGTGTTATTGAATGTTTTAAACAAGTATAACCTTTTAATACAAGGAATAAAAGGTGCAGCATAGGAAATATAGACAGCGGTACTGTCATAGTGTTATATAGTGACAGATGGTAGCTACACTTGTGAGCATAAATAACATAACATATAAACTTGTTGCATCACTGTGTTGCATACCTAAAACTAATTTAACATTGTGGGTCAACTACCCTTCAATTTTTTAAAGTATAATATTAAATTTTAAGTCTTTTATTTCTATTTAAGTTCTTATCAATATACAATAAATTTTCAAATAACATCTGCTAGAAAAATAAGTGTATTTTGAAGCTTATTGTCATTGCATATTTAAATCATGTCTTGGGGCGCCTGGGTGGCTCAGTTGGTTGAGCCGCTGCCTTCGGCTCAGGTCATGATCTCAGCGTTCTGGGATCGAGCCCCGCGTCGGGCTCTCTGCTCAGCAGGAAGCCTGCTTCCTCCTCTCTCTCTTCCTGCCTCTCTGCCTACTTGTGATCTCTCTCTCTCTGTATGGAATAATAAATAAAATCTTTAAAATATATATATATATAAATCATGTCTTAATATGTAATCAAATTGTTACACAAGATTGGTTTTCTTTTAGAGTCAAAAGTATTTTTTTTAAGATTTTATTTATTTATTTATTTATTTATTTATTTGACAGAGAGTACAAGCAGGGGGAGTGGCAGGAAGAAGGAGAAGGAGGCTCCCACAGAGCAGGAAGCCGGACATGGGGCTCAATCCCAGGACTCTGGGATCATGACCTGAGCCGAAGGCAGAGGCTTTAACCCACTGAGCCACCCAGGTGCCCCTAGAGTTAAAAGTATTCTTAAGTTCAATTGTATTTTCCATTTCCAGTGGAAACTGAGTTATTAAAATTCCAAAGATATTTTCTTTTTTAAAAAAAAAAGATTTTATTTATTTATTTGACAGAGAGACACACAGTGAGAGAGGGTATACAAGCAGGGGAGTGGGAAAGGGAGAAGCATGCTTCCCGCTGAGCAGGAAGCCCAATGCGGGGCTCAATCCCAGGACCCTGGGATCATGACCGGAGCAGAAGGCAGATGCTTAACAACTGAGCCACCTAGGAGGCCCTGATTCCAAAGATATTTTCAATAATTCCCTTTTCCTAAAAAGCAAGCAGAAGTGGATATAATGCTGACTTTGAAAAAAGAACTCCTCTATATTGGATTACATTTTTAAAATTCCATATCTACTATGGGCTCTTCGAATTTTTCATTTTTGTTTTTTCATTAATTATATGACATAAAGTCATATAGAAGAAGAGCAATGACTACCTATGTTGGGTCTCTCTATTGTTGTCTCTTCCTAACTAAGGGATAAAAGAATTTTCCATTCATCTCAGGGCTTAAGAGTAAGAGAAGTTGAATGTCATCAAAAGTCATAGCTGAAAAGGAGATGTTTTTGTGAAGACAGGTTTATTTCAAAATAAAACTATACATCTACTTGGGCTTCTCAGTCAATCTCCACTGCAAAGACAGAGACAGCAATATAATTTCCAGTTTCTACCAACAGAATGTAAAATAGAACCTACTTGTGGTATCCTATTCAAAACAGGATCGTCTAATCATGCTTGCTTATTTCACCGTGTTTTGTTTGTTTTCATTTTTGAGGCTTTTTTTTTTTAAGCAAGCATGAAACATTGTCTTTGTCCAGAAAATTGGAATGAATCCACTGAGTCATCCAAAAAGTTGAAATAAAGAAATGAACTGAGGTAGACCCAAGATGATTGGTCCCTGGATTTTAAATCCCCACAGCTCAATCTAGGTCAGCTAAGCCTTAATCTTTCATTTACAGAGTAAGTGCTTTTGAAACGCATGTACTAAGAAAAGATTGTCTGGCAAAGAATGGCATGTTCAGCGGTTGGGTAATATGCTATAATGACATTTTGATTGTGTACCACACAAAACTGTTATGTCATTATGAAAACACTAGGCAACATTTGTCAAATCTAAGAGAAGGAGAAATTTCAAAGTTGCACCTATAATTAGTGCAGTGTGAAATTTAAAATACTTTCATTTTTATTCCTAGACAAGATTTTGAAAGTGGTCAGAGTTACTCTTCCAAGACTTTGGATTAAATTAGAGGGCACGAACATTTTTTTCTTCATCTTTAAATGACAGGAAAGGGAAACAACTTCTCAATTAGGAAGACCTTAGGTATTGACTAGTGACAATGGTTAGAAAACTGTTAGCTGCTCCTTCCAGTTATTGTTAAGTCCCTTGATATAAGTCTTAACTAAAATTATAGGAGACCCGTGGCATTTGAGTAACTGACATTTCCAATTTAAGCTATTAGTAAAACAAAACAAAATGAAACTTTAAAAATTCCTAAAAGTCTATGAAACTAAGGTATATTTTTCTGAGTTATAACTTGAATCATGTGGACTTAGAGGCTGGTGTAGTAGTGAGCCTTGGTGTCCACCCGAAGTTTCTATACCTCACTTCAGTATTCTGATTTCAAGGTTTCATTTATGTCCCTTCTCTGATAGCCTTGTGAAACGAATAAAGAATTGTATCTGTGGAAAATCCCAAAGAATATCAAGAGCTAGCCCTGTTGATAGAAATGAAAAGAAAGTGGAGTGGTCTAAAAAGCAACAGTTCCTTTGACAGAAAATTAAATTATAGATAAATTAGAACGCACAAATGAAATGTGATGGTTGTATGAATAAGCTCACCATATATTATGTACATTAAGTACTAAAAAAAAAAAAAGAAAAACTAAAGAAACTACTTTAGCAATTACTTCTTCCAGTACAAAAAAAAAAATGATCATTAAAGGAGATACAACTCTAAAAGAAAACTTGTGGTATGAGGTTATACATAGGCCACACATAATTCTAAATGGAAATGTAATTGAGGAAAAAGCCAGAAGCCTATATAAGCACCCTATAAAGTAACAGGTGGCACAGGGCTTGTATGTTTTAGAGATGTAAAGAATTAGAATCTGTTTCTTAAAGTCAAGATTAGCTGATATGGAAATAAAATGTTTCTGCTTACATGAATCCCTCCAGTGCTTAACCCAGGAACCATCAACACCAGCTATTCAACACCATCAACAGCAACTATTTTAATTATGCATATTCAGGTAAGTTCATGATTAATGTTTCTTCAGAAATGTAGTGTGGGGTGTATTTTATTGGCATTTTATCATAAAAGCACTTGTAAATGACTTCAGTGCTCTATTGATGGCAACATTATCCATCTGAGGAGGTTCCTTATATTTTTCAGTTTTATGTTGCTGTTTTTTATGGAGGTGATTATAAGATAGAGTGATATTTTCAGATTTTTATTTACTAAATATGATGGGATAAGTTCTGTAGAAATAGCTAGGTTTTGTGGCACACTTAAAATTTAAAAATAATTTTTTGATAAAATTGGTGATTAAGATTTGAATATTTGTAGCTATGATATATATTATGTATTCATAGACAGAATTTTAAAAATAATATTCATGAAGATTTCATTTCTATGATTAAATTCATAAACAGTTTTGAAAAAATATAATAACAAACTAAAAGACAATTCTACTCAAATACAATCAGTTTTACAGAAAGTCGGGGGGGGGGAAATGCTATCTCAGTCCCAATATTTAAGATGGATTAACACCTAGAGAGCCATTCAGCATGATGTTAAATAATAGCTTGTTGATGATCCTCAGTAACACATGTAACACATGTAGCCCAGATGTCAACTGGCATCCACTCATGTCCTAAGATCTCAGCTAGATTATTTGACTACTCACTCATTCCATGTTCTTTAGATGAGTAATACCTTCCCAGACCTCTAGTCTTTCTGAGCAGCTGCTTCCACAGAATGAACTCGGTTTTGGATTACCTGAATGTCTGAGTGCTCTGTACCTGTCTACACTATTTCAACCCAGATGGGAAATCCAGGACATTCTGCAATTTCTTTTCTTTTTTTTTTTTTTTTTTTGAGATTTTATTTATTTGAGAGAGAGAATGAGTAGAGAGGTAAGGCAGAAGGAGAGAGACAGAGAAGCAGGTTCCCCGCTAAGCAGGGAACTCCTTGCAGGGCTCATTCCCAAGACATAGGGATCATGACCTGAGACTAAGGCAAATGCTTAACCCTCTGAGTCACCCAGGTGCCCCCAAAACTGTTTTTTTAAGGGCTCCATCCACTTATTTCTCAGAAAGTATCCCATTCAACACTTGTCTCTTTACTCAACCATAGGAAATTTGGAAATTTGGGCAGTTTTCAGCTGAGTGATTCTGACTTGGGCTGTGGTTTCAGACACAGTAACTGGGGCTCCCAGTGAGGACTGGCCATACATTTCTCTGTTTTCATACAGTCTCAGGGCTCCCTTGTGCAGTCCTCCACATAGGCCAGTCTGTACTTCCTCACAGCATGAGAAGGCTTTCACTCTGAGAAACACACTCTTAGTGTGCGAGGCTTTGAGGTAGAATCTGCACCACCTTTTATGACTAGCCTCAAAGGCCACAGAAAGTCACTTCCGTATAGTCACAAGTCGATCTAAGTTCAAGATGAAGTAATATAGCCTCCCTTCTCAAAATCACAACGTAAAACCAAAGCACGGGATAGGAGATATTGTGGTCATCTTTGGAAAACACAATGAGCCACATACATTTAACTATTTATCCTAAATTTTTATTCAATTATTCTTAACATACAGTATCAAATATAATGAAGAAATATTTACATATAAATGCATTAACCTAACATTTTATTAATATTATGAGTTAAGTTCCTTTAGTCACTAATGGAATATTTAAAGATCTGTAAAATAAACCAAAGTGTATGTATTGTACAAAATTAATAGCATCATTACCCTGTCTACAGGGTAAGAGTGGTTCAGCTGCTAGAGCTTTACTTAAAAGCATGTTAATGCCACTGGGCATATAGAACCTAGAATTAGATCTACTGGAAGAAGATAACGACCTAAATTCCACTGTAATCTCTATGTCCTGAGGAAGATATTGAAACTTTCTGGGCCTTTTGGTTTGAGCCTTGATAAAATATACTTTTTAAATAAGTTTATAATAAGTTATTATAAGTTTTACCTTTCTTTGACTGCATATAGGCATCATTCATTATCTCTTTTATGGATGAGGCAATAAAATTCAAGGAGACAAAGTATCTGTCCAAAATTGAAACTCAGTATTAAAAGGAAGACCAAAACTGAGCTCCAAGTTCACTCTCTCAACCATACAACCTACTTGCTCCATACGACAAATACCAACAGGTGAATACATTATATTGTTATATCTAGAATAAAATTAGACTGGCTACAATATTGAATGTAAATTTATATCGCCTTTATTGATAAAGTCACTAATTACTACATTTCAACCACACTGAAAATACAATCAATCCAGGCCTATTCTGCTCACCTGATTTTGCCAGGATTTGTGTCTGAAGCATGCCAGCAGACCCCTCTAGAAAGTTTTATCTATCTCTGTATATGCCAAACTAGACCGACACAGTCCACCCTATTGTGTTTTGAGCATATTTCCTCCCATTTAATCTGTTCATTCCTCATCAGCCTGATAATATATGCATATTTATTTACAGAGTATACTAATTGCAGTTATTATGTTACTATATTTGGATGATGATATACCAACACATAATGAAAAATGTGCTCAAATGCCAAAAAGGTAACAAGTTTGCATTCATTTGGCAATCTTTGCATCAATAGTCTTTTTAAGTCAAGAATGAAAAAGAAGTCCTTTGGATATTGTGCACTACTTCTTTTCTTCTCATTTTAAAACATAACAAAATTTTTTTATTTAATTAATTAATTTTAAAAAGAACTTTTGAATTCCACTCTGTCACCTATGCACTTCATTCTAAGGGTAAAGCAATGTACATTACAGCTCTTTCTTGAAACAAAAATTCACAAGGGCTATTCAGTGTAATTAAGGAGCAAAAACAGTAGTAATCAACATAAAACAGGAAACTCTATCAAGGATGGAGAAGGTTGCAAAATGTATTAACTAATCATTTGCACAAAAGACTTCAAAGATACAAAGTTCTACCAGTGACCTCTTTAGAAATGCAAGAAACGGGGTGCCTGGGTGGCTCAGTTGGTTAAGCGACTGCCTTCGGCTCAGGTCATGATCCCAGAGTCCTGGGATCGAGTCCCACATCAGGCTCCCGGCTCCGCGGGGAGTCTTCTTCTCCCTCTGACCTTCTCCCCTCTCATGCTCTCTCTCACTGTCTCTATCTCAAATAAATAAAATCTTTAAAAAAAAAAAAAGAAATGCAAGAAACATTTAATGTTTTGTTATAAAACTCTCTTGGGCTTTCTCAGTATATGACTTCAAATAATAAATCGGTTTTTCCTTTTTAAAAAAAGTGTAGTCTAGATAATTATTACAACTATGGTTATTGGAGTCAGACAGACCTGTTTTTGCATGCCAGCTCTACCATGTATGAGATGTATAACTCTGGTTAATTATTTGACCTCTCCAAGTCATGGTCTCCTCATCAGCAAAATCAGAGTAATAGTAATAATGGATAAAATAAAATAATTCACACGAATTTTTAAAAGCACCTGACACTGACACATGGTGTCAGTAGACACCAAGAACTATTTTGCTCACAACAATACTCATAAACATAATTATTGCCTTATTGGATATTCTGAACAATTCTAAAAGATATAAAATGGAAATAAAAGATACAATTAGAAGAGAAAAGATTAAGTGACTATTCTCATTGACCGGTATATAATTTATGTAACTGGAATTCTAAGAGAACTGAAAATGTCTTAGAATTATGAAAGATTAGAAAAGTGGAAAAAAAAAAAAGAAAAGTGGCTAGTTATAAGACAAATGAATAAAAATAACAGCATTCCTTATTAAGTCAGAATAGTTATTATAAAAATATTTCATTCATACATGCAATAAAATTTCCCAAAAGAATAAATGGAAGAATATATATATACAATAAATTTGGAAAAAAGAAGAAAGGGAAATTGATCTTAATATAAGGATGGAAATAAAGTTGTTTTAACAACTGACAGAAACCAATGTTATCAGAAAATCTCAGTCTAGAAATAAACACTTTCAAGCACATTTATGAGTTACTATATGACGAAACAAATATTAAAAATCAGTAGTGAAAGGACAGATCACCAATACTTGTTAGGAAAGCTATTTCAGAAATAATCAAGTGAGGTCTTCATCTGTCTAATGACCTCAAGCCTATTAGTTGTCTCTGCTGCTCAAAATATTTCCCCTTCCCTGATAACTACCTTCTGCTGATTCTTTGAGATGGAATTTGATCCACAGAGAATGAACTCCTAGAAGCCAGGGTTCATCCAATGTATCCTTGTTTCAGGGCAACCTGAAGTACCATATCCAAACTAGAAAAACAGGGTCGCTTTAGTGGAATTTGGGTTGGGAGTATAGCGTTATTAGTCATTCTCTGAATGGTTCGATGCTTCCCACTGGGAGAAGTAAGTAGAGAAAACACATGAGAAAGATGAGGAAATGCAATGAGAGCACACAGGCCAGAGAAGAAAAACAGCAGAATCCCAATGGCATGCCTGGATCCCTGTCTCTCCCCCCAGTGTGACTGCATCCCAAACATGGGTTCTGTGAAACACCCTTGTATTAATAAGAAGCAATCTAACTTTTGAAAGCTCCAGAGTTCTTGTGACTTGCATCAAAAATATTCCTAAATAAAATTACTTTATCTACCAAAGTAAATTCCAAAAGAAATACACACTAAATTTTAGAGTGAAGCATAAGGCAACCATAAAAACATTCATCTTGGGAAGGTAAAGAACATTCTAAACATAAAAATTCTACAACAACAACAACAAACTCCATTCTTAGTATTTCATACATATGCAGTATTAATATGATTATAATCAAATACTGAACACAGAAAATACCTGTAACAAATATGACACAACCATACAAAAAATGTATTTATATTTTTGATGTAAAAGAGCACTAAAATATGGAGAAATATACTAATATCCTAAATTAAAAGCAGGCAGATTAGAGATGAACAGACAAATCAGAGGAGAAATATAAAAGATCATGAAACACGAGATCATTAAACACATGAAAAATATTCTAGAAATGAAAAGGAATGCTTTCATATTTAAAATGCATATTACTGTGTCAATATTGATACACAGAAATAAGTACTCCATGGCTTGTAGTGCTGTCAGAAAGTAAATGGCTACATCCACATGGATGGAACTGGAGGGTATTATGCTAAGTGAAATAAGTCAATCAGAGAAAGACAATTATCATATGGTTTCACTGATACATGGAATATAAGAAGCAGTGCAGAGGATCATAGGGGAAGGAAGGGAAACCTAAATGGGAAGTCATCAGAGAAAAGAAAAACCATGAGATACTCTTTTTTTTTTAAACATATAATGTTTGTTTTAGGGGTACAGGTCTGTGATTCATCAGTCTTACACAATTCACAGCACTCACCATAGCACATACCCTCCCCAATGCCCATCAACCAGTCACCCCAACCCTCCCAGCCCCCTCTGCTGCAGCAACCCTCAGTTTGTTTCCTGAGATGAAGAGTCTCTTATGGTTCGTCTCCCTCTCTGGTTTTGTCTTGTTTCATTTTTCCCTCCCTTCCCCTATGATCTTCAGTCTTGTTTCTCAAATTCCTCATATCAATAAGATTATATGATAAAGTCTTTCTTGGATTGAATTATTTCACTTAGCATAATACCCTCTAGTTCCATCCATGTCATTGCAAATGGCAATATTTCATCTTTTTGAAAGCTGCATAATATTCGTGTGTGTGTGTGTGTGTGTGTGTGTGTGTGTGTGTGTACACCCCCCCACATCTTCTTTATCCATTCATCTGTTGATGTGACATCTAGGCTCTTTCCATAGTTTGGCTGTTGTAGACAGTGCTGCTATAAACATTGGGGTACATGTGCCCCTTTGGACCACTACATTTGTATCTTTAGGGTTAATACCTAGTAGTGCAATTGCTGGGTTGTAGGGTAGTTCTATTTTCAACTTTTTGAGGAACTTTCATACTGTTTTCCAGAGTGGCTGCACCAGCTTGCACTCCCACCAACAGTGTAGGAGGGTTCACCTTTCTCTGTATCCTCACCCACATCTGTCATTTCCTGACTTGTTAATTTTAGCCATTCAGAGTGGTGTGAAGCAGTATCTCATGGAGGTTTTTATTTGTATTTCCCTGATGCCAAGTGATGTTGAGCGCTTTTTCATGTGTCTGTTGGCCATTTGGATGTCTTCTTTGCAGAAATGTCTGTTCATGTCTTCTGCCCATTTCTTGATTGGATTATTTGTTCTTTGGATGTTTTGGTGAGTTCTTTACAGATTTTAGATACTAGCTCTTTATTAGATATGTCATTTGCAAATATCTTCTTCCATTCTGTCAGTTGTCTTCTGGTTTTGTTCACTATTTCCTTTGCTGTGCAGAAGTTTTTGATCTTGATCAAGTCCCAATAGTTCATTTTTGCCCTTGCTTCTGCTGCCTTTGGCGATGTTTCTAGGAAGAAGTTGCTGTGGCTGAGGTCGAAGAGGTTGTTGCCTGTGTTCTCCTCAAAGGTTTTGATGGATTCCTGTCTCACATTTAGGTCTTTCATTCCTTTTGAGTCTATTTTTGTGTGTGGTGTAAGGAGATGGTCCAGTTTCATTCTTCTGCATGTGGTTGTCCAAATTTTCCCAACACCATTTGTTGAAGAGACTGTCTTTTTTCCACAGGACATTCTTTTTTGCTTTGTCAACCATCAGTTGGCCATAGAGTTGAGGGTCCATTTCTGGGCTCTCTATTCTTTTCCACTGATCCATGTGTCTGTTTTTGTGCCAGTACCATGCTGTCTGGATGATTACATCTTTGTAATAGAGCTTGAAGTCCAAATCTTGGTGCCATCAGCTTTGAATTTCTTTTTCAACAGTCCTCTGGCTGTCCGGGGTCTTTTCTGGTTCCATACAAATTTCACGATTATTTGTTCCAGTTCTTTGAAAAAAGTTGATGGTATTTTGATAGGGATTGTGTTGAATATGTAGATTGCTCTAGGTAGCATAGACATTTTCACAATATTTGTTCTTTCACTCCATGAGTATGGAATATTTTTCCATTTCTTTGTGTCTTCCTCAGTTTCTTTCATGAGTATTCTATAGTTTTCTGAGTACCGATCCTTTGCCTCTTTGGTCAGATTTATTCCTAGGTATCTTACGGTTCTGGGTGCAATTGTAAATGGGATCGACTCCTTAATTTCTCTTTCTTCTGTCTTATTGTTGGTGTATAGAAATGCAACTGATTTCTGTGCATTGATTTTATATCCTGCCACTTTACTGAATTCCTGTATGAGTTCTAGCAGTTTTGGGGTGCATGCTGGTTAACCTATTGCCTCACCCCGAGCATCACTTGAAATATTTGAACTTTAGTATCTATATCAGCAAAGTGGGAAAAATTACATTTGCTCTGCACCCCTCACGTGACTATTATGAAAAGCTAATAGCATAAGTCAAGGCACTTTTTATAAAGTGCTATAAACACAGATAGCTACTAGTACCTGGCACACAGAAGGCACTTAAGAAATGTAAATTTTCTGCCCACTTTTCTTATACCCTATCTATTCCTTCATTTGTAAAGTGTGTAATGGAACAAATATGCAGGGTGGAAAGGAGAGCTGATATCCAAGAATCCTTCCCCACCTTCCAGTTTGCATTTTTCCATGAAAGCCAAATCTTTCACAGAGCAATGCAGTGGATTATGCAGTACAAACAGCCAAACCAGTAGCTTCACAGATTCAAACGCTTACTACCTGGGGCAAGCTAGGCAGGTGTCACAGGACATGGTACTGATCCACGTGTGTGCTCAGTGGGTAGTTATGCTTACATAAAGGACCACTGGGACTTTAGAGCCTCCAACATACCTCTGCCCAGCCTGCTCCCCTAAGAAAACTGGGAACCTTAAACACACATGGATTTCATATGGACTCATAGTGAGGTATAATACTACCTGCTGTACTCCCATAGGTTGCCAAATATGCAAGTTTAACTCAATAAAAAGTGGGCCAAGGAATGACAAACTACTTGAGAAAGGCACAGGACCTTCTAAACCTAAAACCTGTGACATTCCCTCTTTTGGCATACAGTTCGGACTATCCCTAACACTCTGTCCCACTCCTCACCACCTGACCTCTTCCCCTTCCTTCTCTTGCGGCCCCTTGGGAAGTATGTGCAAAATACAAGTTCACTAGGGCCCACACTTCCTTGCTCTGGCCTTGACCCTGTGGCAATTGTTCAAGACTCAAGACAAGAGCCTGTTTCTTTATCCAAATTACTAGAGCCTGCTTAAAATGTTGGGCAGCTGAGAATGTAGCCTGTCCCCACAGGGTAGGAATGTATTAACCACCCTATAAAAGTTATTTTTAAAGTTTTATTTAAGGAACAGCAGCTGGAGAATAAAGAAAAGAAAGGCATAACACAATTCCTTTATACCCGGGCTGCTATCCCCTCTCACACCAATCTCCCATGGCTCTCTGTGGGAATTGCATCCATGATAATGCTTTAAGTCTGACCTCCAAAACTGGAAACTGGAGAAACTAAAAATAAAACAAACAGGAAATGCAAAAACCCTTTTTTGATCAGATCCTTGTAGTTGCATTGCTTAATTCTATTAAGCAAGTTTGACCAATGGGCTTGGAATTCTTTCCTTGGATTTGGAGAGAATTACCAAAAAATTAAAGAGATATTAAAATACCATCATATATAATGAGCTCACTGGCATTTGCAAATTGTTTCCAATCAACAAACTGTAGATGTTAAAAATGGAAGGTTTTCTAGGAACTCCTATCCTACGGATAAGAGAGTAATCACTTGAGAAAAAGGGAAAAATTTAGCAAACTACAAAGCCATGAAATAAGTGAATGTTAAGCAGTCTACGTTTCATTAATCTCTAAATTGTGAGGGAAAATAATTCTGCTTCTCACTGCTTTTTTACTAACACTGTATTTACAATATATGATGGCAGTATTTGTTTGTTTTCAAGAAAACAATGCACTGGAAGTTTGGAATTCACCTCCATTCAACCGGACTGATTGAGAGTACCTCAATCAATGTGTGGTTTCTCACACTGCTTCTCTCTACTGTGTGAGAAAAGCAGTTGCTATCTCAAGGAACTTACACAATTACAGGGAAAAAACATATGCATGCACACAGGAAAATAAATACACAAGATGCAAAGTGCTGAGCTGGGAAAGGGGAAAATATCATATCCAATAAAGGGGTTCTGGGGAAGGTCTGCTGGAGATCACCTTGAGGAATGGGTAGAATTCTGACAGAACAGGAGAAGAAGTATAAGCAAGGGCAACAGTGGGAAAGCAGTATGCATGTCCAGAAAACAATAAGTCATCTCTCACAGCATGAGAAAGTGAGTAAAGATTTCAAAGGAAAATTTTTCAAAGAAAGGAAAGAAAGAAGGAAGGAAGGAGGGGAGAGAAAGAAAGAGGGAGAGAAAGAGAGAAAGAAAAGAAAAAAGAAACAAACTGATACAAGAGAGTGGCACTGGTCTAACAGAACAGAAGAGGACAGACAATAAGAAATTCTGTTAGGGTTATTGTATATGGTTATCATTCATCTTTAAGATTTCAGTTTCAGTAGAGGGTTTGGAGGGGAAAGATAGATTATAAATAGAAAATAATAAACCAGTGAGGTCCTGGACCAACAATTTAGTGTGTTCCTACCTCATGTCAGGGTATGAAGCAAATAATTTAGAAAAAATAGTTTAGGGGCGCCTGGATGGCTCAGTTGGTTGAGCAACTGCCTTCGGCTCAGGTCATGATCCCGGAGTCCCGGGATTGAGTCCCATATCGGACTCCCGGCTCTGCGGGAAGTCTGCTTCTCCCTTTGACCTTCTCTCCTCTCATTCTCAGTCTCTCTCTCTCTCTCTAATAAATAAATAAAATCTTTAAAAAAAAAAAAAGAAAAGAAAAAATAGTTTAATGTGTGTGAGTGTTAAGGTTAAATGAGTTTTATTTATTTACATAATTTATTTTTATGGAATGGATAATATGAAAGCAAAAAGAAACCAGAAAGAAAGAACAGGTATAGGATGAAGGCAAAATAAAAGTCATGTCTTAGTGGTGGCAAACTGAGTCTAGAGCATTATTAGTCTTAACAAGGAGCTACATCTCGTCTTAAGTCAAAGGTGTTGTAGTTGGTGGAGATACACAAATTTCTTGAGAGGGAGAGGATAATAGCTGAAAAGTCATGCCAGAAAGTATCCATCTCCTGAGCAGGGTTCCGTGAGTGATTCCTATTAATGCTTGACACCCCAGAAGTAGGAGAGTTACCAACAGCTAAGGATTCCCAAGTACTAGAGAAAGCTCTGTGAAAATGACTGATCATGGGGCCAACAAAGTACATGGAGACAGAACAAGGGTGAAAGACCAAGAGGATTTTGAGTCCACAGAATGAAGCTTTAAAAGATCCTAATTAGAGGGTACAAATGTAGAAGGCAAAACACTGAGATTAAGATGATTTAGAGTTCAGAGAGAGTTTTGGTCGGGCCCTCCCTAGCTGGAGGGGTCAGAGTGTTAACACAATGGGAAGGTCTACAGTGGAGGGTGATATTCTTCTCATCTGAGGCTTCAGAGAGAAGCTAACTAACATCCAGGGATTAGAGAGAAGGCCAACTAATGAAGTGGGGGTAAGAGATGGCCCAAACTTGGATACCAAAAGCAAATACTGAATGCAGAGGAGTGAACCAGCATTCAGAGAGCCAATGAAATAAGACCCTAGTGGATAGGAAGCATTCCTGGAGACATGCTTGGAGGAAGAATCAGTTACAGTACAGCAGGAACAGAGGCCCACCAAAGAGGCAAAGTAGACTCGACAAAAACTTTTCTGTGCTCTAAGGAGGCTGCAGTAGGATGAAGGTAAAGTGTTTAAGTAGGCAAAAAGCTCTAAGATCAGAATGCTAGAAAGTTCACTGATACAGACCTTATGAAGTCTCCAAAGATGCTAACTGAGGCATAGCTGAGAAACTAGTTAGCAGACTGACCAAAAAAAAAAAGATGAAAAAGAGCAAGCTTCTGGGGTACCTGGCTGGCTCAGTCAGAGTAGAATGTGACTCTTGATCTCCAGGTCATGAGTTCAAATCCCACAATGGGCATGGAGCCCACTTAGAAAATAAATAAATAAAATTAAAATGATAATAGTGGTTCAACAAATATTCTTATTTTAATAAAGAGAGCTAGCTTGTGAAATTGAAAAAAGAAAAGAAAAAGAATGGTCATAGTAGAATAAAACTTATTTAGGGATCTCTATTTATAATAGGTTATTACATAATTATACACTATGCAATATATTTTATATAACAATGTTTCTCTATAATAACTGATAATTATTCTAAAATAATTAAGAAATAATGTTACTGTGAATTGCATAAATGAGGAGCACCTGGGTGGCTCAATAAGTTCCGCATTCTACTCTTGGTTTCAGCTCAGATCATGGTCTCAGTGTTGTAAGAGGGAGCACTGCACTGAGCTCCATGCTGGGCATGGAGTCTGCTTAAGAGTCTCTCTCTTCGCCCTTGCCTTCTGCCCCTCCTCACCCCTCCTCCCTTTCTAAATAAATAAATAAATAAATAAATAAATAAATGTAGTCCTTTGAGGATGCTAAGAGAAAATAAAATGCTGTAATTCCAAGGAAAATGTTAATTTCAAATAAAATTTTGAAATGTGACTGAATTATTTTGATTAAAATGTATAAAGCAATTATTTACATTTTCTGGGAACTAAAGAATGATTATTTTTGTTGGTTTATTTTTTTAAAGAAAATAATTTGTTTTCCTAAATGTATAATGTCCACATATATAGGCTGTAACTATTTTCAAAAATTGGGCAGTTTTACATTTGATAAATTGTACCAGGTAAAATGTAGGTTATATGAATTATATAAAACACATACATTAAAAAAAACCACACACACATTCAAAAATTAAAACTATAATTATCAAAATGTTTTAAGGTAATAATACTCGGAACATTTGCACATAATAACTCATCTCATCTCCACTGTGGTTAATGTTGAAGCGCTTACACCATTTTGTAGATGTTTCTCTTCTCTAGAAAAGCAGCCACAAAAGTGCAAAATGATATCCTATGGGCATGTTGCACTATTCTCCAAGACTTAATAAATTTTTATAGTTATTGAATAAAACACTTCTACATATTTACTAAGTGCTACTGTTTATATATTAGAAGTAAATTCCATGTTTCTGTTAAGAATAGGCTGAATTTAATTTTTTGAATTATTTTAAACTCTGCTGTTCAGATATTATCAATGAAAAAGAAATGTTACAACTTGTCATAATAAAATTCCAATTGTTCATTGGAATTAGCAGAAAAGAACTAATGAGGGTAAATGAGGGTAAAAACATCTGTCCAGTTTAATAAGTAGAGTCTGGAAATAATACACATACTGATAGGCTCCAATAATTGTCAAACATCAAATCTACACCAGATAGGTAGACTGGTAAGCCAGTGGGTCTAGACAATAAAAGATACCACAAGAACATCACTAAAAAACAAAGTCAGGGGGGTGCCTGGGTGGCTCAGTGGGTTAAAGCCTCTGCTTTTGGCTCATGATCTCAAGGTCCTGGGATCAAGCCCCGCATTGGGCTCTCTGCTCAGCATGGAGCCTGCTTCCCCCTCTCTCTCTGCCTGCCTCTCTGCCTACTTGTGATCTCTCTGTCAAATAAATAAATAAAATCTTTTTTAAAAATTAAAAAATAGGGCGCCTGGGTGGCTCAGTTGGTTAAGCGACTGCCTTCGGCTCAGGTCATGATCCTGGAGTCCTGGGATTGAGTCCCGCATCCGGCTCCCAGCTCCACTGGGAGTCTGCTTCTCCCTCTGACCTTCTCCCCACTCATGTTCTCTCTCTCTCTCTCTCTCTCAAATAAATAAAATCTAAAAAAATTTAAAAAAATTAAAAATTAAAATTAAATAAATAAAGTCAGTGAGTTATAATTCACTGACAGTAATTATTTCCTTCTTGAGCTGTTCTTATTGTAATAAGATGGTGAAATAGCCACAAAGAAGCCAGAACACATACGCAAAACCTGCCTCTACTTTGGACATATTTCCAAGTGATATGAAGGTCTTCATTAGAACCAAAAGAATTCTAATACCCAATCACTGAAGCCTCTTTTCATGCCTCTTTCAGTTTGACATTTGACATTAGCAATCACTCCCTAATAATGCAAATACTCTTGGTTTCTGAAGCACCGTTCTTTTCTGCATTCCTTCACACAAGTCTGACTCCTTTTCCAAGTTCTCTTTCCTTGTTTTTTCTACTTTCAACTCCAATTATAACTCCTATATCTTTTTCACATTTTCTCCTTATATTCATTCAACACATATTTATTAAGCTCCCACTGTGTGCTAGAGATTGGTCAAGGCACAGATATAAGCAAAATCTATTTAATCCTTGTTATCACAGTCTTGATAGTCTAATGGGAGAGGGAATGAGAATGTGAATTAACAAATAAATAACTCTTACTAAATTAATGTAGTACATTGATATAGATCATCCTGCTCCACCACCACTGCCAATATATAGATATATATCCCCAAGTTGTCATCCCAGTACCTATGAATATGGCCTCATTTGGGAAAAGGGTCTTTCCAGGTATAATTAAGAATCTCGAGATCAGGTCATCATAGATTGGGTGGGGGGGGCTACCTCAATCAAATAATAAGTACTTTTATAAGAAGAGTTTATATAATATAGTAAGTATGCATTAACCCATCTTTTTTTTTTTCACGATTAAATAAAATTTAATTTTTGGCTCACATGGTAAAAGATTTTATCCGATTTCTCATTCCTTGGAAAATCAGAGGAAAACTAATAACAAATCACATAATTTTCTGCAAAGACCGAACCGTGATTAAATTATCAGGAGGCCATTCTTCCTAAAACTATTTCTCTACTTAGCTAAAGCTGGCAGTATGTATTAACATTTCCAGAGATATCTGCATACACTCACAACAGGCTAACCAGATATTAGCTGAAATACAATTTTTCTAGTATTATATTAGAGATATTTTTCAGTGTTCCAAGATTCATTGTTTATGCACCACACCCAGTGCTCCATACAATATGCACCCTCCTTAATGCCCACCACCAGGCTCACCCAATCCCCCATCCCCGCTCCAAAACCCTCAGTTTGTTTCTCAGAGTCCACTGTCTCTCATGCTTCATCTTCCCCTCCGATTTCCCCCAATTTGCTTTTCCTTTCCTTCTCTCAATGTCCTCCATGTTTTTCCTTATGCTCCACACGTAAGTGAAACCATATGATAATTGACTCTCTCTGCTTGACTTATTTTACTCAGCATAAGATTCCTTAAGAAATTAAAAACAGAAGTACCCTACGTCCCTGCAATTGCACTACTGGGTATATACTCCAAAGATAAAGAAGTAGTGAGAAGAAGGGCCATATGTACCCCAATGTTCATAGCAGCAATGGCCAAAATCGCCAAATTGTGGAAAGAGCCAAGATGCCCTTCAACAGATAAATGGATAAAGAAGATATGGTCCATATATACAATGGAATATTATGCCTCCATCAGAAAGGATGAATACCCAACTTCTATATCAACATGGATGGGACTTCAATGACCTGTCTTAACGGTGACATGATGGAAACAGAGAAACTCTTCTCAACTCCATCAGTGCAATTATAAGATAAATAAGAGAAAGTTCTTTGTTCAGCAAATAGCAATATGTGAGGTCCATTATTATAAGGTGTGACAGAGTCTGACGCTGCTCAGACGGAGCTCAATAGATGGTTTAGGAGAAAAGAGAGTTAAAACATAACATTTCATGACATGGCTATTAAAAACGTAGATGCCTACACACTAACCACTCTTTTAGGTCATTTTAGCACTTTCGCCACAGAGATAAGATTTGTGAATGAGATGTATTAAGAAAATCTCATGCTCTCTCCTGTGAAAAGAGAATAAAAGGGACAAAATTCTCCACACATCTTGTTTTTCCCCATGTTTACTAAATGCTATTGTGGCAGGACAATCAAGATCCCTACAGGATCATTCAAAAGTAATCAATTACTGCCATCATGAGAAAAGGATGAATGACTTTGAATGTTTTTTCCTCTCTTCAGAAACAAAGCAGATGTTACCTTGACTGAAGGGATGGTGAGGACAGTACTGATGCTTTTTTTTCTTTTTTTTGAGTCTATAGGAGAACATACTATTAAGAGAGCTAAAGAATTTTCAAAATCCCTTAAAATTATATCAACACATACAGGTTGCTAAATGTCATAGAACAGATAGGAAGTCGGGAAGTCTGTGCCATGGTCTGCTTGAGAACACATCTAGACATGGAAATAATAGCAGTGATTATTTCCAGGAGCAACCATCTTTAAAACTGCACCACAGGTTCTGGTAAATTTATGGTATAGCTAGATTTGTAGTCCCCATTTCTTTATAATTGGTCAAAAACAGCAAGAGATTGTTTTTTAAAAAAAATCATCTCAGCCAAAGTGAAGTGATAATTATATCAGTGATATGGATAATTTGGCCATAGTTTAGGTACTCTATTGTTTTTAAAATGAATTGGAGAAAATGAATATTTGATAAAGAGATAACTATCACCACACAATCTCACCTTTGGATCTAAGCCTACTAGCATGGAGTCAAAAAAATTGGGACTTCTTTTAGTTCAAGGGCTCTACTTTATATCTTAAGACTCCAATAATTCAATTTTGTTTTACTCATAATCTCATGTTATTTTTAAAATTGCTGAAATTAAAAATAGCGGAAAACTGATGGAAACTCTTTGTGAATAAAATATGTATTTTTATTAAGCTACTTTATTCCTGGCAACTGTTTCATGGTATGGTGGTGGTAGCATTCCTTAAATGCCAACATTCCGCTGGTACTGAACATTGGCACTTTTTATAAATAACTAAGAACTCTAAGGCTATTCCATGTGAAATTCCTACCTCGTGGCTGGTAGATTGCATAATATCAGGGCAGGCTGAAGAGAATCCTAAAACCTCATATTGAATATGCAGATTTAGAGGTAGATTATCACTCTACATGCCTAATAAAAGTAATAAAAGTGTCTTAGTTTCTCAGTGTCTTCTGATTTAGTTAGTTAGCTTGCTAGCTAGTTACTTAAATTAGTCTCTTTTGTGAATATCCTCATCTTTCCAATTTCTCCCCTTTCTTACCTTTCTTCATGATGTGACCTGGCATCAAGAAGGTGTATGTGACTCTCTAGCATCAGCCTCCTCAACAGCTCCCTTTTCTCCCCCACAAGCAACCAGAAATTTGTAGATCTTTCACATGACACGAACAGATTATGACCAGGAGCGTAGTTTTTGGTTCATCCATCTAGTCAACCTTTACTTCCAATTCTGGCCAAGTCTTGAGCGGGAAACTATGTTTCTGCTAGAATCTAAAGCTTCTCTGGATATGCCGGAATGAGCAGACCTCTAATGCCAATGCATAATCTCCAAACATAACTACATGTTGGCCCACCCCCTTCAATGTTTAACCCTAGTACAAGAACTTTTGCATCTGATTTACTCTCCCGACTTCCTATCTATTCTATGACATTTAGCAACCTGTATGTGTTGATATAATTTTAAGGGATTTTGAAAATTCTTTAGCTCTCTTAATAGCATGTTCTCCTATAGACTCAAAAAAAAGAAAAAAAAGCATCAGTACTGTCCTCACCATCCCTTCAGTCAAGGTAACATCTGCTTTCTTTCTGAAGAGAGGAAAAAACATTCAAAGAGAAAAAAGTCACAACAAAATAGGATTGTATAACATGCATCTGAAAATATATCTAATTGAAACCCCAATAAACAGAGAGATAGAGAGATACTGTTTGTACTACCTACTTTCTCAGTACTGAGAAACTTCCCAAATTCAAAGAGAAGAAAAGCCTGAAAATGTTCTTCCAGAAATGATCTATCACTTCTAGGGGTAGAAACATGATGAGTGCCTTTAGAATGTGACAGCACACCCCTTAAAACTATTTCAAGGGAAACACTACAAAATAATGACCAAGAGTTGATGATGGTCATACTTAATGATAGCACAAAGATAAAAGACAATGTGCACAGTCCCTGTAGAGTACCTGTCAATATTCTCAAAAATTACTTTCCCTAGTAACATATGTGGAGCCTGTTACTAAGGCTGATTCCATGGCCACAGACTAGAACTACTGGATCAGAACATTCTCTTTATTTACTTGAGAGAGACAGAGACAGTGACAGAGATAGCGAGAGAGGGAGAGAGCATGAGTGGGGAGGAGAGAGAGAAGCAGGCTCCTTTCTGGGGAGGGATCCTGATATGGGGCTCAATCCCATGACTCTGCGATCATGACCTAAGCCAAAGGCAGATGCTTAGCCAACCAAGCCACCCAGGTACCCCTGGATCAGAACATTCTAGAATGTAAGCTGGTATTATCCATTTTAACAAGTTTCAGGGATGATTCTAATATATATCTGTTAGTATCTCATGAAGGGTTAGAGACATTCTCCTTCCCTGGAAAATTTACAAAGCCTGAACTCTACTCCATTGGACCTATGCTGATCCAGTTTTTGGTAGCTTGCTTATCAGAGATTAGAGAAAAGGGATACATACGTTGGATTCTAAATAATGATACAAATAACATTACATTGCAAAACTTACTATATTATGTCCCAAAATCTCTGCTTTATTATCTCTTGACATGTAGCAAATCTCAGACATCACTAATGAGTCATCACTTACTGAATTAATTTCATTAATCATGAAGACTCTCCTTTAAGTTATTGATAATTTAAGTCTTTATGAATACACACTTTATCAAATTCATACAATGATTGAGTAGCAAAAGTATTTGTTTTCATGTTAACAGGTAATAAAAGACTCAGCAACTTTACCTTAATTTTTGAAGGTGATTTCAACTATTGGGTTTTTGTTTTAATTTTTATCTTTGAGGTATAGGGAACAATGTTATATTAGCTTCAGATGTACTATACAGTGATCTGACCATCTATACAATACGCAAAGCTCACCATGATGAGTGTAGTTATCATCTGTCACCATACAGTATTACTGCAGTATTAGTGACTATATCCTCTATGGTATATTTTTCTAAAAGTTTATCTTAATTTTTGATGCATCTGCCTACACCCGCACACACAACTTACCTATACACTTCTTATCCCTATCCTTCAGGCTTCCTCCAACATCTTTTTTAAGTATCCTAAGATCCAGTTTAATTATTTACTTTTGTTAATTTACTTTTTAATTATTTACTTTTATTTATTTTACTTTTGAAAAGCCACATATCAGCATGTCTCCCCATATTTAGTTTATGTGCTGTTATAAATACTTATCCCTCACTATTCAAATTTCCCTAAGATAAGATTTCCACTGAACATTTCCAGTTTCTCTCTACCCTCTAGGAGAGAAGCAGAGGATAGAAAGATGTATGGACTAACAAGACGTGGAACAAGAAAATGACCATGAGTAACTCAGCCTCCTCACCTTTCTTCCTTTTGAAAACCTCCCTGTCTACAACGAGTATGCATTCTGGTTTGCTCTTCCAAGCCACACATTTTACAAGACAAGAACTCCCATGGAGGAAAGTCTGTGGCTGTTTAAGGCTGTCTGTAACTTAGTGGGTAAGCCCGATTCTGAGGATCAACATTAGGTATTTCATCATTGCCGCATCCTGCAATGTATCATTTATTTGCATTAAGCTCATATTGTGATATCCATCTGCCTAAATGGTTTGTGTCTATCTCTAAATTGGTTTTAAATTCAGAAGGAAAACAAGAGTAACATTTATTGTATTCCTTCAAACCCCAAACCTATTACACAATTTAAGTAAATATATGTCTAATTTGTAACATACAGCCACTCTCCTTGGGTTTTCTTCCTATTCCTCTTTATCAACCTTCCAAGTAGACTCCATATTTACATTTAAGAAAAGCTATACAAGGGACGCCTGGGTGGCTCAGTGAGTTAAGCCTCTGCCTTCGGCTCAGGTCATGATCTCAGGGTCCTGGGATCAAGCCCTGCGTTGGGCTCTCTGCTCAGCAGGAGCCTGCCTCCCGTTCTCTCTGCCTGCCTCTCTGCCTGCTTGTGATCTCTGTCTGTCAAATAAATAAATAGAATCTTAAAAAAAAAAAAAAGAAAAATTTGTAAAAAAAAGAAAAGAAAAGCTATGCAGGAGTCTGCAAATAGTAGCTAACATATTCCAGAGTAAAAGCCACATAATAAATTGGAAGGTTAAATGAAGAAGCAACATGACAACATCCTTTTTTTTAAATCTTAGTCTACCATTATTAGTAATATCATTAAGAGAGAATTTCCATTCCCTAGTTTTGTTACCCTGTGAAGAAGATTCTATTAGAGTAAAATACTTTCTTCTGTCTGAAGGATGAAGTTGTGAGGGAAAACCTGAGAATACATGGCCCAGCCCTTCTGAATCCTATCTTTGAGACACGCTTACCTTAGAGAACATGTGTACTGAATGTTCCCTGCTAAGGAGTATTTGGGGTGATGGCCTGTGTCTTTCCACAATTTCTTGTGTGTGTGCAGGTAATTCTGCTAAAGATTGGGTATAGTGATATGAAGCTCATTATTTCCATCATCCTGAGCTATATTCTCCATAGTTTTGTCAGTAAGTCAGGACACATTTTAATCTCCAGCTTTCTCAACTCCTGCACCTACCAGTTGTTTTCAAATCAGTTGGGGAAGAAGGGGGAGTGTGTAATTTATTAGGTGTCCCCAGGCATCAACAATAATATACTTTACATTTAAGCAGGTATTTATTTTTTTCATTCCTATAGCGTCAACACCTAAAATAGTGCTTATTGCACATTAAGCACTCAATAAATATTTGCTGGATTTGTTGAAAGAATTGAAATTTTATCATTTTCATACCTAAGGCAGTGACAGTGATATATGCCTTCAGTTTTTCAAGGAAAAACTCAGAAAATATGAGGACCAGAAGTTCTCCTGGCGACATGTATACACCATTTGAGACTAAAAGCTTTTTAACCATTTACATTAACCATGGCCTTCATGGTAATTAGAACCCTCTCCTTATTTCTGAATTCCATTCCTTTCCATTAGTTTGTCTTACCCTCCTCGCCTGCTGCAACCTGACTTCCTCTGCCTTCTGGTCTACATGTCAGAAAATGTTTGACGTTTCCCTCTATTTGACAGACCAAGGAGTGCTGGGTGGAGTCTATTAATTCCAATTCCAAATACCCCAAATGAAGATTTCACTGGCCCTGGTTAGACCACTTAGCCACCCTAAACAGCTGTGTGAGTATGGGGTCGAAGGAAAGGAGAGAAAAAAAGAAAAATCATGTTATATGGCTTTAGACATAGGGAGTCTTGCCTCACACAAATAGGAAAAATATATGTATATATTTGTACTTTGCCAGCTAGCAACTTAATATCCATAATACATTTAGATTAACAGAGATAAAAAACCATGCATATTAAGAACGATTATCCTATTTAAGAAGGCAGGTAAAACACATCTAAATGATAACCAAATATTACCTGGTTATGAAAGTGGTAAGTGATTTTAATTTCTTTTTATTTTTCTATTTTTTCCCATTTTTATAATTTCTATTTTTAATATATATTTTAAATTTTATCTATAAATATTAATCACTTTTATAATTTTATACTTTATAATTTTATAAAGACAAATATATTAAAACAAATTATGTCAAATAAAACTAAATAATAAATTACCAAAGATTACTAAATAATAAATTAACCGTCATTTATTATTTCATCAATAGATGTTCTGAAAATGTGCATGCAAATTTTAAACTAAATCAACTTAAAATTTAGGAGAGTATTTGCAAAGTATGTGCACATTCAGTAAAATATTAAATTTGGTATACATAAAGGATTGATATATATTATAGAATTAGTATATTAATCTCTTAACATTCACTTTGCTATCCTGCAGTAAGACAATCTTTAATTACTGAGCATAATTACTAAAGCATGATGAAAAATAAACTTAGTTAATAAAGCATTTTACAGATATAAGTACAAATATTTTTCTAGGATTGTAATAATTACTATGCCTAAAAAATTAATGTGATCATCACTTTAGGCTTATTTTTATCTCCATTTTGAAAATAAAATACAATATTCTCTTTAAAATCATGGAAAATGTCTTAAAAGACAGTAAATAGGCAGTAAATATAGACTGTTAGATGGAAAATATGTACATGGCACTGTAGCTAGTTTTGTGCATTTTTTTTTTTTAAAGATTTTTTATTTATTTATTAGAGAGCGAGAGACTGAGAATGAGGGGGAGAAAGTCAGAGAGAGAAGCAGACTTCCCGCAGAGCCAGGAGTCCGATATGGGACTCGATCCCGGGACTCCGGGATCATGACCTGAGCCGAAGGTAGTTGCTCAACCAACTGAGCCACCCAGGTGCCCTGTGCATTTTTTTTTTAAAGATTTTATTTATTTATTTGACAGAGAGAGATCACAAGTAGGCAGAGAGGCAGGCCGAGAGAGAGAGCGGGAAGCAGCCTCCCCAATGAGCAGAGAGCCCAATGTAGGGCTCAATCCCAGGACCCTGAGATCATGACCCGAACCAAAGTCAGAGGCTTTAACCGTCTGAGCCACCCAGGCACCCCAGTTTTGTGCATTTTTAATGAATTTGCATTAAAGCCT
Source organism: Nasua narica (assembly GCA_028533885.1). NCBI lineage: Eukaryota > Metazoa > Chordata > Mammalia > Carnivora > Procyonidae > Nasua > Nasua narica. The sequence continues at coordinate 42,981,352 of CM052806.1, read as the reverse complement.
GAATTAATTGTTCTGTATCTAAATATTAGTACACAGACTGAGGCCAGAAGTCAGCTAAAATAAGACTGATTCAAAAAATAGGAAACTAGGCAGGATGTCTAGCTCCATATTATTTCAGTTGTTTAAAATTATTTTCATAATCTTTATTCATTGATTTAAAAAATATAAAATGTTATTTCATATATCCATACCAGCAAGATGCAACTTCATATTCCTTGATCAATGATTGAATTGCATTCAATGAATTTGCCATTTTTTTAAAAAGATTTTATTTATTTATTTGACAGAGAGAGACACAAGTGAGAGGAACCCAAGCAGGGGGGGAGTGGGAGAGGGAGAAGCAGGTTTCCCGCCTAGTAGGGAGCCCAATGCAGGGCGCGATCCCATCATGACCTGAGCCCAAGGCAGATGTTTAATGACTGAGCCACTCAGGCACCCCTGAATCTGCCATTGTGATACTCTTAACAATTACTGTGGTTTCCCTCTTGACAAAATGGAGATTCTGCCTCTTGGTTGTCCATATAACTCTAAGTTATCCCTAGAGCCTATCCATATGCACCCAGAATGCCTATGCCACATAGGTTTGATAAGGCTCCCACTCTACAGGGAAAGATTACATTTTGCCAGGTGTAACTTGCATCCACGAGTAAAGAATTGCACAATTAGGTCTTGGAGTTAGCAGGGATCTCACCTATGTTTGAACAGTTGTTAGATCATCTAAGGGCTGTGAATGTCTCAGAAAAGCACTTCAGGGCACCTAGGTGGCTCAGCCGGTTAAGGACTGATTTTTTATTTCATCTCAGGTCTTGATCTCACCGTGGTGGGATGGAGTCCTGAGGTGAGCTCCGTGCTCAGTGTGGAGTCTGCTTGAGATTCTCTTCTCCCTCTGCCTCTGCTCTGCCCCTGCTCATAATCTCTCAAAATAAATGAAATCTTGGGTGCCTGGGTGGCTCAGTTGGTTAAGCAACTGCCTTTGGCTCAGGTCATGATCCCGGAGTCCCGGGATCGAGTCCCACATCGGGCTCCCAGCTCCAAGGGGAGTCTGCTTCTCACTCTGACCTTCTCTCTCACTCTCTCTCTTTCCTAATAAATAAATAAATAAAATCTTTAAAAAAAAAAATGAAATCTTTAAAAAAAAAAGAAAGAAAGAAAAGCACTTCAGTCATTTTTACTAAAGTCTGTAGGACAGTTGGAATTAGTGGTAGTAATGACAGATAGTTATAAGAAAGGCAGGCAAGGACAAGCCCTCCACCCCCCAGTCCTAAGAGGAAACAACACTTAAAAGGAAAAAGACCCCATCCTGTTATTCGAGGCTTTACTAAATGCCTCAGCTCGAAGTCTTCCTACTGGGGAAGACTTACAATTTGTACCTGACAGAAAGGAAGGGAATGGCCTCGGGTGTCCCTATCCAGGCGCCTGGGGCCAGCTCCATAGCCAGGAAGATATTTAAACAAAGAGTTTGATCTGGTAGCTTGCTGCTGGAGTACATACCTTCCACAGTGGCAGCCCCAGCCTTCCTGGTCCCCAACCCTAGGAAACACCACCCTGGAAGAAGCCCTCCACCCTTGCCCACGTGAACAACTACCTGACAAGTAGACAAAAACCCGATTGGGTGACAGGCACATGAAGGGTTAATAAGATTAAAACAGCCCACACCCAAGAGCCCATAAAAACCCCTAGATTTAAACTGCCAAATAGGCAACCCTCTTGGTCTGCTCCCTCTCTGGGAGCTTTGTACTATTGCTCAATAAACTTTGCTTTGCTGCCCACCGCTCTGCCTCATCTACCTCTTCGTTCCTTGAGGCAAGAATCATGGGCACCAAAAGAAGAGAAATCCTGCAACAGGAGGAAGAAGGAGGGCAGGCTCCGACCACACAACTCCCACGATGGGCCAGCACATAGAGAATAGAGGGCATTCCCCACTCAGTCCTTGGGCCCTCGTCACGGTGTGTACCCTAGTGTTCAAACAGAGTCTTCCCAAGAGATGGGACAGAGCTTGGACCTGGGTGAAACCATCTATGTACACCGTGCAGTATGTCACGGTTCTATTTGTTACGCCTGGGCTATGTGGCCAGTTTTCCTTCAAATTAGAAACCAAAGTAAAATTACGAATTTATCTAATGGAAAGACATATTCAGTTGTGTTTTTCAGACTCTACTGCAACCATTTTTTTTCATGCTACATTCTGTCTTTTCCCTCCAGAAGTCTTTTTTTTTTTCTTTCCTGATGCTGGAGAGCAGGGGCCAGGAGTGTGGTGGTCCTTACACCTTTACACCCCATTAGTTGAGGGACTGCTACCCAGAAGTGCCAAATGCTGTCACTTTGATATCTAGATGACAAGAAAAACTAAAAAAGTTACATAGGGACACATGAAACTAGAGGAAGGGATTACATAGATGTTGAATTCAGAATTCTATTCCCTAGTCCAAAAGACAGACTGATGGCAGAGACCCAGAAATCACTGGCCTTGAGCCCAGAGCTGAGCTTGTTAAAGGGTCCAACAGTGACCTTGAACACAGATCTAAAATCATGTGGGTTTGGGAATGGGAAAACACCAAGTCCTTTTTTTTCTTTTTTTTTTTCCCACAAAGTCCTAGAAGCAGTTTGAGCTTCTCTCCCTGTGAACTCCAAGATCTTAGGCAGATGTGATCCTAGACAATTTCTTTCAGGGTGTCCATCAGAGAGACAGCATTATTTGATATGGCAGTTTTGAAAAAAGTAAAAATATGCTACTGCCCAACATCAGTTTTGTAAAAATTAAAAAATAATAGGATGGAAATACTAGAAATATAAAACCCTTCTATAAAGTTTTATGCCTGCCGTGCTTAAAATTACACATTAATCCAATTTGCAGAGTTGGTAAGCTGATAAAAATAAACAAAGCTCATATTTAGATATGAACTAAATTTCTCCAACTGTCAGAAAGCAACTACCACTTAAGCTGCTTTTTCACTGAAATGTGTCTATTTCAGGTTTGTGACCACTAATGTGCTTGAATCATAAAATGAAAAAGCTTAAAATTTCATGTAAGATAACCTTTCCTCAGCATCCAAAATACTTTGCAATATGATCCTCTTTTTGGTTTAAAAATCAAACTTTGGTTTACATCAAAAGCAGTTATGAATAATGAGATTGCTGTATGGTAAGCTTGGAAAAAGATCAGAGCAGAAGTGGAAGAAGTGATGGAAGGGCACCCTGACTATACAACTTCAATCTTGTTTCCCCAGTCGGGCTGGACTAGTTGAGTGCTCTCCTTCCTTCCCCTACTCCTAATCTGTAGTTCTATCTTTCTCACCCAGAGGCAATGAAAATTACTAAAGTTCATTAGGTAATTATTTCATGCAAATCATTATGTTAAATACTAATTAATTCTCACAAATCCCCACAGGAGGTAGGCACTATTGTTATCTGCACTTTAAAGATAAGCAAATGGTACACCCAGGTTCCTAACAGCATTATTCACAAGGGCCCAAAGGTAAAAGCAACCAGTCTGTTGACAGATGAGTGGATCCATGAAAAGTGGTATATAATACACACACACACACACACACACACACACACACACACGAATATTATCCAGCTTAAAAAGAAAATTCTTGGGCCCCTGGGTGGCGCAGTTGGTTGAGCGACTGCCTTTGGCTCAGGTCATGGTCCCGGAGTCCCGGGATCGAGTCCCACATCGGGCTCCCAGCTCCATGGGGAGTCTGCTTCTCACTCTGACCTGCTCTCTCTCAGTCTCTCTCTTTCCTAATAAATAAATAAATAAAATCTTAAAAAAAAAAAAAAAGAAAATTCTGCCATTTGCTACGATGTGTATGAACCTTGAGAATATTATGCCAAGAGAAATAAGCCAGTTACAAAAATATTAATACTGCTTGATTCCACTTATATAAGGTACCTCGGACAGTTAAATTCTAGAAAGAGAAAGTAGAACAGTGGTTGCAAGCCTGGGACTGCGGGGAAGAGAGAGGGAGCTGCTGTTTAAGGGGAACAGAGTTTTAATTTTGCAAGATGAAAGGAGTTTTGGAGATTGGCTGCATAGCAACCTGAAGGTAAGTAGCATGGACTGTACATTTAAAAATCACTGAGATGGTAAATTTAATGCAATATATATTTTATTACAATTTTTAAAATATTTTAAAAAGATAAGCAAACAGATACAGAGAGGTTAAATAATGTATTAACTTCACTTGGAAGTTTTGTGTTACTACAAATGCTATAATGAAATGGTTTTAATATTTTTAAAAGTAACTTAAAAATTTTTAAAGGAAATACACTCCTGACCAACATCCAGTCATCCACTAATTCTTACTGATTGAATGAGTAAAATATTCTTTATTTCTATCTCTTCCTTCCTTCCATGGATCCTGCTTTATTCCAGGATGTCATCGCAGGGACCTCTGCAGTCACTTCCTGTCTTATCTCCCTGTATCCAAGAAGACCCTTCATTCTGGACTGGTCATCAGTCCCTAGACTGGCATTCTTCAAATGAAGTTTACAGTACTTCATGTGACATACATGGTCCTTCCTACCAAGCACCTGCTTTCATCCCCTATCTCATCTCATATCACAATCCCTGTACCACAAGCTCTAGACAAAACCAGCACTTTGGAAGACCCAAAGATGCCACATTGCTAATCAACCCCTCTGCCTCTGAATATGCTCTTCCCTCTACCTGCAACTCCTCCTGTCCTTTCTCACTGAAAAATATTTCCACTTATCCTTGAAGAATTATTTCACAAGAATCTAGTCTGGGAAGCCATTCTCGATATGCAAGGCTGCAAAGGACTCCCTCACAATGATTTAATAGTTTTACAGAATGCAGGGGTGCCTGGGTGGCTTAGTCAGTAAGCTATCTGCCTTTGGCTCAGGTCATGATCCTGGGGTCCTGAGATCCAGCTCCGCATGAGGCTCCCTGCTCGATGGGGAGCCTGCTTCTCTCTCTACCACTCCTCCTGCTTGTGTTCCTGCTCTCACTGTCTGTCTGTCTGTCTCTCTCTCTCTGTCAAATAAATAAATAAATAATCTTTAAAAAAACATCGTTTCACAGAATGCAGAAAGTGGATGAGTTTTAAAAATGCTTCTATAATCTCCCTCTCATTAAAGAGACTAAATATTTGCTAAACAGAACACAAGAATTATTCAGACAAAAGAAAGAGATCCTAGAAAGAAGATAATTCAAAGTCAATCTCAAGGGTTGGTCGAAAGAAAAAAAAATAATTTGACATAGAATAGAAAAAGAGAAAAAATTCTATATTATTGCAGCAACACAACACATTTGAGGTTTTCCACAGAGGCTACAGTTAGAATTTTTGCAATAGAAGAGATGACACCGAATGGCTAAAATTAGCAAGTCAGGGAATGACAGATGTTGGCGAGGATGCAGAGAAAGGGGAACCCTCCTACAATGTTGGTGGGAATGCAAGCTGGTACAACCACTCTGGAAAATAGTATGGAGGTTCCTCAAAAGGTTGAAAATAGAGCTACCCTACAACCCAGCAATCACACTACTGGGTATTTACCCTCAAGATACAAATGTAGTGATCTGAAGGGTCACACGCACCCAAATGTTTATAGCAGCAATGTCCACAATAGCCAAACTATGGAAAGAACCTAGATATCCATCAACAGATAAATGGATAAAGAAGATGTGGTGTATATATATACAATGGAATACCTTGCAGCCATCAAGAGAAATGAAATCTTGCCATTTGCAACGACATGGATGGAACTAGAGGGTATTACGCTAAGTGAAATAAGTCATTCAGAGAAAGACAATTATCACATGATCGCTCTGATATGAAGAATTTGAGAGGCAGGGCAGGAGGTTATAGGGGGGTGGGGAAGAGAAATGAAACAAGATGGGATGGGGAAGGAGCCAAACCATAAGAGACTCCTAAACTCATGAAACAAACTAAGGGTTGCTGGGAGGTGGGGGAGGTAGGGTTATGGACATTGGGGAGGGTATGAGCTATGGTAAATGCTGTGAAATGTGTAAGCCTGATGATTCACAGACATGTTCCCTGGGGCAAATAATACATTATATGTTAATAAAAAATTATTAAAAGAAAAAAGAACAGATGACACCCTCTTCCTTCAAGAAATGGTTAAAAAGAATGCTGAGCCCCAGAAAACCCTGAGAACATTATTAATCCCAAAATGAAGAAATGTACATTAGCAACTGACAGCTTCCTGCTCAAAAATACAAAGCCAGCGTAATGAAGAACTGCTATGTCTAATTAAGAGTGAGATCTATTTCTGTACCACATATATGAGATGTGAAAACACGTTAATCATTAGTTAATCAAATCCACCAACTGCTATCAAGTGCTGCCTGGCTCGCCTGGGAGGACAACTGACTCACATGGGAGGACTGAACACAAAAGAAATGGAAGATGCGTTTCTAATGACTTCAAAGTCCTTACTGGAAAAACTGGAGGACGTGAGGGCCTAAGTGGCATTTTCTTTTCCTCCAATTGAAGGTCATGAATTTAGAAAGAAAATAATAATGAGGTTGAGAAGTAGCTTGAGTCAGATCATGGAGCAAAGAATTCCAAGAGATTTGGAGTTTACCCAATAAGTAATAAGGAGCCATTGAAGTTCTTTGCAGAGGAAAGTAAATTTGCATTCTATCTTATAAATTAGACTCGCATAAATTGAAATTATGGAATCAATTAAGTGTGACATAAATGTCTCTAGAATCTATTAAAGCTAAATCATTTTATGAGACTTGAAAGACAAAGTATTAAATCCTGAGTGGCAATAACTCTGCTAAGTTTTATTGGACCTTGAAATCATGGGCCAAATATTCTTCAGTCTTCTATACATCACTTTTTTTTTAAATCTAAAAAGCCTAAGGGCACTTATGACTAGTAAATGCACATCAAGTCATTGTGTCTTGCAGGAATGTGAGAATGGTGCCCACTGCCAGTCCACTGTTCCTACTAGTAAGGGTAATACAATAGCAGCAGTAACAACAATAGGGTAGTAGCACAGCACGGGCACATCGACCTTTCCTGAATTTTAATTCAGGAAATGGCCGGGTATCATCTCTCATACTTAGTGGGCTTATTTGGGAAATGTCCATTAAAATACAGATTTATACGAGTCACAGATTTTCCTGTGACTTCCTTTCCTGAAGGAAGTAATAAGGTATATAACAAGATGTTTATGTCTGCCAACTAGAAAGGATATGCCATATTTTAAAAGTTACACTGGAAAAAAATGAAAAATAAGTAAGAGATACACTGGCCATAAATATGAATTCATACTTAAAACTGAAAGTCTTGGAGCGCCTGGGTGGTTCATTCGGGTAAGTGCCTGACTCTTGATTTCAGTCCCGGTCATGATCTCAGGGTTGTGATACTGAGACCTATATCAGGCTCTGTGCTGGGTGAGAAGCCTGCTTAAGATTCTCTCTTCCTCTGCCCCTCCCTCCTGCTCACTAAGCTCTCTCTCTAAAAAACAACAAAACTCCTTAAAATCTCAATAGTAACATTTCTGGTTCTTTTTTTTAAGATTTTATTTATTTATTTGACAGAGAGAGAGAGATCACAAGTAGGCAGAGAGGCAGGCAGAGAGAGGGGGAGAAGCAGGCTCCGTGCTGAGCAGAGAGCCCAATGTGGGGCTCAATCCCATGACCTGAGTTGAAGACAGAGGCTTTAACCCACTGAGCCACCCAGGTGCCCCTCAATAGTAACATTTCTTAATTGCAAGCATGATGTTTAATTAAACGGCTTCCAATTTGTACATGCTACATAGTCTGTTCCAGGACTATGAGAACAGGATTATTTTAAACAGTGTTTAATGATTCTCCAAAACAACCCCAGTGAGATCAGAATGTATATGTATTCAACACACTGTTTCTAAAAGAATGTTCATTATGGGACCCATGGATTCTTACGGAGTTCCACTGATGCCAATGAACCAGAAGGCCTAGGACTTGGTGTTAAATAAACTATTTGACAGTAGAAGTATTACTGGCCCAACTTTTATCACAATAATAGCTCAACTGCTATATATACAGCACTTGCTATATGCCAGGTACTGTACTAATACAGAAGATGACAGATAGATGGAGAGGTAGGCACATATTCATTTCATCTCCATCTATAGCAAGCACAAATTTCCTAACATCCTAAACACTAGAGGAAACAGAAACAAAGATATACTAAATAACAACCAACATTACACAGGGAGGAAATGGCAAGGTTGAGATTTAAGTCTAGGAAGACTGACTCCAGAGTCCATTCACAATCACCAAGTTTCAATGGTGCTTCTATAGCGTTCATTCCATTTCACCCTCCTCTGTGCTTGTACATACCACATACCTACCTCCAGAGTGGTGCTTCTCAAATAATGGTAAAAGAACAGTATATGTGTGTATTTACAATAACATTATATATCATATATATACTATATTTATAGGAATATAATATAGCATCATATTAATGTAGAGATATAATTATTTATAAATGATATAATAAACTATTAACATAAAACAATATAAATATATTATCATTACTATACAATTTTCAGTAATACAATCCAAAATCCTGTGAGCCCATTTTGGGCAGAAAAGATAATTGTTTTACATCTCCTTGTACCCATATTCCTAAAATAGTGATCAATACATCATATACACTCAATGAATGTATATCTGCTAATGAAAACTCATGTAAACAGCACAGCTACTCACTACTGTCAGGTCTTTCCACCTGCTAGGTTGGCATCTGTACTGTCTTTATGACATCTAACTTTCACCTTCAACTTCTGAACCCTGATCCCTTTTCAAATTGCTACCCCTGGAACTAAAGCAGCAATAATGTAACATCTGCTATTTAAAGACAATAAAGACAGGGTGCTTGGGTGGCTCAGTGGGTTAAAGTCTCTGCCTTTGGCTCAGGTCATGATCCCAGGGTCCTGGGATAGAGCCCAGACTCAGGATCCCTGCTCAGCGGGAAGCCTGCTTCTCCCTCTCCCATCCCCTCTGCTTGTGTTCTCTCTGTGTCTCTCTCTGTCAAATAAATAAAACCTTTAAAAAAAAATAAAACAAAGACGACAATGATAGTAATAACTACAATAAGGACAGAAGTTAACATTTATTGAGCATCAACTATGATTTTAGTCTCTTTTACCCTGGGCTGTCACAGTGTCTGGGCTCTATGCAATACAGAAAGGAATTTTCTCTGAGGCTCGTCTGCATGAGACCTACAACTGCCATCTAAAGAGCACTTTAAAATGGAATGCTGATTCAGTAAAAAATTTACTCAAGAAGCACCTGAGAGAAAACTGTAGTCTTTGTTCTGTGAGAGAATCCACATTTTTTCTTTGTAAAATCAAACCATAGTTCTTCCTTCTGTGTCACAGAGTATCATCTCTAGCCAGAGTGCATTTAATCCAAAGCAAAATCCTACTGCTTAGAATTTTAGTTAATGTTTCAACCTACCTTTGGAATGAAATTAGAGGCAGTAACATTGAGTCACAATTTATCTCAGTGTAATGACTTTTGGTTCATATATAGAGAGAGAGAGAGAAAGAGAGAGAGAGAGAGAGAGAGAGCTATGAAAGAATGAGACCAAGAGCTTTCTTCTTCACAATTAATATTTACTAAGTCTCCAGGGCTGAAATTACCTCAGTCTTTTCCTTCAAGTCTACAATCACAGCTGTAGTGTTTTTCATTGCTATAGCAACCAAAGGAATGCAAGCATTGTGTTTCCTTCTCTGTCCAAAACATATAAAAGGGGCCAAAGGAGCAGCAACCACCAGGAGACAGATAAATACACCCTAAAAAATGGTCATAATTAAGAATTTACATTTATGGGAGTATTCTGAAAGCACATCTGACTTCAGAGTACTTAGATCATTCAACTATGACAAAATACATATTCATTCAAGTTTATTGAATCACGATTCATTAGTTTCATTTACAGAGACTTTTCACAAAGGAATCCTAAATTTACCGGTTTTGTCTTTTTGTCCAAACAAATGATAGGGAAAAAAAATCTCCCCCATTAAAGTTATAGAGAACTTTCCAAATTACACAAAATAATGTCTTATTTATACTCAAAAGGGAGCTAGAATAGGACCAACATATACGAAAGTTAATGGGTTGATCTCCAATTTTGTTGTTTATACCTCAAAATTATAGTAATAGTAAGGACATTCCTTCATGCCTACAGTTATAATTTTAATCCAAATTCATTATAAAGTAACACGAGCATGGTATTTTAAAAAGAACTCAATGGAACTTTCAAACATCTGACTCCCTTTCTGTATATCAATGGTTGTGACTTTAGAAGTCCTCAGCCCAATATTGCTATAATTAAACTAATTTTAAGGTGAAAGACATTTGGCATAAATAACAGTATTCTTCAATGTAAATCAGTAGTTTTAGGCTTTGGACATAAGCACATCTGTAGATTTGGTTCATATATATATTTGGAGAAAGGGAGGAGGGAAAGAATTGAAAATATCCTTCTCCATCACCTATTCTGATTTTTCAGAAAAAAAACTGATAAAAAGATAAAATGATGATACATAGGTATCATCATCTACCTACATAGGTAGATCAATAGGTATCTCAGTTCTCACAAAGAAAGGTTCCTATTATTTAGTAATTGTGGGTTTTTTTTTTTTTTCATTTCCAAGGAAGATGACTACCCCAATTATTTTTTAAGGACACACATATCAAATATGTATATTAGCTCTGCCAGTCTATGTAGGGCTCTTCCTTGGAAGATGGACTCCAACACTGACGTGTATAATTTACTGAGGTAAATGCTATAATAGATGCATTTACAAAGCACAGTGGAAACACCTAAGATGGGCCCAACTTTTCCTGGAAAAGCTTCAGAGAGGGAGGAATGTTTTCTGTTGGGTGTTAAACACACCGTGTTCACCAGATGAAGGTATGATTTTAGGCACAGAGAGCCCAGTGGAAGAAGTGTGCCAGAAGTTGAAGCAGAAAGTGAGCAGGGAATGGGAAACTAGCAACTCGGTGACAACTTTAAGAGGGTAACTGGGGAGACAGATTGTAGTAAGGAGACTGTAGAACAAGAAAGCCATTACAGTAAACCAAGGAAGAAATTAAACAAAGAATTTAGGGTAAAACTGAGGATATTAATTGGAAAGATATTTAGGAGGGAGACTTCACAGGACTGACTTACCTTGGATACATCTTAGAGTCGACAAAATAGACCAGTTGAAAATAACCATGATAATTTCTTTTTGTTGATATATAATTAACATCTAACATTTTATTAGTTTCAGGTGTACAATATCACAACTTGGTATTTGTGTATACTGAGAAACGATCACCACAAGTCTAGCTAACATCTATCACCTCACACAGTTACAATTTTCTTTTCTTACGAGGAGAAATTTTAAAATCTACTCTCAGCAACTTACAAATATATAGGAGAGTATTACTATAGTCATCATGCTGTACATTATATCTCCATGGCTTATTTATTTTATAACTGGAAGTTCACCTTTTGACAATCTCCATCCATGATAAATTCTAATTGGAAAAACATAAATGGCAGAAACAGTGAGACCTATTAAACTTCTAGATTTGTCCAAAAAATTATGTGTCAGCTTCTCTACTTTGTAGTATCCTTCACTCATCCTTCACTCATTATGCTCTCTGTTTTCCAGTTGACCTTTATGATAGTTTAAATCAGTTAGTTTAATCCCTTCTGTTACTCACATTTAACACAAAATGGAAAACACTTACCAAAGTAGTCTATGTAAAAAATATCACAAAAAAGTAAACAAGTAATCTCTTGGATTCTCAAATAAACCAGGAAATTTAAATATTTTATAATTATTTTTCCTTGGTCCTTTGACCTCCATTCCTTCTCAGAGAGAAGAAAAATACTTTTAAATGTAGTAATCTGGGGGCGCCTGGGTGGCTCAGTGGGTTAAAGCCTCTGTCTTCGGCTCAGGTCATGATCTCAGGGTCCTGGAATTGAGCCCCGCATCTGGCTCTCTGCTCGGCAGGGAGCCTGCTTCCCCCTCTCTCTCTCTGCCTGCCTCTCTGCCCACACGTGATCTCTCTCTCTCTCTCTCTAACCCCATGTCGACAACCCCTCCCACGCTCAACGGGGAGTCTGCTTGAGACTCTCTCTCTCCCCCTCTCTGCCTTTCCCACTTGTGCTCTCTCTCACTCTCTCTCAAATAAATAAAATCTTTAAAAAAAAATGTAGTAATCTGATATTTTATAATATACATTTAAATATTAAGGAAAGAATATCATCTCACAATCACATTGTAAAGGAAAAAAATCTACCTTAGTTTTTTAAAAATAAATTCATGTTATTATGTAGTAGTTTAAGAAATAACTAAAGGGGCATCTGGGTGGCTCAGTCAGTTAAGCGTCTGCCTTCAGCTCAGATTGTGATCCCGGAATCCTGGGATCGAGCCCCAGATCAGGATTCTTGCTCAGCCTGCTTCTCCTTCTCCCTCTGACTTTCACTGCCCTGCCAGCTCCTGCTTATGTGCGGTCTCTCTCTCTTTCTTCTCTCTCTCGGTTAAGTAGCCAACTCTTGATTTTGGCCTAAGTCATAATCTCAGGGCTTTGGGATAGAGTCTTGCAATGGGCTTCGCACTCAGTGGGAATCTGCTTGAGGATTCTTGCCTTCTAAGCCCCTCCTCCCATGCTTTCTCTCCCTCCCTCTCTCTCTCTCTCAAATAAATAGATCTTAAAAAAAAAAAAAAAAAAAAAGGAAGAAATAGGGGCGCCTAAGTGGCTCAGTCAACTAAGCATCTGCCTTTGGCTCTGATCATGATCTCAGGGTCCTGGGATTGAACCCCACGTCAACTCCACGCTCAGCGGGGAGTCTGCTTGAAATTCTCTCTCTCTCCCTCTGCCTTTCCCGCTTGTACTCTCTCTCACTCTCTCTCAAACAAATCAATAATTTTTTTTTAAAAAAAGAAATAACTATAGCTTTTGTAACATGACAAAGTAACATTACTATAGAAGCGTCTACCTTGCGAGGACAAGGTGAGACAAAACTATAACCCTATGATCTCACTACTATTAAAGCACAATAAAGAAAACAGCATATTAGAAAGAGTAAGTATATATCACATTCTCTATCTTATCTTCATTCAATATTATGCTGTTATGATTTATATTGTTGCATGTCATTCTAACTGCTGCATTGTAATATGTCACCTCTATCACATTTCTTATATAGTGTGCTTGCATTAGACATCTACGCTTCGCCTCCCTGCTACCACAAATAATACTGGAAACAATACTTAATTTTGCTAAGTACTCTAAGATTGCTTTCCAGAATAACTATTTATGTCTATACTTTCATTAGCAATACAAAAAAATTAGGTCTTCCCACACCTTTGCCAATGTTTGCCAGTGACTCCCTGTCTTAATTTCTGCCATTCTGAGGTGAATGAAGATTTTTGATATACTCATTGCATCTCTTGCATTACTAGTAAGTTTGAGCATCTTCATACACTTAAAAGCCATTCATAGTTCCTCTTCTATGAATTGCCTAGTCATGGTAGTTACCCATTTTGCAATTTTGTTTCCTGTTTTTTATACTCATTATAGAAATTAAAGTTACAGGTGTACATAAAGGCCCCATATTTTACATGGAAAACTAAGTATTTTAAGCATGTGACTATGTATGCAAAGCATCTGCCTGTGAATAGGCTTGTAAGGATGCTTTTTTTTCCTCCTTTCTAACTTAACCTAACAATTGTAAGGCATTACTTATCAGAAACTTTATTCTTCAATATTCACATTGCCTGAGAATTTACACTAAGGGAAAAATTCAATTGAGATGAGAATCTACATACAGAGCACTAGAAATCTCTTAAGTTTCCAATAGCAGAATAGTGAAGTAAATTCTATTAGAAGAATATGGGAGAGTATACTGTTGCCAATAAAACTATGTTACAAAGGTTGCATACTAATTCATTTCAGAAACATTTACTTAGTGCTTATGGAGTACCAAGTACCAAATTAGGTGCAAGGTATACAGACATGACATTTCAGCTCCACAAAAAGAGCCCATCATCTAATGAAGAGGATATACACACAATTATTATAAATTCTTTGCATACTGTGTAGACATGCTTTCATGCAATGTGCTATAAGAACTCAAACCAGGAAACCTCTGCTGGGTAAAAGGAAAGTGCTTTGAAGATGAGTCTAAAGTTAAGCTGAATTTTAAGGAATATACATTTGTCAAGTGCCCTGGCAGGGGAGGGAAACTACCTCCTGGGAAGAAAAGGAAAGCATATGCAAAGGCACTGAGGTGTGAAGGAGCACAGTCCAGTTGGGGAATTCTCCACTGTTTCTTACGACTACAATCCCAGACAGGTATCCAACTCTTGCGGGAGTGAGATTGGTGGCTGCGAAGATACACAGGAGGCATGTGATGAAAGATTTTTGTGCCCTTCTTTGGAGGCCTCCAGATACTGGATACATGGCTTATAAGCACAGATATGGGGCATGGGCCTGGGAGCTGGGGATGTGGAGGTGTACCATACAGATAAGCCTCTACTGAAGGGTGTGAAGTGAAGAACTCACAATCCCATCTAGTATTTCAATGGTTAATCTAGGTGCATTGTGGAATAAAGACCAGGAATTGATGCATACAGGCTAGTTACATTACTAATAGATGTAATAAACCAGACCTGCACTAAAGCAAAAAAGTAGTTATGATATAATTATGGAAAGTAAACCTGCAGATTACAAACATGCGGTGATTAGCACCATCATCTTATGAAGAGTACTTCACAGTATAAACACTTTCAAGTGAATGTTCTAATTAACTCTTACAGTGATCTCTATGAAAAATATTATCATTGCCTCCATTTTTAAGGTGGATACTGAGCATCGTGCCCAAGGAAAACAGCCAGGGAATGGAAGAACAGGGATGATATCTGAATTCATTGATTTGATAGTCATTCATTTATTCACTAAACATTTAATGAATAACCTGTGCTATGTGTCAGACACCACTCTGTGAGCTGGGGGAGTGGGGTGGAATTCCAACATAATAGTCTTCTTCCTACAAGAGTCTGCAGTCTAGAGAAAGAAAGAGATAAGCAAACAGCCAATTACAATGCAGTGGGTGTTCTGATAAGGGCTAAGCCAAAACTCCTGTCTGTCCGCTCATACATGTGTGAAGTATAATAAAGACATAAAGCCAAACCAGAAAGGAAAATCCATTGTAAGAAGGCCGGCAGGCCTGGAATTTGTATTTTCTTAGAAATAACTTAATGTTGCTATGATGGCACTTCTACAAGGCTAAAGTCAGACAAGGAAAAGAGAATCATCATCAAACACAGAAAAGATGCCTTCATGGTGGCCATTTCATTTCTTTGTCTTGACAGAGCTCACAGAAACAACGTATGTGGTAACTCACAGATAAATATCTGAAAGAAATGAGACAGCTATGCAGAGTTTCCTCCAGTTTAAAGAGCTAAGTGTTTAATAATCAATACCAGCAAATACACTGAAGAGGTGAAACATAGTAAAATATCAAGAACTAAGGAAACTGGATAAAGTAACATTGTTTACATTAAAGGATAAACATGTCAAATTGGACTTAATTACCAATGATGCCTACAGCTTTGCCAGCTGCATTATAATTCAAATCACTCCTCCACTTCTTCACCAAAATATGTTTGAGAATTTGTTTTGTGATATATAAGAACATCATGTAAAAAGTACCAATTCTAGACTGCATTAAAAAATTATAAATTCATTTTTCATATTACATGAGGACATTATCCACATAAGGCTCAAGTAAATTAAGAATTAGAGTATTTGCCTATTAGAGGTAAAGAGAAAGTTTGGAGTTGGGCGATCTGGGGGAAGGGGTGGTTGGAATGATTGTCTGGAAGACCAAACCATTATTTTACTATTAATTTCACATTGTAGGTTTTGTCTTAGTAGAGAACCTAATGATCAGAATGTTCATCAATACAAGTCTGAGGGACAACATCTTTTTGTCTTTGACAAAGCCATGGTGGACTTTGAAGAGAACACTGGAGTTGAAGCTAAAAAGTCCGTGCTTGGGTCAACTTCTTGCCAGCTGTGTGTCCTCCAGCAAGCCACTTAATAGCGCTGAAACTCAAATTCCTCAGGCAATTTCACAAAAAGTTGCTGTGATGGTTAAGTGAGATAACATGTGCCAGCATTTGCAAAACGATAAAATGTCACATAAATATCACTTATTTATTACCTTATGTATAATTGTAAAGGGCATTATTAAACTCCAATCAAAACCAAAATGGTTAAGTTTTAAAAAAAAAAATCTTGACTAGATGCAGGCTTTATCTGCTTTTATTACCTTGTCACCTCATAATATTCATGTTGAAGCTTTTTTTTTTTTTTTTCGGAAGATGTAGGGTCATAATTGATGGGCTCCAACAGAACACAATCCAGAACTTTAGAGAACAAGGGAAAGATTAACATTTCTCAAGTACTACAGGGAATCTGTAGTAATTAAAGAGTATGTTTTCTGAGAATTTCACATACTCAAAACCTCTACATAATTAACTATTTCTCCGTCCCTTCTTGGTTTGGGTTAGTAATTTTATACTCTTCTTAAGGGAGAGAAACAAAGGTTAAGTAACTGATAGAAAGCTCAAGCTAGAAACAATCCTTAAATCTTCAGACTCTGAATCCAGGCCTGTATTAGCTATGTCACAATAAACCTTTCAAGTTGTCCCTGACTCAGATAAAACATAGGCCCATTTGTGCCGTTGTTCCTTTATCTGTTGTGCCTATTTGAAATATTATCTTGTTTCATAACAGATAAAGAGAGTGACCCTGAGCAGGCACCTATTCCTTCTACTACCACCTGTGTACCTTCAGAGATGCAAGCCACATCTAAAAAGCCTCAATGAGAAAACTTTCTGTGAAGAAAAAGGGCAAATAAAGTACTTCTAAGCATTACACAGAAGAAAAATTTTAGGGGGAACAGAGTCTTATAATTGGCAAGTTGAAGTTCTGACAGGGGTAACACTAATTGTTTGAGTTCCATGATAAGCCTATTTAGGGCCTTGTGCCTGCCTTGCAGTGGGCCTCCAGGAAGTCATGGTTCCACTGTGGGTCTCCACTCCCTAGTCCCTGACCCTGGAGACCCCTTCCGTGGGAGTCTCGGGTGGGGTGGGCTGGGTGGCGGCCCCATCCTCTCAGGAGTCTCCTCTCGGAGGCAAGGGAAGGTCTTAAGTGCAGGGGCTGCGTGGCCTGTGGTTTGGGGAGAGGAAGCCATCTATGTCGCTGTCTCTGTTAGTGCTGGGATAGTTGCTGCCTCCCTCGTGAACTTGGGTCGCTATGATTGTGAATAAAGGTGATTTGTACCAGCAAAAAAAAAAAAAAGTTATTACATAAGTAGTTCTGTCACAGGCTCAGAGATACAAACAGCAACAGTGATAATTACATAGTACAGACTGTGTGTCATACACTGTCTTATGCATTTTATATATTAGCCCATTGTCCCTACATATCACCAACACTATCTCCGGGGTACAAAAAAAGTAGCCAATATTTATCCCACTGTTACCCTTCAGGTAATAACAGTAATCTTTAGGAAACTCTGAAGCAGCTTCTAAGGACCAGCTTCCTGATATAGATACAAGTTCTATCCTAGCAAAACCACCACCTAGAAAACAAGCAGAACAATTTTAATCTCTTCTACTGAGTATTTAGTACAAAGAGGCAGGAGACATCCTGAGAAATAAAATTTTGTGATAAGTATAAGAAAGAAATTTCTTTCCAGGTAATATACAAATGAGAACCTAACTTTTCCTGCTCAAATTGAGGGAAGTCAATGAAATCCTACTTACTTCAAGTAAGTAGGCTTTTTGCAGCAGATAGATTTTTGCTAAGTGTTAGCAGAATCATTCACATTGAAAAAACATCTGCTTCCCAAAAAGCGCACTTATTTATGCCATAGAAAATAGGAAGAGAAATAACTAGAGCCAGTAGAAATACAGGCACAATAGCTAGATGCTTCACAGATGGCATTTGAGCAATTGCAGACCTAAACAAAACACTCTGCAAGGAGGATATGGGCTCGGGTTCAAGGAAGTGAGCAGCATGTGGGTCTGTAAGATGTGTGGGCCAGTACAGATCTTGGAAGTGAAGACTCGAAGCCAGGCTGATGCCCGGAGGGGGTCCTGAATGACCCTGTTCTCCAACAATAATCCAGTGGGTGAGCCAGTAAACAACAGACTGTTTGCTGTTTTGTTTTGTTTTGATTTCTTTTAACTTAAAAGTTGAATTCGGTTGTTTAGAAAACTGTCTAGGATGAATTCAATTCATCTCTAACCAGTCTTTGGCTTAACTTAGGGATCAACTGTCATATACCACCTTTGGGTCTTGTTAGGAAGAAGAATTCCCCAGCCTGTTGTGACCAACCAAAATTGTGGCCTCTACTTTGAAAGGTCCATATGGGGCAGAGCAGACAGTAGCCTTCTGAAAAAAATGCTTTTCTTGAATCAGCATACCCTTCTAGTTTATATCCTGAGCACAGAGCATGAAGAGAGAGCAGGAGGGGTTACTTATACTAACCCCATAACCCTTAACAGAGCAAGAGACAGAAATTACTGCACAAAAGCAAATGCACAATAGCCTGACCTAATTCTGAAGCAGTTTTAATTAACTTCTAAACTAAACTTGAAATAACACCCAACCTCAACAGAATTATACCTTTTTCACTCCACGACACTGTGTTGAATCTAGAAATAAAGGGATAAGGGCATAGTTTGCCTTTTGAACTGGCCAAATATGGCTGATATGAAAGTAAAAAAATTCCAAAACAGTAATAATAAAGCTTTTTATAATTATTAAAGGCTATATCAGAGGCTAAAGCTCCAGTTACTTAATTCCATTAAATACCTACTTTATAATGCTAAACTCAGGTGAAGTACATTATTGTTGCTATTTAAAACAAGATGAAATGTTAAGCTCTTCAGAGACTATAAAACAGTGGAACCAGATTTTCATACTCATAACTCGATATGACTATTTCTACAGAATAAGAATCTGGCTTAAGTTGTGTAATCATTTAAAAGGTCCCAATGTCTCCTTCCTGGCTCTCTTCTCACCTCTCAAATGTCAAAAACACATTTCCTGACACAGCTGAGATGCATGCCAGCTCCCTGTCAATGAAAAATAAGAATGAGAACTTTGACACAATGGCCATCAACAGCTCTCTGTGGACCGCCACTGTTTGGAACCTGTTTCTCTCTCTGGTGATGAAACATCTTGGTCTGGTGCCTCTCCTCTCAGTTCTATATCCTTTTCAAGCAATAGTTTCTTTGTGGGACTTTTGGAGATTCCAAATAAGCCATGCAATTTGTCTCTACTCTCAGCCACTACTTGGTTTTGGAACACAAAACCATTTCTTAAGATGATCAGGCACCAAAATAATCAAACCCTTAATTGTCTAGCATTCCTGTAATTCTGCAGTGACTGGAAACCTAAAAAAAAAAATACGTACCCGAGGAAATAATCCCATCTGTAAATGTTAAGCTTAGGGAAAGTTTAGGAATAAAATGATAAATAATGGAAAACTAAATTAGGAAAAAAGTAACGGGGTTTTACTTTCAGGGCTAAATAGGGCTGTATCATTTTGCCTTATCATTTTATTTAGTGAACTCAATGTTCATTTATTTACATAACTAACATATGAGCATTCAATAAATATGTGCTGTTAGCATTTATAGTAGTGATTGGGCATCCAGTTACTCTAAATGGGAGTGAAAACAGAAGCAGAAAAAAGGAAGAAATATGTAGTGTTGTATATAATATAAAAATATTCAGGGCAAAGTAATAGTTATTCCAAAGAGATAGTCACTGGAAAAATATACCATGTGCATGGTGACAGATGGTAGCTACATTTGTGGGGAGCACAGCATAACTATAGATACAGATATTGAGTTGCTATGCTATATAACTGAAATTAATGTAACAATTGTGTGTCAACTATGCTCAAATTTTTAAAAATTTTAAATAATAATAATGAAAAAAACTGTGTCAGTGGAGAACTCCATGGAGAAGACACCCTGACTTCTTGTTCTCCATTCACGTCCAAATACATGTGAACACTGCCTGACACATGTAAGACATTAAAAATATGCTGAATGAATGAATAAATGCAATCACTCATACTAAAACGTCTCTGTGAGATTCACAATATACATGAACTAATCAAAGACCCTAAGAAGTCCTGCTGTTAAAGAAACCTATTTACAGGGTGCCTGAGTGGCTCAGTTGGTTAAGCATCTGCCTTTGGCTCAGGTCATGATCCCAGGATCCTGGGATGGAGCTTGGAGTTGGGTTCCCCGCTCATCAGGGAATCTGCTTCTCCCTCTCCCTCTGCCCCTCCCACTGCCTTTGAGCTCGCTCTCTCTCTCTCTCTCATACTCTCTCTCTCTCTCTCCCTGTCAAATAAATAAGTAAAACATTTTTTAAAAAGAAAAGAAAACTATTTACCTTCTTTTTTAATCTACAATTTTTAAAACTTACCTGACACAGAACACTTTTTGGGGGGTGGGGGAAAAAATCTTCATATTTCAAGGAGTTGATATGTTAAAAAATGTGTCTAAGGAACAGAAATTTATGGACTATCCATTAAGTGCAGCATACTGACCCAGAACATAGAGACACAATTTGTATCCTCAAAGAGCTTAGAGTCACATGGTAAAGACTGATATATATCTATGAGATATATACACATGTATCTCATTACAATAAAAGAAAGACCAAGATGAAACATGTTATATTTATTATATTTAAAATGTACATTTTATATATTATACTACTATAAATACTATATTAGTATAAATATATTAGTATAACAGAACCAACTATGCTATCTTACCATCATAATCTATTATAAAATATTAATACTGTGATCATATAATATTAGACAAATATAACATTAGTTTATTGAAGGCTAGAGGCTCTTACAGTAAAACCAACCTTACAGAAGGAGAGTAACAGGAGCAAACAAATTTTTAAAATGAACTCTCAGTTTAGGGTAAGATTTTTGTGAATTAAATATATAAAATGAAATAAAATTCTAATTTCTCTTCTAAATCTTCCTACTTTTCCATTAAATATAAAATCACCTTGAAATCAGATTATTCCAATGAATCTTTTATCATGTACGAGTCATAGCATCTCATTTTTGAGTTTGCAACGTTAGCTAGCCATCGGTTAGTATAAATTCTCAATCACAAGATGACAAAAGAAACACCTGGTTAATTATCTTTTGCTTCTTTGCTCATGTTATGCACAATACTGTTCCCAAAAAATTTGAGAAAGTTTACACTAACACATGGAGGAGTTGCACAGCTGCTCAGAGGTAAAGCTGAAATTAAAAGTTTGAGGCATTCTAACTGCAAGCACTTTTCTGATGCTCATAAAAAGATATAGCATGTCCCAATCATACACTACCTCTAAAGTGTTACTCTATTTTTTTAAAAGTATCACTGTTAGAAATCCTAATGGAACAACACTTCTATAAAAAGGAATCAGGGTTTGGATTTAACTAAAAGTGAGAAACAGAATTCTGGTCCTGGTGGCAGTAGACACACGAATGGGTCACAATAACAAACACCAATGATTAAGTTCGCACAGCTTACAATATACATCTCTAGAAAGTCCCCCACAAGATAGAAGAAAACTAATCTTTGTTCATCCAGTGAGTAACTATATTCTAGATGGAGTGTTTGAACCTTTACATCCATGATACCATGTAGTCCTCCAACAATATTTACAAGTTCTCATGATACCTTAATTAAAAACACAAACACTGGGGGTGTGGAGAACAATGGTGACCATTTCCAAATCTCCTTCTCACCCACCCAAAATAATAAAATCAACAAGGGTAAGAATTAATCCACACTAGACCCATGGTTTCAGCATTAGATAGCCCACACTCCAAGTTCAAATTATACATAAGTTAAAGAAAGAAAAAACACATCCCAACCGTTTCTACCACTTGTCCACACTGCAACCAGCCTGTGGATACAGAGAACAATGGAGGGGAAACTGAAAAGGTTCTGTGAAAAAGCAAAGAATCTACTTAGAGGAAACGCAGGCAAAGTATTCCCAGGAAAAGGAAGTGAAACTACAAATGATGTAAACAGGTGTGGACCTGGTAGTTCATGAGCCTGGCAATGGGGAAGGAAGTTGGAAAGTCAAGGGAACAGAAGTGGTAAAACTCATAGGAAGTCACATTTCTGAAATTCTGTAGGTGGGAGATAAGGATGGGAGATGATAGAAAGTTTGGGCTTGTTTAATGGAATTACATAGTTTGTGTCATGAGGCCATCCACAGAAGGATGCGTTTTCAACTCTGGCCCCCATCAGGAGTCAGAAGAATTAAAATATTTTGATATCTCACTCTTTCCAATCACAGCAGAGGTATATGATCAGAAAACAGACTCTCCAGTTAGAAAGTTGACTTGCAGTACTGAACAAATGAGGGAAATCAATGCTGGAGGCATAAATGGCTCAGTATATTCCACAGGGCTTATGAAGGGGAAAAATAAAATAAACACTTCCATAGTGATGGTATTAATCAATATTTAGAGATCTTAAAGCAGTTGCAGTGGTAGAGACAAAGTATTTTCTGCAAACAGAAACAGGGTCCACCGAAAGAAAGAAAGAAAGAAAGGACACAAGAACATGAGATAAACAAAATCAGGAACACACAGAACTAAGGTCATAAACACCTGTGTAAGACCAGACTTGAACAATTCTCTTATTCATACTCTTTCTTGCCCATATCTGTTTTCACCAATTCCTGAATAAAATGACTTGAGGTTTGCAACATTTGTTCTCTAAGTTGTTATATAATATTTGGTTAACTTAACAGAAGTCTATATTATCAGTCATTCTCAAAGATTATGCATATCACCTTCATGAAGTTCTGGATTAAAAAATGTTTCTAAGTATTATATTCAGATGTCTGGGGTTGCGTGAATTCTACCTAATTACTACAATCATATTTTGGGGCCCAAAATATGGGGTCAGGAAAACCAGTTAAGCTACACCTTCAAAAAAATACCTTAGCCACATTTGTTTGTTTCCATGTGTTACTTGTGACACCTTCACTTGTTAAGAATTTTAACTGAAATGGAAAGCAGCTAGTTTTGCAGAATACAGGTAATGATGTGAACAAATTTATTTCCATGTATTTGTTATGCATATCCAATTACAGGCACCTATTTTAAGTTCATAAGATAAAGATATTTCTTTGTTTTCATCCAATAAAGTTTCATGCAAGACTGAATGAAGGGTCTACTTGCAGGAGACTGTTTTTGCCATTGAAAATTCTGTCTTCTTCAGGCATTTGCTGAATGATGCATTAGCAGGAGCTACAAGGGTCACATTGTTTCACACCAAATAGCCTCTACACTTTGATTCATATATCACACATGTTCTGTTTCTTACATTTCTGTTTTCACACCCACTACCTAAGTGCAAAGGGATTTGAAGACAAGTACCACAGTTTTCTAACTTTCAGCTGCTTTGGTTGTATTGATGGAGGAAGTTATGGAACATGTAGAAAATAGAATCAAGATTAAGGAGATCATATTTCTGGTTTATGCCCTGTGATACAGTGAAGTTCACCAAGTAACAATTACTCAAAACATTCATTTTAGATCATTTAGCTTCACTGAAAACCCATTAGGTTGGCAAACACAATTTTTAAAAAATATTATTTATTCTAGAGAATAAAGAGTCAGAGGTGTGACTTCATGGAAGGTGAAGGAGGCTATCAATAACAATAAATGGTTGTTACATAAAAGAAATTGATGTAAAACTCTCCTTATCTTTTAAGAAAGTTAAAACGAGGAAGTGAGTTTAAATGACTCCAGGAAAGTTTGTTTCTTATAGATACTGAGATATAATAATGAGGATAGTAACATACTTCCTTAATGGTGTTCAAAAATACATGTGCATTCTGCTAATGAGTCCCAAAATTTTTAGTAGTTATACTGCCTATTAACTCCCAGATTCTAAAAAGTTAATTAAAGAGATAACCTTAGGGAGTCTTGTCTAATACTATTAATTCACATTTTATAAATTAATTTAGATAAATTCCTGATCGACCAAATGAATAGGTAACATATGTTCACCTCCCTAATTAAGATTGTAAAATTAAAATAATAGAACTAATTTTATAATGGAACAGACCCTAGTAACCAAATAACCAAATAAGTCCTTTAATTTTGTAGAGGGTAGAAGTAAGGCTAGAAATATTACAGACTTTTTCAATATCACATAGAGTAATAACTAATTCTGTATAGCTCAGGAATCCTGGTTTTCAAGTTCATGGCTTTTGCCACTATACCTCATCTGCTACTTTATCTGAAACTATAAATTTATTATATGGACTTACTGCTAGTTGTCCGATCTACCTTGGAGGCAACCTTCCTAACCTTCAGAGCAACTGGAAAAAGACTTAAGTATCTGTTCTCACAAAACAAAATGTTTTTTGCATAATTTTTTAATGACCACCATGGAGCATGTAGAGTGAAACAACAAAAGCAGTACTATGTCAATGTTAACAAAATGAGAACGAGAAAAATCAAATAGAAAGGCAAGGGGGTGACTTAGCCACAAATTAAATCAAGTTTATGACAGAAAAAGGGAAAGGGGACCAGAGAGCACAATGCCTAAAACATAGGAAGCACTAAATAAATATTTTTAATAAGTCAAGAGAGCAATACAGAGTAAATGGTATCTATAAAGGACAAGCATAAGGATTCTTGTCCACCCTCCTTTTACCTTTCTATCCTAATTCACAATTCCTCCTTAACCACAGTCTGTCATCCACTGAACGTCTACTTACCATGTGATTCTGCTCTACTAGATTCTGCTTTTCATTTTCTCCTTAGCAAAAATAGTCATGGAAAAAAGCTTAGTAGTATTCTCTCTATTCAATTATATTCTATTTTTCAACTTTATCAAAAACCAGAACAACCTATCAGAAGCACTGTCTAGTAAAACCAAAGATAATCAGGCTGTCCAATGAAAAAATGCTTTGCAAACATATTTTTGATGTATGTAAAAAAACATATTTTGAAAAAATTCCATCTACATTATATATGTACATGCACATACAAATCTAACCACCCAAAGTAGATGGAGAATAAAATACTAAATAACATTTAGCATCAATGCCACTTTACCACATCTCACCACTCCAAATGGTTCTAAACATATATTGACATAAGGGGCGCCTGGGTGGCTCAGTGGGTTAAAGCCTCTGCCTTCAGATCCAGTCATGATCTCAGTGTTCTGGGATAGAGCCCTGCATCAGGCTCCCTGCTTTCCCTTTTCTCTCTGCCTGCCTCTCTGCCTACTCGTGATCTCTCTGTCAAATAAATAAATAAAATCTTTAAAAATATATATATATTGACATAAAACAAAAATTCTAATTTTCCAAATAAGGGCTTAATTAAAATAGAAATTTGGTGTTTGAAAATCATTGGCAGTAAACACTAGGGTTTTTGATGGCTAGAATATTTGCCTTTAAAGAAATACAAATCTAAACAAACTTGAGTTTGTCAAAGAATAAAGTCAAAATCCCACTGTTGTGATTCATGAAATCCTTAAAGCATTTTCTAGACATTACAGGTGTAAATACCCATGATGCTCCCTTCAAGTAATCACTGACCACCAGGAAAAGAAGAAAGACAATGACTCTTAAAACATAGAGGACCTGATTATGAAGGGAGGCCCACTGAAAGCTCTAAAGGAGAGGAAAAGACTGTCAACATCAGCAAAGCTGTGTCTAAAAGGCATCTCCATCAGTGTGGACTTGCCTAAGATAATCTGAAGAGCTACATTGTTAGTGTCTTTCTTAGGCCCCTCAACAGAAGCTAATGAGGATGCAGAAAAAGGGGAACCCTCTTGCGCTATGGTGGGAATGTAAACTGGTGCAGCCACTCTGGAAAACAGTATGGAGGTTCCTCAAAAACTTAAAAATAGAACTACACAAAACCCAGCAATTGTACTAGGTATTTATCCAAAGGATATAAAAATACAGATTCAAAAGGGTATATCAACCCAGATATTTATAGCAGCATTATCAACAATAGCCAAACTATGAAGAGGGAGCCCAAATGACAATCGACTGATAAATGGATAAAGATGTATTTTATACACATACACACACACACACACACACACACACACACACACACTGGAATATTACTCAGCCATCAAAAAGAATGAAATCTGGGGGCGCCTGGGTGGCTCAGTTGTTAGGCAACTGCCTTCGGCTCAGGTCATGATCCTGGAGTCCCTGGATCGAGTCCCACATCGGGCTCCCTTCTCGGAGGGGAGTCTGCTTCTCTGTCTGACCTCTTCCTCTCATGCTTCCTCTCTCTCATTCTCTCTCTCTCTCTCTCAAATAAATAAATAAATAAAATCTTTAAAAAAAAAAAAAGAATGAAATCTTACCATTTGCAATGATGTGGATGGAGCTAGAATGTATTCTGCTAAGTGAAATAAGCAGTCAGAGAAAGACAAGTACCATATGATTTCACCCATATGTGGAATTTAAGAAACAAAACACACGAACATATGGGAGGAGGAAAAAACAGGGGGCATAACAGACCATAAGAGACTCTTAAGGACAGAGAACAAACTGAGGGTTGCTGGAGGGAGATGGGTAGGCGATGGGCTAGATGGGTGATGGGTATTAAGGAGGTCACTTGTTATGAGGAGCATTTGGTGTTGTATGTGACAAATCACTGGAATTCTACTCCTGAAACCAATACCGTACTTAACTTGTGTTGACTAACCAGAATTTAAATAAAAATTTAAAAAGGAAAAAAATTTTGAAATTGAGATTTTTTAATATTTATTTATTTATTTAACAGAGAGGGAGAGAGAGAGAGAGCATGCGCATAAGCAGGGGGAGTGGGAAAAGGAAAAGCTGGGAGCCTAATGCAGGACTCTATCCCAGCACCCTGGGATCATGACCTGAGCCAAAGGCAGACACTTAACTGACTTAGCCACCCAGCCACCACCTGAAATTGAGTTTTAGTATTTCCTTTGTTTTAATGTTTCCCGGTTGTTCAGAAAAAGAGAGTACAGTGCAGTGTCCCTCAGCTTCTTCCCCTAAAGAAGCACAAGATCCAGACTGTCTCTGCGGCTAACACAAGAGATGAACCTAGACAACAGCAACTATAACAAAGGAAAGGTCTTCAATGTCAGGTCATCTTGGATAGCACATGTCTTTGGAAGGGACTGATATACCAATACCTGTATTTTCTCTTGTAAACAGTGACCGGCGAGTCTAAGCATACCTAAAGTATCTAGCTTCTTTAGATTTACTTATTTTAATTAAAGAGAGATTTCTTAAGCTTGAGAAAGCTTTTGTATTAATTTGTATTTGTATTAATTCATTTATATTTGTATTAATTCATATATATCTCTCCCTATTTATGTTTAACTAAAAAAGGTACACAGATACAAAGAAATTTCACTCCTGCCACTTGAAAAACCTAAAACCATCTGGTTAGAGTTACAAATTTACTTTATACGGAGCTCTATTATAATTAGTATTTGATGAAGAATTACAAACAGACATATATAGCCTGAAAGATAATTCTTTGCTATGGTCTTTCCACATTTCACATGTCACCATAATTTTTCCTTATGCATAAAATACTTTTATTTATTTGAAAAACAGCACAATTTTCATTGGTAAAAAATAGTCTAACAGAGACCATGTAATTCATAAGGTCCAAGTGATTTCCAGTAAATACACATACCAACTGAATACCTGAAAAACAGATGACATTACCTAGGTCCTTTATCAAAAGGCTCCTGATTGGTTTTTAAAAGGTATGCCCCCAAACCATCTCACAAGTAATAAGGCTACAGCAATCTCCTGCATAATAGACACAGCAAATCCTCTAAATCCTACCTTTAAATCAAATATTTGCATTTAGCACACATGTTCTTGTCAGCGAATGTTCAGTTCTCAGAAACATAATCTAAATGGAATTCAGACAACTGATGACATATGTCTATGGGGAAACCTGTATAAGTCCAGAGGACTTAGAGCAGTGCCTTCAAAACCACCTTGGTGTAATCACTGGAATTAATTTTTTTTCCCTTAACAACATATATGAGATTTTTTTAAAAATCAGACAGCAGAAGACATAATGGTTCATATACAACCTATATTCTAATGTACTTTGGTTTTACATGAGAGCCATTCTTAAGGAGAAAAAAAACTGGCAAAGTGAGAAGAACTGATAGAATAAAGGAAATACAAAGCCTTGATTCTTCCCCTCTGGATATCCAGGATCTCATATGGTTCCACATCCTCCACAGGTTTTTGATTTTCAAAGAAAGGAATGTGTATCTTACCATGTGGTCTCTATATCCAGGCACAAAATCATGTTCCTATGTGATTTAATTAAATTCCCTTGAGTTAAAGATACCTGAAATGAATTACTCAATTCTAAAATTTTATATTTGCATTTGACTTTTTCTACTGTACTTTTCCAGTAATAGTTCTACTACAAAAGTAGTAGAACTTTTGTTTTCTTATTAACATGGTGAGGAGTTATCTACACCTATGAAGACCTCAGGTTCCCTCACTGCAGTGAGTGGATAGCATTGGGTACCAGCTGTACCTTTTAGAAACCACTGGGTGTTACATGCAACTGATAAATTATTGAAATGCTACATCTGAAACTAATTGAACACTACATCTGAAACTTTAAGTTGCCTAATTGAATTTAAATTAAAAAAAAAAAAAGAGTCTTTCCAAATCCAAGATTTCCAAAATCTTATTTAAAAATATATAATCCCAATCCCAAGTATAATTTGGCAAATAGGTAAATTTATCTTTTTCTCTACCTGCATGGTCCCTGTTGAGCACTAGTGTGGGACCTCAACAGAGAGGAAAATGTATTTTTTAAATAAAATTAAATAATCCAAGATGCTGGCAGATACATAAGAAGCTAATGGAAGGACTGTCAAGCTAAAGGCAAAAGGATAACGTTTTATCACTCATGAACTCTCTGAAGTCACACCCAATTTAAATGCACTCTTCTATTCACCATTATTTATTATCATAATTTTAATGTTTTTGGCAAAACACATGGCATAGCTCCAACCATAGCTCAATAGTCATCTCTCCTACGGTGGGGTTTTCAACCCTGTTTTGATGTTTTGTCTCTCTACCCTGCTTCCTAATGTTATTTGTGCTTTTATCTTTTACCTCCTCCCTCTTTATCAACTTTCATTTATCTTTAAAATGAGGATAGACCAAAAAATAAATTACTTACTTAAATAATAGAATGACGACAGACAAACCAATATTATGCAATGAAAGCATAAAGTGACATCATGGTCACCGCTATTGTAATTTTAAATGTGCTGTTAAGGTTTCCTTTCATTGAGACATTTTATACACAAAGCAATTCTAAGTAACTAACTACACAGGAAAATCCAAGGAAGAAAACCAAGAACCCAAAAATATGATATCAAGGAATCTGTGCAAGACTTTTATGGTAAAACAAATGGAGAGTTTTATTCTTAACCCTTTAAAAACAATGAAGAGTAATCACATTCTGAAAGAATAGCCTATCTAAATTTAGAATGTGAAGTGCAAATAAAATACACTGGGAGGATCAACACGTTAGAAACAGTATAAAACGCAGCTTGAACTAATAAGGCTTTGGATCTATTTAGTTATGCTAAATTGAAATTTATCTACAAAATGAACTCTGATTTCCTAAGACCATGGTTTAGATGCATTAAATGTTTAAGCACATCTCACACCTGTGGCTTAAGGGTACCGATGCTCGTGTGCACATGCACAAAACAGTGAAGTCAGGAACTGCAGGTACACATTTATATTTTTAAGTCAAATTTAAAATTGTGAAAATAATTTTTCTATAATTTTTTTCCTTAATTTCTATCTTTTGCCATTGTTGCTTCCCTCTCTCAATTATGAAAACATCAGCGCATTTGTTGCCAATTTTGGGCATAGAAACAAACCTACTCTCAGACCAACTGGTACAGCCCAAGGTTGCCAAAACCTTATTTAAAAATATATTATCCTGCCGGGGATCTGAGTTTGTTTTTATGCACATCACAACGTAAAACACGCTCATCTTTCTGGCTGCATGCGTGTGTTTGGGATGGAAAGTCCTCTGTAACAGGTCATTTCCTGTAACAATCATTTATATTTTGGCTTAGTCAGAGCACTAACATTTGCTTCACAGACCCTCTCCTTTACCAGCTCAACTTCAAGCTGAATGCAGTTCTTTAAGAAAATGCTGAGTCTCCTCAAAAAGACCCAGTGGTGAGATACGGGATTGTTCCTACAGCCAGAATAATGTGTGGTGTGATTCTTATATGCCATACATCATGGCACCAGACAAGCAACTAACTAGCAGTCACCGCTGTCCCTAGAAAGCCACATGACGAAGCACTGTCTTTGAGGGGCTGGGTCAGAATGAATTCCAGTTATCAGTTCCTGCCTCAGATATTCACTCACGATTCCTCATTTCACTTCTTGAACCTAAGTTTCACTATAATGTGATGACTTGTCAAAGAACAATGGCATCCTGGGCCTAAACACAAACATTTCTTTGGATACTGGAGCTTTGCATTCACACTGGGTAACTTCTCCTACCTCTAACATTTCACCAGCACTCACTGAAAGGTTGATACACTGAAAAGATGGCATCTCCTTCTCTGTGCAGTCCTTTGCCAGCTTCCCCAAAGTTGCCATGCTGCATTATATAACACTTCCTTAGCTAGATTCCAAGAATTCTATAAGCTGTAATTTAATCCTAGGGAAACCAGAGGATATTAAATGATCTAAACTGTCTTAGCCAGAAATCTCTGATTTGGCTGCCCTTTGAAGTTTGTATCTGAAACTTTTTGATGTCTTAATATTGTTTTAGAAATTAGGGGGGAGAGTTGACTTTGTAAATCATTTTAGGATTGCAAAAATGACATTATGATGATGAATGGCATAAAGCTTTAAAAAAAAGTTTTTCTGAATATTAAATTAATCGCAAACCAAGGCTGTCTAACATTAGCTCCTGATAACTTAGAGATCTTGTGGCATTCCAGATGCTCTATGAAACAGAAATATTCTGTCTTTATTATGAGCACCTTTCCACATCTGCAATTCTGTTATACAATAAAGTCTTGTTCTTTTGTTGCAAGATTGCCCTGGTTCATTTTTTTATTATTAATTTAAACCATGTGGGTAAAGGGTAATCCAGTAAGCCATAGGATTTCAGATCAGAGCTTTCATACAATCACATGTAACACCAAACATCTGGATATTTAGATGGATAGGGATAGGAAAAAAATTAAAAGAACCAAAGCATTGTCTGAATGAATAGATATTAATTGTGTATGATTTTATACACTTTGAATATAACATATTCTTAGCATACCTACTATAAACAGTGGCCAGGTTGTAATAGAAATTAAAAATCATAACCCAGTTGCATCAGCCACATATAAATACATAATAACCAAATAGCTTTCAGTAAAAAGACCTTAAAATTATTGTAAGTTGCTTAAATAACCTAAAATCACTTTTATTATATCTAAAAGCAAGTTTAACAATCCACTTAAAGAGAACATAATATACAAGTTTTCTCGGCGCACTAAGTCACATGGTTATCTATTTAACATAAATCCTGTCTCAGAAACATTTTCCCTCTAAGGCACATTACTCA
Source organism: Nasua narica (assembly GCA_028533885.1). Lineage (NCBI taxonomy): Eukaryota > Metazoa > Chordata > Mammalia > Carnivora > Procyonidae > Nasua > Nasua narica. Next base: position 42,949,607 of record CM052806.1, on the reverse strand, counting down.
ATTATACACAACAATTAATATTTGCCTTCGTCTAGTTTTTGCCAATCCCTGCAATTTTCCTAACCCTACTTCCATAAAAGTTTTGATAAAAAGGAAGTCACAATGATGTATAATTGGAAAAAAAATATTCTTTCAAATTTTTACATTTTTCCAAAGTACCTAAAACTTAGGAACGATAAATAATATAAAGGAAATTTTTAAGAATCTTGCTAATGAAGGATTTTCTCCTGTGTTTTAGAAGTCTGTTTAAAGCAAAGCAAGGAGGTACACTTAAGAAGCAAAACTTATCATACTTAGTAAAATACTAGATAAATATTGTTTGTATTAAAATAAGACCAAAAATAGTTAAATGTCCTATTCGGTACCAAAGAGGGAGCCATAATAGGTCCATCCCTCCAAAAAAAAGTTAAAGTTGAAAATTATATAGAATTATATAAAGGGCCTACTGCAGTCCAGATCAGTTTATTTCCAATGCATGATGCAGATACCAAGGCAGCGCTTCTTGAAGGTTTGCCTGAATGGATGTTATTTGCATTCTGTAATCCAGATGCTGTGTATTTTACTGCATTTGCCAGGTGCGGACATTCAAAAGTAAAAAACCTAAAGATCAAAGAAACAAAGCCTGATCCTGTTGAAATGTTTAGCCACAAGTCATTCATATGACTAGAGACTTTTTGTTTCATGAGGTGTTTACATCCTTTGTTGTTAAAGCTATTTATTACCTTTGAAAACAGTTCACTTCCTTTTTGGAGTACTATAGAGTGTGATAGGTCTTAATGTGTGTTAAGGGAACATCCATGTTTGCAAGGGCCATCACCACCATTATTACTGCAAAAATAAATTCTATCTTTCGGGTTACAATATAAAAACAGGTCAATGTTTTAACAAAGAGGGAACTCAGGCCCATTAAGTAATATGTGATATAATCTAGATGAATATGGAAACAAAAAAGCTAAGGTAAATGGGAAGAAAAAAAAGTTCTAAAACTCAACTAGCTCCAAAGGTAGTTGAACAAGAGGGGGCTGAAGCCACAGGTTGTAATTTCTGTTGCAGCAGGCTCTTTTTCTCCCAATAGACCTCAACAGAGTTGACCTTCCAAATTCGGCACATGTCTTTATTCCTTACTTCAACAAGTATTTACTGAGTACCTGCTTTCTGTATGTCAAGCAATGCATACACCAGTGAAAACAAGCTCCCTCAAGGATCTTGCAATCTACTGGAAGAGACAGATATTTTTTCAGTAGAGTAGGACAGGCGTTAGACTGAGCAAAGTTCAGGCAGTCACACAAACATTAAGGAAGGATCTAACTTTTTAGTCTGTCTAAGCAGACTTCCCAGAGCGATTTCTATTACCAGATTAAAAAAAATAAACACTGCACATTAGTCAGAGAAGGGGTAAGGGGTGAGGGACCCTGGCAGGATAAAGAGATGGGCAACTTCTAAGAGATGAGGCAATGCAACAAATATATGTAACCACACGCAGAAAACAAGGACCCTAAGACAGCCAATGGGGAGAGTTAATGTACGAAAAGAGAAAAGAAAAAAAAAACCCTCCAGATCATGAAGAATTTTATTTTTTTCATTTCTACTACCCCAGGAAGGGAAAATCATCTCAACTCACCCTGTACTGTTCCTTCCTCAGTTCAACCTTGGGTAAGAAGTTCTTAAGTATCATCTGAGAACCACACAGTCCTCCACTACCTGGCTCAAAATGCATGATATACATTCTTCCAAAATACAGACTTGTTCTATTTAAAATGAGAACATTTTACACTGCCATCCAAATATTTACTACTTACTCAAGAAAATACATTTTTTTAAATCTTTAAGACAACTGCAAATAGCAATGGGGAAGGACTGGGATTCCACTGGACCCTTTGCTCAAAAATAGAGAAACTGTGAACTTAATCTCTTTGTAAACAAGTTTTCTTGCTGCTACCTTTTATATCCATTGTTATTATTTATATGGTGATAAAATTAATATTAATAATATGGCATTGGGCGTCAAGCATCTAATATCTGCCAGACACTCCCCTGAGGTTTTCATGAATTCTCTACTTTGTTCACAATAAAGACTTATAAACTGAGTACAGTTATTATCTTCATTTTACAGAGTAAGATATTGAGTGCCAGTGACCTACGTAGATCACGGGTCTGGTAAGTACAGATCTAGGACTCAAAGGTAGGACAGTGGAAAGTATACAAATACGCAATGGTAAATTTTCATATACTTTTTTAAGATTTTATTTATTCATTTGACAGAGAGCTAGAGAGAGAACACAAATGGGCAGAGCAGCAGGCAGAGGGGCAGAGAGAAGTAGGCTCTCTGCTGAGCAGGGAGCCCAACATAGGGCTCAATTCCAGAACCCAGGGATGACCTGAGTAGAGGGCAGACGCTTAACAACTGAGCTACCCAGGTGCTCCAGTTTTCACATATTCTGATAATAAACAGTCCCAGATAGAGACATGAATAAAGATTCATCTCACAAAACAAAAATTTCCCAGGTCTACAGGGTCTCACAGAGAAATGCTCACTGTTCTCTGGGAGATGATGAAAGAACACCTAACATACACACTCTCCGACTTTATAAGAATAGAATCATCCTCGGGCTCATCAGATTCATCCATGATTGCAAATACATTTGTCTCTTTTTCTTTCTGGACGTCTTTGGCCAATAGGTCACCACAATAATTAGTTTCAAACTCAGTGTGATCCTTAAACACTCAGCAACTTATTATTTTCTCCTTTTTGTCCCAGTTATCATAGATATCTAGATATGATAGATATAGATATACATAGATATATCTGTCATAGATAGAAATAAACTACTTCAGTAAAAAGAGAGTCCATATAGCCACACTGACACATTTTATTTTAAATGCAGCTACCCGTAATATCCCATAAACCCGAGCAACAACGTGGAGATCAGGTGTTCTTAATATCTAGTACTGCATATTAATCACTTTCAAAACTTAATGGTTTAAAACAATTATTATTTCACATTGTTCTGTGGGCTGAGTTCAGCTGAAGTGGCTCTTATTTGGGGTCTCTCATCTGACTACAGTTAGAGAGTGGCTGGGGCCAGTGTTATCTCAAGGCTTCTTCACGCACATGTCTGGTGCCTGTGCTGAAACGGCTGGAATAGCTAGGGGCTAACTAGACATCCGCCTGGCTCCCCATGTGACCAGCCAAGCTTCTTCCTAGCATGGCTCTCCTGGCACTGTCAGCATTCTTACATGGAAGATGACTGAACTCGCAATGAGCATGCCAGGACATTATAATTAGAAACTACCAGTTTCTTAAAAGCAAGACTTGGAAAGAGACACAAGGTCACAATGTCATACTGTACCAATCAAAAAAGTCACCGAGCTCACTTAGATTCCAGAGGCGGGGATGAGACCCTACCTCTGAATGAAAAAAAGTTCAATTGTGACCACATTTAATCTATGATACTAAATTCTTTGCTGGAAATAAAGCTTTAATCTCAATGTTATTATTTTTAATTCATCTCTTAAAATCTTTAAATTTATCTTGAAAAATGTTAACTTTCTAAATGTCTAAAAGGAGAAAAACAGAAAGTATTTAAATTCAATATGTTTAATCATTGTTCACAGGAAGAAAGTAATTTATATTCTATTAGAAATTTAAGTTTGAATTAGCCTATAACTAGTACATAAGGTTGACCAGGGGTTAAAGTGCACTTATTCATGTTAGCCACTAGTCTGAAAATTTGATGGATGGTGTTATTTGGGGATTATAACTTCAATTCAGTTCAGAAGAACTGGCAAAGACACCAAGATTCAAGATCAGTGGAAAGGAAATGGCAATTCTTTCATAGTACTTAAAACTATTTTGAAAAGTAAGAACTTATGATAGACTGCATAGCAAATAATACGCTCCTTTTGAATGATTTTATAATGATAGTAACAATTTTCGTACACTTCCATGGGAGAATTTTTCTTTCCATAAGTATTTTTTAATGACTATTTAAACAATACTTGATATTCACACAGAATTTGAACCATGCTATAATGGCTTGATTCACTTCATTAATAAGTCTGTGGGAAAACCAGTGGCCCCTTAATTTGGGACTAAAAGGTTTCTTCCTATAGCCTTTAATTTAAATTCCCAGGGCAAAACACAGGATATGACTCTTTAAAGTTACATATATGAAGTTAGGTTATCTCAAATCCATTTTTAACAGCACTCTTTCTATGCTGAATGAAATTTATGATCCAATCCACAAGAGACGCTGTGCAAAGACTATCGGCAATGATTAGACATAGGAGCTCTGTGAGTCTACCGCTGGGAAAGAAGAGAGATAAAGTGTATATATACACATTATAAACTACTGTGTAGCAATAGGGAACATATTGAATAGATATTTAAAAAGTAACACAGATCTTAAAACATAATGCTGAATAGAAAAAATAAGAAAATTATATCTATGTAATGATGCAATTTATGTAAACTAAAAATCCACACAACAATATATGTATAGTCTTTGCAAGAACAAATACAAACACAAGGATACACCTTAAACACTCTATGATTGCGTGGATTGAAGCCTCTGCCTTCGGCTCAGGTCATGATCTCAGGGTGCTGGGATCGAGCCCCATGTCAGGTTCTCTGCTAAGCGGGGAGCCTGCTTCATCTTCTCTCTTTGCCTGCCTCTCTGCCTACTTGTGATCCCTCTCCTCTCTGTCAAATAAATAAATAAAATCTTTAAAAAAAAAACAACACTCTATGATTGCTCATAAGGGTGAAGCTAGAGGAGGGAAATTGCAGATAAAATGGGATAAGTGACTTTTTTAAATAAACAAACAGAAACTTTGTATTGGCTAATAACATGATTTGCTACAAGCTCAGTAGTTATGCTTGATTTGGTCTTTTTCACCAAATAAAACAAGTTATGGCCCAATTACTGTCATCTAGTTTTAAGTTATAAATGACTAGATATTATAGATTCCATTCTACAGATGGAGAAATACAACTACTTATTGGCTAAATGTCATATTGGACAAAGGAAACTATTAGAACATCATTGTATATAAAAACCAGTCACATCGAAATAATTTTTAATATGGAACTAAAGGGGAGCCTGCTAGAATCTTCCAAGATCTATTCACACCTTTCTAGCCCAAGTTAATGGGCTCTTTAAAGTATATTTTAAAGGTTGGCCTATGTCCAAATAACTGCTTTAAGAGATTGACCATAAAGATATATTAATTCAGAGAGGATTCTGGGAATAGTGGAATAGAAAGCACCAGAAATCTGTCTCCCCACCTATACTACCATAGCACTAGTGGAATCTGTCTGGTGCAACTACTTTGGGACTCTGGAGACCATGGAGGGTTTGTAATCTCTAAGAGAAGGCTTGAAGGGTCAATTGTGGTTAATTTTGGTGAATTTCACCTCTTGGCACAACAGCAGCAACCTGGTGTCTACTCCCTAGCCACCTAACAGGCAGCCATACAGGCATTCCAGGAACAGCTTATACACAGTTTCTGAAAACCACAGTGGTTAAAAGGACCTTGACTTCCAAAAATCAGGGATCTGTACTCTGATCACTGGCTGCTGCTTCTAATCACAAAGACATAGACAAAGAGGCAGGTGACCATTTCTGCTGTACCTCCCCCCACTACTGCAAGCCCTTGCCCTATAAAACTCTTAGACAAAAACGTAAGGGAAAAGCTTCATGGTATTAGATTTGGCAATTATTTCTTGAATATGACACCAAAGGTACAGGCAACAAAAGAAAAAACAGACAAATTGGACTTCATGGAAATTTAAAAATTATGTACATCAGAAGACACTATCAGAAGATTAAAAAAGAAACCCACAAAATGGGATACAATATTTGCAAACCATATATCTGACAACTGATTAATATCCAAAATATATAGATAACTCCTAAAACTCAACAACAACAAAAACCCAATTTGAAAACAGGCAAAGGACTTGAATAGACATTTCTCTACAGAAGATATACAAATGGCCTATAAGCACATGAAAACATGATCAACATCACTAATCATTATGGAAATATGAATGAAAATTATAATGAGATATCACCTCATACACCTTAGGATAGATACTATTTAAAAACAAACAAAAAATAACAAGTGTTGACAAGGATGTAAAGAAATTGGAACCCTTGAGCATTGTGGGTGGAAATTATAGCTGCTGCGGAAAGCACAGTGGTTCCTCAAGAAGTTTAAAATAGAATTACTATATGGGCGCCTGGGTGGCGCAGTTGGTTAGGCAACTGCCTTTGGCTCAGGTCGTGATCCCGGAGTCCCGGGATCGAGTCCCACATCGGGCTCCCAGCTCCATGGGGAGTCTGCATCTCACTCTGACCTTCTCCCTTCTCATGCTCTCTCTCACTCTCTCTCTTTCCTAATAAATAAATAAATAAAATCTTTAAAATAGAATTACTATATGACCCAGCAATTCCACTCTGGGTATATATCAAAAAGAACTAAAAGCAAGGTCTTTAATGCTTTCATTAAATAAAAATGAAATATTCATTTCCTTTGTACGTCCGCATTCATAGCTAATTATTTAAAGTAGCTTACACATGAAAGCAACTCAAGTATCCATCAATGGATGAATAGATAAATAAAATGTACATACATACAGTAGAATATTATTCAGCCTCAAACAGGAAGGAAATTCTGACATGCTATAAGATGAATGAACCTTGAGAACACTGTGCTGAGTGAAATAAACCAGTCACAAAAGACAAATACTTTATGATTCCATTTAAATGAAGTACTCTGAGTAGTCAAAATCATAGAGACACAAAGTAGAATGAAGTTGCCATGAGCAGAGGGAGGGGAGAATAGGGAGTTATCGTTGAATGGGTATAGTATTTCAGTTTTACAAGATGAAACAAGTTCCAAAGCGAGATAGTGAAATAGTGATCTTTGCACAATGTGAATCTATTTAATACCATTAAACTGTATAGTTAAAATGGTTGAGATGGTAAAGTTCACATTATGCATATTTTACCACAGAAAGGAGGGGGCGGGGCAGAGGCAGGCTCATAGCAATCACAGATCTATTACAACTCTTGAAATACAGCTAAACACACACCAGTTCCTTGATTGAAGCCAGACTAGTTGCCTCAGAGTGATTTACCATGGTTATTGGCTTTAACTTCTGGCCCATGTTTAGAGCTGAGTAAACTCTGTCTGCTTGATGTCTATAGAAGGTTGAAGACCCACAGACTTCTTTTCATTATAAGAGGACTCTGCTCTTAATGTTCTAGTATATGTTCTTTAAAAGCCAGGTGGGTTTCTTGCTTATCGAATTATAATCCATACCGCACTGCATATGAATGAGCTAAGGCTGAATCACCAAGGAAAGGTAAAGCATATTTATGACATAGTTGAATAGGTGTGAGAATTTATGTTAAAATTGAAACTTCATTATATAGCCAATAATAATGCTTTTATACATTTTTCTAACATGGATCTATATGTAGAAGATTTTAATTGTTGTTGATAGCATTATGTAAATTGGCTGCAAATCTAAAGGAATTTTGAAGAAAATTTTATTGATATTGATAAATTCAGAGTTAGTTTTATATTTTGCAATATTCTTGAATTCAATATTGTCACAAGTTATCACAAGAGTTAGTGAGTTTATTTAACTTAGACACAAATTAAAAACTGATGTTTTTCCTTTAAGTTCATATCAATTCCTCTAAAAACTATGAATCAGTTTTATCAATATGAATGTAAATACTAAAGGAAAATGATTTGTGTTTTTAATTAAGTTTTTGGAAAACTTTTAAGTATATTTCAAACAATTTGGGTATATAAATCTTCATTTTCAACTAGAAGTTTTCTGAAATTGAAATACAGATCAAGTCTATCCTATGAAAATTTAGGGTCCAATTTGAGATGTGCTATAAGTATAAAATCTACATCGGATTTTAAATACTCAGTACTTAAATAGAGGATTAGAAAGTATCTCATTAATAATGCTTTTATTGCTTAATTGTTGAAATATTATTTGATAGACTGTATTAAATACAAAATATTATCAAAACTAATTTCACCTATTTAATTTTACATGTGGTTATGTGTCAATTTCAATTTATTTTCTTTGAGCTCCAAATTTACTCTCCATTACTTGCTCTGTAAGAGTAGACTGGATTCTTTCTTTTTTAAGATTTTATTTATTTATTTATTTATTTGAGAGAGAGAGAGAGAGAGCACGAGCAAGCAGGGAGAAGAGGGGGAAAAGCAGGCTCCCCACTGAGCAGGGAGGCTAATGTGGGACTTGATCCCAGGACCCTGGGACCATGACCTGAGCCAAAGGTAGTCACTTAACTGACTGAGCCACTCAGGTGCACTGGACTGGATTCTTAAAGCATTTTGTCTTTTAAAGTCCACATGCTTCCAAGTTTTGTCTGAAGGTGTTAGACACTGTAGGATGAAGGGGACTCCTCTTCTTGATCCTGAATGCTGAGCTTTTGGTGTTTATCTTGCTCTTGTGGCACAGTCATCAACAGTATGGGTGTTTGAGGACATCTGGTGGGGCACTGCCCCAGCCAAATTTCTAGGGTACACAATCCCTCAGCAACCTCAACCTTGGATTAGTGCCCCCCTGCTAAGATTTCCCTTCTTTGAGTACTCTCCCTCAGCTCTAGGGTACCTTTTATAGTTTTCCTTACATCTTCATAGCTACTTTTCTTTCTCAGCTCAGTAATTCTTTATATTAAACTTTCCTTGCTTAAATTACCATGTGACTTACGTCTCCTGATTGGACTCAAACTGTTATAGGACATAGGCACAGAAGATTTTTAATAACATTTGTGGCTTGTATTATATTTATTTTAGGCAGTATTGCTGTAGAGCATATAACTAGAGAAGGTAGAGGAGGGAAAGTAGCAGAAAGTTTTGAAAACAATGATTTAAATTTTTTAATTATATTTAAATAAAATTAAGAATTAAAAATAATTTCAAGCTTCAAAAGACAAATGAAGTGCTTAAATTGAAACTTCAAAATGGTACTGAAATATGAACCTACCAAGATTCAAAGATTTTGATGGAGAAAAGTCTGGAAGTCTTACCTGAGAAGTCACAGTATTTATCCCCACTAAAAGGGGGTTTAAGCTATATCTCAACTGAAGAGAAGAATGGAGAGGAAGAGATAGATATGACCAAAAAAAAAAAAAAGAGTAAATTGGAAAGTCTTCATACAAAATAAGATACATTTGGAAGAGGCCAATGTGATATCAAAAAATGATACCAATTTGTACAATTAAGCCATGGTCAAAATAAATATGAATATCTGAAAAAAATGATTTGTTTACCCCTTACAAACTTCTAGTCCAGGTCTCAATTAGCATAAACGAGCACAAATTAAACCACAAAATAAAACCACATTTTAACCTTCTAATGTGAATTTAGGTAAGCAACAAATATTCAGATATAAAGAATCTACTGCTTAGAAATCTGTGATACTCTTTAGAAAAAGAAATAATCATTATTGCCTATTAAGAACTGCCCCACCGGGGCACCTGGGTGGCTCAGTGGGTTAAGGCCTCTGCCTTCAGCTCAGGTCATGATCTCAGGGTCCTGGGATCGAGCCCCGCGTCAGGCTCTCTGTTCGGTGGGGAGCCTGCTTCCCCCTCTCTCTCTTTGACTGCCTCTCTACCTGCTTGTGATCTCTCTCTCTCTCTGTCAAATAAACAAACAAACAAATAAATAATAGAATTGCCCCACCAAACTGTTTAAAGTTAGGCAGAATCTCACTGACTGTTAAGACAATACCTAATACTGTCTGTATGAGCAATGTTATAATCATATTGATTTCATGTTTGATGGGAGACATATCTAATACTATTTCTTAGTCAAAAAATCCTAATTAATTTTGTTCTGTGTGGTCTAAAAATACATTTGGAGATTTCAACATAACTGAATATCTTCATAACATGAGATAAAGACCATCATATCATAACAATAGTCAGCAAAGGAAGGAAAGGAAATTTTACAGGAATGTAAATTCCAGAGCACTCCAACTATAATTTCAGTCATGCAAGGACCAGAATATTAAGCCATCAGAAAAATAATCCATGAGGAAACTGCTGATTCCATGTTTTTTGTACTGAATAAAGTCCTAAAAGTATGTTTCAGAAAGTTTGGTTAGTATTATATAACTACTTCGGTAATGTGGTTTTCATATTTTTTAGTCTATTTACCAAAACCACTGGTCCTACATTTAATGGCTCATCACACAGAAAGGTTTTCTAAGCTTCCAAAATAATAGAATGACACAAAATTTCATCATTTTTTTAATATGAGAATTGCATTAAGTTACATACAGATGATAAATGTAATCAAGACATTTTTAAAAGCATGCTCCATATGTGTGATCCACTAAAAAAAACTATTTTAAAATTATGATAGGAAGGCTTTTCTAAAATTACCAAAATCAATTAAGGCAATTACAAACTGGATTCCACAGTGTTCTACCCACATTCAATGTATATACATAATCTAAACAACAGTGTATCAAGCTATCTCACTGAGTTGCTGGTGACACAAAACCAGGACACTGATTTCAAGAAATGCATAATGGGACATCATGAGCCAGAATTCTAAGCTGATACAACTTTTTTTTTTTTTTAGATTTTATTTATTTATTTGTCAGAAAGAGAGTACAGGGAGTGGCAGGCAGAGGGAGAAGCAGGCTCCCCGCAAGCAAGGAGCCCGATGTGGGGCTCCATCCCAGGACCCCAGGATCATGACCTGAGCCAAAGGCAGATGCTTAACAGACTGAGCCGCCCAGGCATCCCTGATAAAACAACATTTAAGGTTTGGGGAATTCCCAGTCTATACCTCAGGAATCCACATCTATTCTCAAGCCACTAACACCCACAATTCTCAAACCCACTGGTCTGTGATTCTCACTTTTGGGCGTGTACCATCAGTGTACTGAGTAACCACACCTTTCATCGACTCTGGAAACCTAAAAAAAGGAGCTCAAGGGAGGTTTTGCCTATTAGAGATACTCTATTTTGTGTACACGTGTGAGTTTTGTTTCCCCTTTTTTTTTTTTTTTGTAAAAGCAGCTTTATTGAAGTGTAACTGACATATAATACACTGCACCTATTTAAACACAATTTGGCAAGATTTCACATAGCTATACATTTCTATAAAACTACCACTGCAACCAAAATAATAAGCATATCCAGCACCACCAAGTTTCATATTGTTTTCCAAGTCCTCTCTCGCAACCATGTGCCCTCATTCACTGGCCAAGACTTATCTGCATTCAGTTATTAGAGATAAGTTCACATTTTCCAGAAATTTATATAAGTGGAATCATAATTTATGTAGTCTTTTTTGTTCTGTTTGCTAACTCAGCATAATTATTTTAAGATCCATCCGTGTTGCAGTGTGTATCAATAATCCATGCCTTTTTATTACTGAGTAGTATTCCATTGTTTAGATATACCACTATTTGTTTATCCATTCATCTGTTGACGGACATTTGGATTTTTTCCACTTTGGGGTTATTAAAGTAAAGCTGCTATGAATATTCATGTGCAACTCATATGCTCTCATTTTTCTTGGGTAAATACTCTAAGTGTGAATTGTTGACTCATACAGTAAGTATTTGTTTAACTTCCTAAGAAACTCCTAAATTGTTTTACAAATTAGTCATACCATTTTACATCCCAACTGGCAGAATATAAAAGTTTCAGTTTGTCTAAAATTTCATCTTTTTTATTTATCCATTCTGATTGGTATATAGTAGTATTTTATTGTGGTTTTAATTTGTATTTCCTTATTGACTAAGGATGTTGAGCCTCTTTTCTTGGGTTTTTCATCACAAATGTATTTGCTTTATTAAAGTGTTCAAAATTTTTCCTTTGTTTTTATTGTGGTTTGTTTTCTTACAATTGAGTTCTGAAAGTATTTTTAATATACTCTAACTATACTTCCTATGTGTTCAGATATGTAATTTGTAAATAGTTTCTCCTAGCCCTATGGCTTGTCCTCTCTTTCTCTTAAGAATACCTTTTGCAAATCAAAGGTTTTAATTTTGATTAAGTCCAATTTATCAATTTAGTATTTTTATGAATCATGTTTTTAGAGTCAAAGCTCAGAAATTTTTGGATAACTCAAAATTACAAAGGTTTTCTCTTATGCTTTTTTCTAGAAATCTTGCAGTTTTAGATTTTACATTTAAGCCTAAGATCCATTTTGAGGATCATTATATCTCTCTCATTATACATAAATTAACTTTGTTGATGAAGAAATATATGTGGATAGGTCGGTGGCCAAAGTTACAATCATAGGTTGTGTGATACAGAAAGATTTTGAGGATTGTTTTAAAATCCTACCACCTGAGATATTTCACGTGTATTTTGTTCATTTTTTCTTTGTTTTAAACAGCAAATTCAGTCCTTATTGCTCCACCTTGCCCAAAAGTCCTCTACTGGTTTTTAAGAGAACTAACAATATATATCTGTCATTATTTCCTACCTGAAGAACTAGAGGGGAAAAAAAACAAACAGAAGGATGTGGTACCAGGGGTGTGGAGAATATCTCACATCAAAGGGGCTAGACACTAACTGTGGCCTATCCCAGGAATTCAAAGAGTCCAAGAAGCATGTGCAGAATAAAGAGAAAAGGTAAGAAATAAGTCTGGAGAAGATAAGAGAGATGAGATTAATGAAGACCTAAGTCATATAATGGATTTCTAATTCCCTCCTAAGAATAAATGAAGTCACTGAGAGATTATAAACAGGATAGTTGTGATTAGATTTGCAAGTTGAAAAGAATCACTTTAAATTACAGAGTAAAAAATTACATGCATTATAGTGGGGTAAGATTCAGAGACCAGTTAGGAAATGTGAAACATTTGGAGCAGATGCATGAATAAATAAGTCAGGGGTGTAGGATGAAAGGTTCAGAGTGTACTGTGTCCAAAGGCAAATAATCAGGAACAAAGAAAGCATATTCCTTACATGGTTAAGAGAGAGCATGTAAGGTCTAATGGTACATTAGAAGACAGAGGAGTAAGAAGAGTCTTTAATGGTACAGGGAATGGAGTTCATATTATATGAATAACAAGATTAAATATTGAGCAAATTGAAGGTTTTGTGTTGAGAGTATCAGAGAAGTTCCTTAGGTTGGTAATAATATGGCCCATGGGTTAAAAGAGTTGAGCGTGAATTTTAAGGACTTTGAGATAACTGCAGGTATTGATTTAAAGCAATATATGATTTGGGCAGATGTGCTAAAATGGGAATTGAAATCAGAACAAAAATCTCTTTATCTAGTTTTAAAGCCTCACAATTTATTCACAGTCACTCCATTAAGCCAACCTCATTTCTCAATTCTGCCATATTTGTAAATGATTTTCTTTTAAACTTAAAATACTACTCGGCCCTCAAAATGTTTTATATATTTTAAGTATCTTTACTATACTACTTTGTAATACCTTCTACATTATGCAAATCATTTCTGATACATTTAGGATTATTTCAAACCACATCATTCTCATTAAGTTTAGCATTTTAACTATGAAATTTTAGCATTTTAGCTATAAATCATCTATTGATTTATACCCTGGTCTATTTAAGCATTGAATAGATTAATGACAACAAAGTGATTAATAGTCAAATAAAACAAATTAACATCCTCATGACTATAATTATTTATCAATGAAGGCAAAATGATAATAGACTGATGCATTTCCATTTCCCTTTATGGAAAATATTCTTAGGAAATTGAGCTCAGTGGTGAAGAAAATATATTGTGTGCTAAAATTTGAGATTTAGTTTTAACTATTTGATTCAAAAATTGCATTATAAAACAACTACTGATTTCCCCTCAGCCTAAATTATCATTATTGTTTTCAAAACCAAAAAGTTACATCACATCAATGACACAAATGCTCAAGTTCAATAAAATTATCACCACAGACTTAAAATTTATAAATGACAATTCAGTAACTATACAGGTGACTATACATCCTTCAATACACTGTGTGTGTATGATGACTGAAACCAGATTCCACTAAGAAATGATTCACCAGGGACACCTGGGTGGCTCAGTCGGTTGTCTGCCTCCCACTCAGGTCATGATACCATGGTTCTGGGATCAAGCCCTGGGTAGGGCTCCCTGCTCAGAGTGGAGCCTGCTTCTCCCTCTGCCACTCCCCCTGCTTGTGCACGCTCACCTGCTCGCTCATTCTCTCTCTCAAATAAATAAATCTGTAAAAAAAAAAAAACCAAAAAAAAAAAAAAAAAGAAATGATTCACCATACTCCAGGAAGTCATTTAGAAGATGACCTGATACACAAACATAGCCCATTAATCTGAGTACTGATCATGCCTTGGCAATATAAGAGTGAAAGAAAACACATAGCATCAGTTGTGGTAACCAGGCCTTTAAGCATCAGATTTCCAACACTTGCAAGGTGGATAAGATGGATGTAAAAAAAATTTTTTTTTTCATTTTAAGTGATACTTTAACCATTACCTTACAAAATTCAGGGAATCTTTAATGTTCATAGAAAGATGAATGGATAAAGAAGATGTGGTAAACACATACAATGGAACATTACTCAGGTGTAAAAAAAGAATAAGATCTTGCCATTTGTGACAACACAAAGAACCTAGAGGATATTATGCACAGTGAAATAAGCCACACAGAGAAAGACAGATAGCATGTGATTTCTTACATGTAGAATCTAAAAAACAAAACAGAAATAGAATCGTAAATACAAGAACAAACTGATGGTTGCCAGAGGGGAAGGGTTGGGGGTTTGGGCAAATAGGTGAAGGGGATTAAGAGGTACAAACTTCCAGTTACAAAATAAGTCACATGGATGAAGAGCACAGTGTGAGGAATAAAGTCTATAATACTGTAATTAATGTCGTATAGCGACAGATGGTAACGACACCTCTCATGGTGAGCATAGTTTAACATAGAGAACTGTCAAAGAGCTATGTTGTACACCTGAAACTAATATAACACTGTATTTCAACTATATTTCAATTAAAAAAATAAAAAAATATTAAGCAAATGTTAGCTGTTATTATTAAAAGACCTATTCCATTTTTTTAGTACAAAATTTATCTAACTTGACTTTAAGATGATCACATTTTTATTTATACAACTTACATAAAACAAAGTTTCATAGGCTAACAGCTCAATACAAATACTCCAGGTATGTTATTATGGATTCTAAATGCATCTCATCTTTCATCTTGTTGACTGAACTATTCTATTAGGAATCTAACTTTGATTAAAACCCCATAACATGAGGTCGAAAGAAAGTAAAATCAAGGTAAGGTTTCACTATTTAGGCAATATTGCTTTCCTAATCCATGAATTCAACTGTAAGCGCATTAGCGTCACCTGGGGACTTAAAGCGCTGATTTAATTTTTCTGGGATATTATCACATTTTCAATAGCTTTCAATTCACAACAATTCCAAGATGCAGACAGGATTGAGAACCACTCTCAGGCTTAACCCATGAACCAAAATCTTTAGCATATATAACAACATGCTGGATAGG